>OU015498.1:38575147-38740147 GCA_907164885.2 Dolomedes plantarius
TTATCGAATTTCATAAAAAGAACTGAACTGAATGTAAAACCACCGCTTCTAGATAAAAATGCAAATCTTGAACGTCAAATACGTAAGTGTACACGTGAGGGTAGACGGAGCCAGTAGAGAAACAGGCTTTTTAAGCGCGCGTAAGTTAAGACGCATTTTGTTCGCTAGCACACCTCGGCGAATTTCTTGGTGTTATTTTGCAGCAATCGGTTAATTTCAAATTGTAACAGTAAAAATGAGTAACCACCAACGTTTAGATGATGGAATGAGGTGGCGAATCGTGGGAAGGCTAGAAGCAGGCCAATCTCAACTCCAAATCTGTAGAGAGTTCAATTTAACGCCCAGCGTCGTGTGTAACTTGTGGAAACAGTTCCAGGATGCCGGATCCATCGAGAGAAAGCCTGTGCAAGGTCGTCCAAGAGCCACGATGACCAGAGAAGATCGCCATTTGTCGATTATAGCGAGGCGTAGCAGGAGTGCTACAGCTTCTCAGCTCTCTCGGGACTTGTATGCAGCCACAGGAACCCGTGTATAAAGGGTGACTGTTTCCTAAAGACTTCATGAGAGAGGGTTGTTTGCAAGAAGATCTGCTGTTTGCGTCCCGCTCACTGCTACGAACAGGAGAATCCGTTTATCATGGTGAAGAGAGCATAGAGATTAGAGTATGGATGAATGTGCGACCGTTCTCTTCACTGAAGAGTCCCGGTTCAGCCTAAACACCGATTCTCACCGTACGTTCATATGGAGAGAAGCAGGGACCCGCTACCTACCCTCCAATGTCCGCGAAATCGACCATTATGATGGAGGAGGTATAATGGTCTGGGCAGGCATCATTCTGGATGGCCACACACCTCTCCATGTCTTTGAAAGAGGCACTGTGACTGGTGTGAGGTATAGGGATGAGGTCTTGGAGCCCTATGTTCGCCTTTTCAGGGGTGCAGTTGGCCCTGAGTTCATTTTAATGGACGATAACGCGAGGCCACATAGAGGTCGACGAATTTCTAGAGAGTGAGGATATTCGCCGGATGGATTGGCCAGCCAGATCTCCAGAACTTAACCCTATAGAGCATGTCTGGGACGCAATTGCTGGGAAGGGCAATTGCAACTCGCAACCCCTCTCCGAGAACCATCCAGGGAATAAAAACAGCGTTGCTGAACGAGTGGGACCAATTGCACACAGGAAATGATAAACTGCCTTATTTCAAGTATGAAATCACGCTGCGAGACCTGTATATCTGTAAGAGGGGACTTTACCCCCTATTAACCCATCTATTAACCCATTTTTTGTTTATTCTGCAACCGCTGTTTCATACCTTCCGACTCCAACGAGTGTTACGCACGATCATGCGTGTTTATTACAATTATTGAATGGTTATTTGTTTTGTATTGCATCAATGTATGGACATATCAAATTTCATTAAAATCGGTACAGTAGTTCTAGAGGTAATCAACCAAGTATGCAAATTCTCTTAATTTCTTACACCAGTGTACATACAAATGTATATATATGTGTGTGTGTGTGTGTGTACCAGACAAGGGGCTTACAATGTCTTAATGGGTCCCTTTATACGTATGTATGCACATATACATATATGATTTATTTACTGTTAAGTATTAAATATTCCTCTTCTAAGAAAGGTGTTGAATATGATATTTCTTTAAGGGATCTAAGCGATAACGTATTCCTACCTCGTGCTTTTTCCTAATAGAAAATCACAGAAGTAGAATTAAAGTCTTAAAATTAGAGAAAACTTAAGAATAACATATCAAGAAATCAGCAAACGTGAAACCCAAGTTTTGCTACAGATGTACATTTTAAATTAAGAGTCATTGGCTTAATCCTTCATATCAAAATTATGAAAATTAATTTTGAAAAATATGCGATATAAATAATCTTTAAATCACTGGAATAATTTTCGGCGATGAGTTTTATCATACCTCGTTTTATACTGTAAGAGAAAGAAGCTAAGAAATATATTCCAGTTTTCTCCAAATTTCCCTTCATTCAAGCGAAGGTGGCAGACGAAAAGCCGATGCAACAGGCACATCTAAATGGAAAAATGAGATTAAACGTTCAGTGGTAATTTAATCTACCTTTAATGCATTAGCTCCCCCCCCCAAAAAAAAAAAAATCACATTTTCCTTGACGACACCAATTTTGTTAAGGCAACATTTAATAAATAATCCCACTAATAACGCAGTAATTTAGTAATTCAAGGAAACTATAGCAATATTCTAGTTTAATATTTATGATAAGAGAGAGCTGATTTAGTAACTCTGCATGCATTTTGCTAAATACAATTGGTTTGAAAAAAATGCCAGGTTTTTAACGTTTTTAATGTATTACAGACAGGAAAAAATACCCATTCCTCATTATTAAAAACTCAGCTTTAGAATATGATTGAGTTTCTGTCCGAGTACATAACACTGAAGCATTTTTTGGTAAATTAAAGGCTGGAAAGTTGCTTAAAAATTAAGGAAAATGTGAAAGAAAAAGTGTGGCGGTTTGTTCATAGTCTATATATATAAAACAGTTCCGTAACTGACTCACTGACTGACATACAACGCACAGACGAAACCGCTGGACCTAAAGGGCTGAAATTTTGCATGGCGATTCTTCTTATAGTATAGGGGTGCACTAAGAGAGATTTTTGAAAAATTCTTTTTAGACTTTTTAAAATTAAATTTTTAAGCGTTTTTAGTAACTTTTTTTAAGTTTGCATTTAAAATAATAATTTGAGGGTTATAAAATGTATATCACGAGAAAGATCATAAAAATTCCTTTGAAATGAGATCTTTTTCGAATCTTTACCTTTATTTTCTGATTTTTGGTGAATTTTTAAAGATTCAATTTTAGAATTTAATTTATTAAATGCTGATCACGTGACTTATTTTTCAGGTACTTTAAATAAATTTATCGTCACGTGCATAACAACTAAATAGACCAAAAAAATTTTCTTGCTAATGCGGTAGACGATTGGACATTATTTTGTCTATAAAAATATCCCTTACGATTTTTTTATAAATATATATTTTTTTTCCTAGATGAATTGTATATATTGATCGTCGTATTTATTATATATATATATATATATATATATATATATATATATATATATATATATATATATATATATATATATATATATATATATATATATATATATATATATATATATATATATATATATATATATATATATATATATATATATATATATAACTTTTAGGATAGAATTGGCTGCTGTTTCGCCATAACCGTCACTTACGGAATTGGGGTATGTATGCAGCTTTTACTTTACATTAGAATTATTTGTGTGCTTGCATGTATGGTGCGTTGAGCCCATACTGTAAGTTGTGTTTGTCTTTTCATTTTTCTTTTTGACTTATTGCTTCCTTGGGGGACTCGGGGCCTTGGGATGTTTTTTGGGCTTACCTGCATCCTATTCAGAAAGTTCCCCTTGAGGTAACTGATATGGTTAGGCTCCCTGATATCGAGGCCTGTCTGTTACCTCTATGTTGTTTTATGGTTCAGTTCCGGCACTTAACAGAATCTTGCCGTTGGTGCGTGGATGCCCAGAGTGCTTGATTTCTGTTTGTTTTTTGTCTATATTCGTATTATTTTTATCTATCTCTGTTGGATGATTTTTATATATATATATTTAATTTTTTTGGCATTAATTGCATACATTGACCGTTGTATTTAATTTGAATGTACTCCGTAGCGAAGTGCGGGTTTTCAGCTAGTAATAATATGCACAAAAATTATTTCTTTTATTAAGAAACACAATTTGTTAATAACCTAACAAATATTACCCGACGGATGCAGACATTTTGCTTTAGGTTGCCATAGTTCAAAATCTTCCCCTGGGAGTTAAAAAAAAAAGAGTCCCGCTATCCAAATATCTGTATGAAGCGCAGGTGCAGAGCCACTGAGACAAACTTACGAACCACCTGAGTTCCTAATTTGACGCTTGTACATATGGGATTCCGAATTCTTTTCCTTTTGGTATTTGATGCTAATATTGTGATTGATTCGCGTGAAATAGGACATACCCTATCCCTGGGGCAAATGCCTGTTAAAATGCTGTCATATTTAACACTTTTCACTGTAAAAAATATTTCCTACCCAACTGTTAATTAATCAGTTTTTGCCGCAATACTGATTACTTGCCGATATAATTCAAGTCGGGAGTCATAAATATTATTTGTGTTGTATAATGATTAAAATTACTTAAACGTAGTTCTAAAGCGCACTTTATGAGTTAAATTTCAATCCTATAAAATAACAAAGCTAAAACCATGGTAAAGAGAAATATGAAACACTAGCTGAAAACCCGCGCTTCGCTACGGAGTACATTCAAATTAAATACAACGGTAAATGTATGCAATTAATACCAAACAAAATATAAATATATATATTTATAATAAATGCGACGATCAATGTATACAATTGATGCAATATATATATATATATATATATATATATATATATATATATATATATATATATATAAATCGTAAGGGATATTTTTTTTGGATAATATCCAATCGTCTGCTGCATTAGAAAGAAACAATTTTTTTTGTCTATTTAGTTGTTTCGCACGTGACGATAAATTTATTTAAAGTGCGAGAAAAAGAAATCACGTGATCAACATTTAATAAATTAAATTCTAAAAATTAATCTTTAAAAATTCACCAAAAATCATAAAATCGAGGTAAAGATTCGACAAAAATTTCATTTTAAAGGAATTTTTATTATCTTTCTCGTGATATAAATTTTATAGTCCTCAAATTATTATTTTAAATGCAAACTTAAACAAAGTTTAAAAAACAGCTTAAAAATTTAATTTAAAAAAATCTAAGAAGAATTTTTCAAAAATCTCTCTTAGTGCACCCCTACACTTTAAGAAGAATCACCATGAAAAATTTCGGCCCTTTAGGTCCAGCGGTTTGGTCTGTGCGTTGTATGTCAGTCAGTGAGTCAGTTACGGAACTGTTTTATATATATAAATAATACAAAGCTATAAAAATATATTTGTCTAAAAGTTATTAATCTTATTTAGTTTAATAACAAAACATTTTAATAAGATATTCTTGAGCCTACATTGTCAGAGTTGTAGTCACTAAAAGGAAAAAAAAAATTATATGCTTTGCATTTCCCATTTGTTATGGACTGTGAGGATTTTCCCTCAAATTTTTCTCAAAAAACAAACAAACTAGAGCTAAAGAGGAAAAATCATAATTTTTTTCAAGTGAAAACGACAAATGTCCACGCTATATAGCTGTCAGAATTTTAGAGGTACACGAATTTTAAATTCCAAGAACGATACCTTAAGTGTCAAAATAATTACTTTTGACCTCAGGTAATGAAAACGATAGATAAACTGCACAATCAGGCAAACACCTTTTCTTTCAGTAAGAAATCAAACCAGACCTCCTGTTTTCTGGATAGATGATCTGACCGTTACACAATGAAATCATCCCGTGATCATCAAACTTCCTAATCGCCCATGCCTGGCAGATACCGGATATTCCACTGGACCACTGTCGATATGTATTTAACAGTTCTTACTAAAATGGCGACTGCTCCGGCACACATTTTCTCTTTTTTTATCCTTGAAGCAACTCAGTGGACTGAGAAATCGAACCGACCTTCTACCTCCTCGATATTTTACACTATTGAGACATCGCCTCGTATTCATTAACTTAATGACGTCTGCTATCTGGGACAGATAAGTTGACCTCTTGAACCTGGTCGAAATCGTTAATTTATTGATGGCTCTGCTAACATAACTCCCATGCACATTGACAAAAGGCATAGAACCCACCCTGGAAGGCAATACCAGTTGCAAAAATATACATATCATGGTGCATATACATTGGTGCATAGTTCTCTGCATGCAGACCCCCGACTCCTGTCATCCCATTAGTCACGGTAACATTAGTTACATTAGTCACGGTAAGCCCCCAAGGTCCTCCGTGTTTCTTGATCTAGTGTCCCCCTCCCCCATTGTCACCATTTGACCCCCGGACCCCGGGTTCTTTGATGCTCTGCATCCGAACCGCGAGGGGAGGCGATTCACGCATATACAGAGTACGGAGTGAACATCAATCACTGGATTCCCCAAGGCACAGCAGAGCAGAGTGCATGAATGCAAACGCAGCATCAAGAGTACCGCGTAGCTTTGGACCAAGACCCTGCCTTCATACCTTAATAAGGAGCCCGCTAATGCGTAAACTGGAGGGAGATGAATTCCAAATGCGTAATTTCTCTAACTTTTTACTGGTGTCTGACAAAGTGCAGTCTTATAGCCCTCTTCGCAACGAAAATCCGTCTAACATGAATCATGGTACAAAATTAAATTTATACCTCACGAAGATAAAATGCGGACAGATTATCGCTCACATTTTTTTTTCTTTCTTTAACCTTAAATCAATTCGGTGGACTCAGGAAATGAAATGGTCAGGACCTCCTTCACATCCATTGGCGAGCTAGAAATTACCCCATCCAGTCATCTCCTCATCTTCACTAACTTTTCTTCTCTCATCATCTCTAACTTTTCTTTTCATCATTTCTTCTCTCTGAGAAAAATCGTTGGCTATCCCGAGTCACGACCGAAAACAATATATTTTGACTCTTCAACTAAACTTGCAGCAACTCCAGCACACATTGTCAAGCCCACTTTCCCTTCCTTTTACGTTAAATAAACTCGTCAGATTAAGAAAAAACCAGACATTTTATCTTCCCGACTGAAGAAAGGGAAATCGCACTATTATGTCATCAACTCATTTTGTTTAACCTCAGAATCTCTCCTAGCAGACAGACCGAGGGCGATTACTTTACTTTTCAATGAAAAGGACTAAAGCGACGATATATATAAAGCACATTTTCACATATTTTCTCCCACATCAATACAACATAGATGACTCCGGGAATCAGTAGAAATTTTTGGTTTTCCTAAGAAGTGTACAGGCCATTTTGCCGTTAAAAGATGTAACGATCTTCCTTAAAGAACCTCAAATTTTCCCCGGATTTCCAGTCAAAATTTACTTAATAGAATTTCATATGGATGTCAACTCTAGCACACGTTCATATTCATATTCCTTCGTTTATTTTTAACCTTAAAACAACAAGCAAGACTCGAGTAGTGATTTCAGACTTCCCCGCTGAGGTATACTGACTAAACATAATGAAGTCATTCTATGATCTTTCTCTACAAACATATAGAATTACTTAATAAGAATGAGTTTTTAATAGAAAGTTCGGTTCATCAAAAATACAGTCGGACCTCTATTTAACGAACCTCTATTTTTCGCATTTCTCTATTTTGCGAACTTTTCCTTGGAACCAAGACCATTTTGCGAATTTCTTCGTAAAATAACCTCCAAATAGTGAAGTGCATTCTATATTTAACGAACTTTTTCTTGTGATCTAATATTTTTTTCTCCATATTTCTCAAAATATTTCTGAACATTTCAAACTTATTCTTTTTTTTAAACACATTTAACACATTAACTTTCTTTTAACATATTCCGACGCGGATTACAGTTTGAAGAAAATACGCCTGTAGGGGTCTTTGGTGCATTGCAAAGATATGAGACGTATTATGACAGATAACACTTTTTCAAACAAAAAACTCAGACAAAATTAAGACTTTTAAATTTAAGGACGCATGTGGTAATGTATGCTTAAAATTACTTGCTATAATAAATGCGATAATGTCATTAAAATTTATTAATTTTAATATAATTTTTTAAAATTGAAAATACAGTGTATTCCCGGAAAATGTTTTGTTCTATTCTTGCTTTCGTTGCAGATTTCTGTTTGATGGGTAAGATATATAAAATAAATAGACATTAATTTACAAAATAAAGGTGTGATCAATTACTTTTATTAATAATATTTAATGTTTATGAATTTAAAATCTGTTTTGTATAGTTTAAAGTATTTTAAAAGGTGAATCTCTATTTAACGAATTTTCCATATAACGAACTTTTTTTTCGGGATTTAGCGACTTCGTTAAATAGAGGTCCGACTGTATTTTGAATGCAATATATAGGTATAGAAGTTCAAAATATGTTACTACACTACAAAGATAGCGAAAAATCAATTTTTATACATAGGGGTTGAAAGAAAAACAGTTTTTCTATTTTTTTATCAACTGACAATAATTAAAAACACATCTTAATAACTATCATCATTTGCATATGGACGCAAACATGGCGATAGAACGTAATTATTTAATAATAACTGGTGAAAAATTATGCTACAACACATAAAAATGTCAGCATGACACCTGAGAAATTATTTTCTCGGATAATTAGTTTAAGGGTTAAGGGGCAATATAGTATTCTCTCTTTACTTTTTATGTAGTTATTGAACAGCATAAAACACAGATATTGAGTCCATCTTTTTTTATCCTTTATAAAGTTAGACATGTTTTTATCAAATAGTTTGTTTCTTCAAGAAAGTTCTGTTTATGAGTTCTTTTACCCTTAGAGTGGTTATAACCGAGCTTTGTGCATAGCTTTAGATTGGAATTGACTACAACAGACACTGTAGTCTTTATTTGAAACTGTTAAAATCATGGCATTTAACAGATGCTCAGGCACTTCACCCCTTGACGCTCATAACACAATGTAACACTTTCTGCACTCTGAGCAAATCTAGACTGAAATAAACTGCTAGTCACATCTAACTTCACTGATGGTAACAACAACAGTAATGTATAAGTCCACCTCCCGCTAGAAGAGACCTGGCGCCGGTTGAGTAACCTGTTTTTCGGGGATCTTCTCTTCGGAGGAAAGCAATATTTAAAATTCATTTCATGCATAACATGAACCATAACAACATTTACTTTTAGTACTTCCATCTGCACAACCGATGTCGAGTGCATAATAGCACACCATTCCAGTCAGCTCGTTCTTAGTTTCTTGACTGGTCTCAGGTAATTGACTTGTGGTTTTGTATTGGTGTTCCCTAACTTAATAAGAGATTCCCTAACTTAATAAGAGAAATTATAGCAGTGTTGTTGTTGTTGTTGTTGTTTCTGATGCCCCTTGACCGATAGTATCTAACAGTTCAAGTCCAATTAAGGCTATTGGGCAGTTTGGTACGGCTCCAGTTTTTAATAGCATGGCGAGGGTCGGGGTCAGACTTGGCTAAAGGACCTGTCCCATAATTTAGAACCGAGGCAAGTGACAAGACCTATGCACTTGACCCAGCACCTCCAGAGGTAATTTGAGAACTTGGAGGACATTGCAGCCACGACAGATTTTACATGCAACGGCCGCCATTAGTGTACACGGCGGTGTATTTGCAGCGACGAGCATCGATCCAGAGACGTTCAGATCACTGGCCCGTATACAGTGATAATTCAGTGAACTAAATTTAAGATGGCTTCGCATTTATCTTGCAGAGAATCCTTTCCGAAAAATAGCAAAAATATTGCGGATATTAAAAATGAACAAAATAGAGCATAATCATTACCTTAAGTGCTTTGAACCAATTCCATAGCTTTGGAATTAACTACAAATGTAGGGATATAAGAACAGTGAAAATGGCTGTTTGAGCTGATATTACTCACATGATACTTATGTGTTAAGGTATAACGGATTATCAAAGCACTTTTGATTTCGTGCAATATTTTATACCTGACATCAGTTCTAAATTAATTTTGCTAAGGATCTTTGAATAAACTAATATGTAGTTCTTTTATAACAAACTCTTGATGAAATTGTTTTGCATAAACTTCCGTTTGTGTAAAGGATTCTACAACGAGTTTCTCAGTTCAAGGTTATCTCGAAGTAATTTTTGTGCACAAATATCGTTGCCTTTCTTTGAGATTGAAATATGAGATAATTTATGGCAGTCTTGAATATTGCTTCTCTGCAAATTACCTCGAGGCCAAGGCTTGTTTGACCCCAAAAACTCCAACAGCCTTATCAAATCCTACAACAAAAAATAGTTACTAAAACTTATAGAGTAAATAGCTCACTTCTACCCAGACTTGGGTGTATATAATTTGAAGTGGCGCTCTAAATGAATTGATACAAACACAGTTTATACATGAAACAATGTTTATTGAATTCGTTGCACATATAGAATTTGCTTTTGCAGCAATAAGCATACGTACTACTTGTACGGAATATATATTAACATTCAATAGAAATACACATTGCCCTACTCACAAACCAGCAGAGAGTCAAACCAGCAGTACTGCCACGTAAACTTTGGGCCCCCTAAGCACTAGCGCAGGATAGCACTGGAGCTGCATACCCTCGTAGCTCCCTCTCGCTTATCTATCAACTTTAACAACCCTTCTTCAACCTTAACAACCTTTTTTATTAATGACGCTGCATGGTATTTATACTAAGCGCGTATGCCGAAATTAGCATATCTCAAGCAGCTTCTTTAATTCATTCACTCAAAAGTTCGATTCTTGTGAATCGAATCTTGTGTATACCTTACAAACTCTTCTCAGTTAAATGTGGTGGAAGTACAAGCCGTTCTATTCTTAAAGATTTCAGGTTGTGAAATAATTAAATATACTCTTCTACGTAATTTAAAACATTCTCCAATTCTTAGTCATTATCACCAGAAATGACGTTATCATGACATATTTCTAATCGACAACATATGTCGTCAGATATTTGAAATGGCACCCGGTGGCAAATTCGTTAAGACATCAGCCTGCCACGACCGAGACGCGGGTTGGAATACCGCATAGGGCATGGATGTAATAGTGGGGTTACAGTCCTCTGCCTGCAATGACAGAGTTTCACGCAGTCTCGAAAGAGGAGCTGCAATAAACCTGCTGTCCATCGCCTTCTGTCCATTCTGTGTCTCGTCTCTAAATAAATATTGCTTCTGTTTACTGCATTACCATCTCATGGACACCAGACTGAGGATCTTGCTATATCTCAAGGACATAAGCAACAACACATGTTTGAAATAAACGTCAAAAAGCCATTTTCGAAATTTTTGCTTTCACCGAGTTTATACCAAAGATCTAGAAAAAAAATAACTGATGAAGAGACTTTTTTTTTTTGCTTGTGGTTCAGGTTTCTGATTATAAAAAACTGTTTTTGTAAGATTTTGACCAAATACAGCGTTAGTGAAAACTAGATGGGAAGTAAAAAAATTATACTTCAATATATTGTATTCTTAGAGATGCTTTTATAGTCTCATTCTTTGAAGGTATCGACTGTTTGCAACTAATTAAAAGGAATTGGGAATGCAAAGGATTTTTAAGTCTTAAGATTTCTATAGGTTAGGTTTGGTGCGCTACGGTCAATTTTTGTTACGAGGGTTAATTAGACCAGGAACTACTGTTTAAAGCCGATTCCGAACGGCTCCAAACCTCCATGCCAAGAGTGCAATTCGAACCCAAAGACTCTGATACCTGAAGCCAGCGCCCTGGCCATTCGACCATCGTCTGTCGATTTCTAGAGGCGATGTTATTGCTTTCTCTGAAAACAAAAATATACTATTAACGCGACAATGGACCTTCAGATTGACAAAAATATGTCCCCAAAAGTTTTTTTTTCTTTCAGAAAATGATTCTGAAACTCATCAGCTTTAAATAAAAAAAAAGTACGTTGATCCAATAATTATTAACCGAGTTATAAGTATTTTTTTCAAACGTAAACAATGGAAATGTTAGTCAAATTAAAACTCAATTATGAAAATGACATTTAATGCCATTTTCTCAAAACAAGTTTTCATGTCGTTTCGATAAGTTCAAAATGTTCCATGCGTCATAATTTTCTTGAATTTTCATAAAATTTCATAAAACGATTATTTATATATGTTAGAATAAAACTTAGTAATCAATTCATTATACTATTTTAAAACAACTTAAAATTTTTACAATAAAAAAATTTTTTTCATAAAATTTTGCATAAAATGACCTATTTTTATCGATTTCTTTTCTAGTTTTTATAAATATGACTGTAAATCAAATATTGCTACTAACTTTTATTATAACTATATAAAGCTAGCTTAAGAGAGAAAATTAGATATCTGAGACAAAAATTAATGTGCATGGAACATTTTTAAGTAGAGTAATTAACAAACTGATTTTAATTAATATCTTAATTAATTACATTCTGATTTTTTTTTAAATTTAGAATTTCCATCTCTAAACAACACTGTATAAGTATACAAAATTTCATAGCAATTGGATAATAAATAAAAAAAAGTTTTTCATGGTCCATTGTCGCCTTAATACTACATTAAGAAAAAGTTATTTTTTAAGAATGATTTTTTAATAACAGATCTAAGGAAAATTATGTCTTTATTATGCTACGAAATTTTGTTTCATGAAAATGTACCTAACATTCCCTTTTAAAAACTAAATTCAATGATTTATTAAATGAATATAGAAAATAATATATTTATGCAAAAATTTTAAATACGTAGTAAAATGTATTTCTGCTTAATGAACTCAATATTTTCACAATTTTAAGTTTCAAGCATTACGAAAGAAGTAGTTTATTAAAAAAAGTTGAATTAAAAAAATGTTGAATTAAATCAAAATGAAAAAGTTTGTTAAATTATTTCCTTTCTGAAATAAATTTAAGAAATTCCTTAATGAGGATGTATTCAGTTTTACACCCGAAGGAAAAAGATTGTTTCGAAAATCAGACATTTGGTTTTTTTTTAACTGCTACGGTAAGAGGATTAAATAAACTAAAAAAAGTTTTTAATTGAAGCAAGAGAACCAGAAAAAGTTGAAATGTATCGCTTGAAAATATAAGATCTATTTCTCATTTCTGAATAAAGTTATTTTTTACATGGTTCTCACATAATCAGACAGGAAGATTTTTTTCTTATTCGTAGCTAACTTTTAGAAAGGAAAAGCAAACTAACAGCATAATGTATTTACTTACCGGAATATATAATTTCATTCATCATGTTAATATAGTTTTACTTACTTAATCCTACTATGTTTGACTTAATCACTAACTTTATAAAGGGAAAAGAAACAGGGTTACATATTGCGTTGTTTGAAATAACTTCCTGGAGAAAAGTGATATAATTATAAATGGCTGCAAAAGTTGTTCATGCTTAAAATACCTGCACCCGTGTAGTGTACAAACGCCTCAGTAAAAATTTTGTAAATAATTGTTATTTTAATTTTTAATACCCGTATCTTGTTGATTCAAATGGGTGAAAAAATAAAAACATTAAAAATGGGATACTTTTAGCATTTAATATGTGCTTTAAATATTGTATATCAAAATACTTAAACGCAATATTAGCCTTTAGCTTGAGGGGTCTATTTTTCCCATTCCCTCTTTAGGAATTTCATACCCCTTTTGTAAGAGCGGCCATTAAGGGGTTTTATATATATATATATATATATATATATATATATATATATATTCTTTCTTGGTCTCGTATTCTTAGGATACATGCTATCCCACCCCATAAGGAAAAGGTTAATAAATACACATGAACAAGTATCGTATATTAGCGCAAAAATACCAATATCAGTTCTAATAAGTCAATTTCAGGTCAAAACCTCCTTTGTATACAAAAATCAGGAATGAACACAACCCAATTCTTTCATTTCTACCTTTCTTCGTTCTTCATATCTATTGCTGGAATTCAAAACACTTCAACCAACACACACAAAATTGTTAATTGCAGATTGAGGGTTTTGAAGAAACTGAATGGACCATTGCAAGCTTTTGTCGTTAGCTTGTAGCTTTATCTGTTTACATTATATAATGTACTTACTCGCATGGTTTTACCTTTGCACTTTTCTACAAACTATTTTTACAATTTTAAGAGCCTTTCCTCGATAATTTCTTTTTCAAATTGTGACGAGGTGAGGTTAACCTCTTCCTCTTAGCATTTCATTCTGATCTTGTGATTTTTTGAAAATTCTATTTGGTGACATTACCTAGACGTGCAAACTAAGGGAATCAGTGAAGCCCCCTGGCTCTAAGATTCTGTGTTTTTAATGTGTTTTGAAGGCGAAATATAGATAGAAAGGTTATTTATTGCTTGATGTTTCGGAATTCTAGTTAAAGACTGCAAAGTTACTGATTGTTTTCGAGGGATGGTGCAACAATCCTAGGTAGTTTAGTGTCTTGATCAGATTTGTCTCGTTCAGTTTTGAATGGTTAATCTTCTCAATCAGATTCTTTTCCGAACCCCTTTTGTTTTCAAAGGTAATATGAACTGAATATTATGAACAAAGGTGAGGTGTGTAAGTCTCATAACTGAAAGCAACTACTCGTAGGAAGAGATAGTAATGATATAATTGCAACAGGAGGCATATACAAGGAAGATTGGCTTCATCTTCAACGCCGTAGATACCATAATCCGTAATATGTCGTGGAGATTGATGTAATTTTTCTACAGAGTTACGGGAGTTACGAGTTTTAGGTGTTTCAACATGCAAAAATGTTTATAATTTGTACAAAATCAGAGTAATCTTAAAAGGAAAATATATGATAGATGGCAATAAATGAACTATATTCGCATGGTAAAAATTCATCCATAAATTCAAAATTAAATGTCTAAGGGAACTTAATTCATAAATGGAAATAATGAAACCATGTAATCTATATATATAAAACGCGTAGGTATGCGGCACAAAAATCGGCGATATTTCTACATTCCGAAGGGCAACGGCTGCAACTAGAAATTACCGTTATTATACTAAAACAACTTGTCGCTTGTACCTTGAAAAACCAGACCACTAATAACAAGCATTTTTGTAATTGTTAAGATTACAAAAATGCTAATGTTAACAAATATTACAGATGTGAACATTAGCGGCCGACCGCGTGCGTGTAGTGGTTTGACGATAACACGTAATTTGGTACAATTTAATAGCTGTATTTTATTGTTTGAGGAATATTAATAATTGCATTATAATATTTTAATAGTAAGTAAGAGTTAATTCTCTACACATTTTAAGTAGTACTTGCTTAATTTTTACTCCATTTTATAAGTTAAGAAATTTTCCCAACAATTTTTTATTTGGTATGATTAAGTGTAGATATCTGAATTGTGAACAATAGTACATATAGAGAGTGATGCAATTCACACTATATTTTAGTACTTGCTGAATTTTTACTCCATTTTATACGTGAAAAAATTTTCTCCAACAATTTCTCATTTGATGTAATGATAAAGTGTACATATCATAATTTTGAGAAATATTACTTACAGAGAGAGAGGAATGTAATTTTTAAAATCTTTGTTGTTGGGTTTCTCAGTCTGATCTTTAGCTCTGTTCTGAAGTAATAGAAATTCATATTTTTTTAATCACGATATTTTAGAATCATCGTTATAGAGAATTTTGCATTGATTATAATTTTTTGGCTGAGATCGCACTACCACTTAACAACGTATATTTATGATGACAGATAATGGTAACATTCCTTACATACGTTTCTTTCAGTTGAGATTTTTTGCAAAAGAAAATATAAAACTAAAAGCGACCATGCTGGTCGCGCAGCGGCTAGTTGTACTATAAAAGCACGACAGTTTGGACATTAATTTAAAAAAAAATTTTGAGAACTATTCATATTTTTTGACAAACTTTTCCAAAGAGCAAGTTCACCAATTGGTTCTCTTTAACACCATACAAATTTACTCTTTTCTGTTTAGTATAGAGGGGATGAATTACCATGAAATCTGAAATTTGGAATAGGTGGCGTTTTCATTCCATATTCACATGTGTATGCTCAGTTTTAATAAAGTTAATTAAAAAGTCTCTGTTCAGTCTTCATAAAAGACTTACTATTTATATTTTTATTTTTAAATAATTCATTATAATAATTGTCTAATTTTATTCATTATATTGTTTATAATTTGTATTCTAATTGTGTTTTTAGTCAATAGATGGCATTACTATGTAACTTTTTTTCTTCAGGCAAAAATGTTTTTTTTTATTCTGTTGTTGCACATTCGATTCTGAGTAATGCAAGAAAATGGCTAGAAATGTTCAATTCGTTGTGGTGTATATTCTATTCTAAGCAATGTCATATAAGGATTCAAAAATCGCTATGTTGGATGCGATTCCGTTTATTCTTTTTTTGTTAAAGATTCTATGCAGTTTATTGTTCAAACTGTTGACATTTTGAAGTTAATTATTCATTTTGTAAAACCTAATTCCGAAAGGTTATTCAATATGTCATGTATTCAACAGTTATCTGTTAAAATGAAGTCAATATTAAATTCATCTTAAGGATACATGCATTGAAGTAATTTTTTTAGTGTTGACTTATTATTCAAGTATTATTCAGATGATGTTAAAGGTGAGCCATTCCAGTATTACCTTTATTAATAGAATTAAGAAGATTGATTAGTTGCAATTAAATCAGAACATTAAATACTTTTGTTAATGGATTCTAATACAGTCCACTAAGATATAAAATTATATTAATAAATTAACTGACCCCACAGTCTGTATTAGGGAATATGTTAATGGCTTATTCCCCATATTTTCCTTTTCATATATTTGAAAAGAATTCACACTTGACGCTTGCTTAGTTCTAAGAAGAATTGAGGACTTCGTTGAATTTTATTACTTTTTACTATATCTCTCCAATCTCATAAAATAACAAATTTGAGCACCAGTAATGAAAATGCAGCAGGTAAGCTTTTAGCGTTTTTAATACTGGTGATTTTGATATCTACTTTAGTTCAAATATTCACCATAATTTTTCCACAAATTGCGTAAAACAACTAAAAATCATTTCAAAATTTGATTTTTCCCTTTTTTTGCTCTTATGTGCAAAAATATATGTAAAAAGAAAATTATGGTCTTGTCTGAATGTTAAGATTTAGGAATTTTAACGAGCTTTTTAACGTGCAATCAAATAATTTTCAATTATTTCTAAAACTCACTAATTAGTTTGTTTTTTTATCTTCAGTTATGAAGAAATTTATTGAATACTTCCATTTCATCTCTAGTATTACAAAACATTTTGCACGTATATCGTAATTATTCGGGTACAACTTGCAAAACGTTCTAAAAAATATATTACACATTTCATCAAGTCGGTAAAATATTTTTTTAGAATGTTTATTTTATCGAAAGAGAAAATTCTTATCAAAGCTGAAAACTTTTGTAATATCCCATTAATACACCCTCTAGGGTATAAAAGGTTATATTTTCTTTCCACAGTTTCTATAAAGGCGAATTGTAAAAATCCAACTCTCCGTTTTCTTTGAAAAAAAACAGTAAAACATAAAAACTAATAAGCCTTTATCAATTCACAATGAGAAATTTTTGTTTATAACAAGACAAATAATTACTAAAAGTGGAACTTAATTAGAGTTTAATTTCACTGAGAGCTCATTAATAAAGACTTTCAAAACGATTTCGTAGATTTTTTATATGGCATGACTTTGAATATTTTATGATTTTTCACAAAACATTTTAAGTAATTAGGTTCGTTTTCGAAGAAGCTGCGAAAATTGAGTTTAAGGCGATATAAATTTAGAACTTATAATTTTTTATGAAGGTTTTAATGTTCAGCTATAGTGTCATTTGTAAATGTTTTAATGTGAACCTTTAAATAATAGATTTTCATTTTAGAATATCAAGTAAGCTGCTTTTATTACCATGTTTTTATTAACTCGCTTGCTTGTTTGTTTGTTTGTGTGTGTGTTTGTCCAGTACAAATCTTGCAATCGATTTTTAACTAACTTTCCGACTAGCTAGACATTTGAAACTTTTAGAATAGCTCAGAACACGATGACAATACATTATTTTAATACTTTTAGCCATCTTTAAGCAGAATTGTATTCATTTTAGTTAATTTTGTTTTGTAGAATGGTGCAGCCATCTATCGGCCCGAATGGGAACGAAAAGTTAAACGCAAGTTAACTTCCCATTAACTTCATTTTCTTTCAAGTTGATAGGATAATTCATCAAAAAAATTTAAAAAAAGTATTTATCAATACATAGAATTGTCAAGTTTATGTGATTCAACAGAAAATTTAAAAACATGGTATATAAAAAGTTCTTTTTAATCTTGCAATTATTCGATACAAATGCCATTTCAGGTACATTCTCAGGTTTCATCTGAGGATGTGCAGAAAACGGCTTAATTGGATATATCCGAAGGTCAAATATAAGGATGCCGTTGCATTAGTTGTTCAGAGGTCTGCAATTATATCATCAATTAAACGTAATGGATAAATTGGGTAATTTGAGATCGCTTTAAAGCGCCTTTAATCAACATCAAACTTCCGAGCTTCAGGATCACTAGCAGCTAACCCATTATTTTAACAACAACACAATAGGTGATGTATGCGGCAAATTACACTGCTCCATTATCCCTTCCTTCAGCAACTTGTTTATGTGATACTCGATAATTTCCTCTTTTACTGTACGATCTTGGCGCCCCAGGCTTGTTTACCACCCATATCAGTTTCAAGGCACACAGCCTGAGCCAACCCTGGAATGTTTGAAAATACGTCTCTGAATTCTGTTGTCAACTCCTAGTACTTTTTTCTCAGATTTTTTTCAAACAGACATTTGACAGATCAATTTTCTACTTTTGTTTATTTTGTAGTTCGGGATTTTCTGGCTCTTGTTTTTACAAACTTACTGACCTATCACCAAAAGAACTATCACCAGATTACTGCTTCAATGAAATTCCAATTTTTTATAAACTCACGGATTACTTCACTTGTTTTTACAAACTTACTGACCTATCACCAAAAGAACTATCACCAGATTACTGCTTCAATGAAATTCCAATTTTTTATAAACTCACGGATTTCTACTTTCAACTGAATTATTCCCTTATTTTTACACCGATAACCTTGATGAAATGATGATTGGCATATTCGACCCTCGTATTTTAACATATTAAAAATATTTCAAATGTAAATCAAAATAAATTAATTAACCCCCCCTATCGAATATATCTTTAGAGAAAACAGAATTTATATTAAAAAATATATGAAAGTAAATGCTGCAAGTATCCTTCACAACATTTAAAAAACCCTTAGATATTTCTGTTTTCATGTGACTGCATACCCTCCTTATTACAACTATTAATGATCTTAACTGAGCCCTTTTCCATTATTTTGGCAATTTATTCTAGATATGTTAGCCGTATGGAAAGTTCAATTGAAATTATCACAACTACCTCAGTTCAAATTTCTCATTGGGGGAGTTTCTGCGATTATACCAAAAGCTAGTCTGCGAATTTTGGTTGTAATTGCTATTATTAAAATATATTTTCTAGGCGTATCCTCCCTCTTCGACGAAACACTTCAAGATTTCTTTATACTTCCTTCCATTAAGTTAAGAATTATTGCAATTAAGTATGTGTTATTGTACTGAAAATTGTTAATGTTAACTATATGAAGTTAGTTTTGCAAATGAATACATGTATGTTTGTAAATAATTATACGCTGCTATATGAAGTTAATGTCTTTATGTGCGTTTATTGTATTGCAGTTGTGCATGTAAATTTGTAAATATATTTAAGTTGTTAGTGGAAATGTATTATTGTTATAAGTATGTCTTGAAATGTGTAGGTGTACGTGGATACTTCTGTATTGATATTTGTCAACAAAAGAATGTTGAAAATGCTTTGTGTAACTGTAAAAATTGTACCTAATTATTGAATACCAACTTATTTATTTAATTATTGTCTAATTATTTAAAAATTGTTGAAAGAAATATATTAATGTTTTTGTTCGGATAATATCTGTTGCAAAAGTAAACTTGAGTCAAATAAAGAGGAAAAAAGAGTTAAGTGCAGCACAGGAAGGTGTTATTTTGGTATTGTAAGTAATTTTGTAACTATTTGGGGATTTCCCCTAGGAGTTTAGAGTTCTATTGTGGTGTGTGGCCTGGACAGATGTTTGACTGGTCCATTGCTACTGTGACATTTCCCCTCCTCATGGCCCAGGAAATTTATTAACCTCGGCTTGAAGCAGAGAAAGCCCATCGGCGAACTGCGAAGATGCAATAGTTTTCCCCGGCCGAGGGGTGGCTTACAAAAGGGTCAGCTTTTCGACTCGCAGGTGAGGACCGACTTACAATAGTAAGGCGCCCCGATGTCTAGAGCGAAGACACTATAACACAAAAGACTAACAAAGGCAGACCATCCCCATGATGAGAGGCCGTAATGATCCACCGTGTGAAAATGATATGAAGAACAGGTATCGTTTTGCACACGGGCCAGGGCCAAGGGCCTATGAGAGGCCAATATCAAAGAGAGGGGTTGTTACAGATCCCACCAGGGAAAAAAGTTTTAAAAGCGGATGCAGGAGATTTTTACAGAGACGAAAGACGAGACGAGAGGAGAGGAGAGTCGGAGACTGTTTTTGCTGTTGGACCTGATCCAGATCCTAGGCCGATCCCGATCCTGTTTCCGAAGGGTGAAGACCTCTTTCTCGCTGAGAAGGGTCGTTTAGAGATCAAATCTTGATCTTCTCTTTTTCGAAGCAGCTAGCTTCTTTGGTACGAGTGTGGAAAGAGCCGTCCACTACTCTGTGATAATTAGATCAAATTGCTTTGGAGTTCGAGTTAGCCTCATTTCAGCCGGTTCCGACAAGTGGAATCCGTTCCTAGCAACTGAGACTTCTGCGATTAGAGCTTTATTTCCTGAAGGCCCAATCGATTATCCGTAGCGACAGAGCATCCAGCCAGCCGAACGGACAATCATTAACGTGCGTCGCAGACTTCAACGGACATTACTAGTGTAAATTGATGTTCCAGAACACGAGCTAATCGTGAAGTTTTTTAATCCAGAATCTCTAATAAATTGATATTAGTGTAACAAGTTCTTATTAGTAAGCTGTTTTATCACTATACATAACCGGTGTGACGCTACCTAGCGTGTCGACTTTGACACCAAGCACGGGATATGTTACACTACCAACTGGGGCGATTTAGCAGGTTTGCTGTCGAGCGACTTGTTATCAGATGCCGTAAGGCGGGACAGTGAATTTATTTATTGAATATTCCCTTACAAGTTCAAAATCGGCAGTGGGTTGAATAAACAGTTCATCACGAAATCGTACATTTTCAAACATACAATCCTATGCCTCTGGCACCAATCATCATTTTAAATAGTTCGGTGTCAGAAAACACCACATCCAGTAATTGTGCTGTTTCAATATTTACAATAAATTTTGAGATTGACTTACCTGGTTTACATATTTCTTCGTATAAATTCGTCCCGAACTTCACTCTATCACATACAGCCGGGAATGCCTTTAATATGATCTATTTTGAAATAGCAAATGCCTTCGGTTGTCCAATTTCAAAAATTTTTCCAATTTTTGTCATATACAGTTTCTCTTTCCCTACTAAACAGTTTATAGATATTTCTTTAACAGTCTATACATATATCTGGTACTTTATTCACCAAAACTGCTTCCTGAAACTTTTCGAAGAACTCTACAATAATCTGCTTTCTATTAAATAGGGGTTTTTCCATCACAAACTCAGAAGATATGTTTACCCTAGGCGTGGTATTCAAAGCTATCTAAAGTTGGGCGCCAATGTAACGTACTGCTCGCAAGAGAAAACATTCATCGAACATAGTTGAAATATTTTTAAATCACGAGAGTAATCAATTGTACGAAGTGCGTAAATAACACTCTACAACAGAGCTGCTTTACGAACACCTTTATAAAAAAAATGACAGTACGTCAATGAAAAATATTTACACCTGTACCATCACCGTAAATTCCTTGAATCGAAATTTATGTAGTCTCGAACCGGAGTCCGAAGTGCTCACGGGTACATGGATTGCGATATTGCGGTTTAAATTTTTGCTTCTCGCTTTCGATCAGTCAGGAAAAAAATAATAGAATTATAGGACAGAAACGTAAAAGAAACATACTTTCCATGTTGGAATATAATTACTGTAGGCAATTAATAATCTTAAAAAAATGGATGCATGCTTGTGTTGGAGCAAGTAAGGAAGACAGAGCATTGGACTTTAACATACATTTATTTAATCAATCACAAAATTCAATTAAATTGTAATTGCTACAAGCACAATATTCCCTTTCATATTAACATTTTACATACGAGAACTCAGAAGCAGAGGCAAACTATATGGCCAAAGTCATGATTTTTAGAGTCTATGGGGAGAAACTTGCTACAGCTGAAGTATGCAGCGATGAAAGATGGCATCGACGACAGGAACCCAAAATCACGTCATATACAGGGACATCTTGGCGGGTTACTGGCACTTCTCCTAGACTCTCTATCATCTTCGCTCTAAGAAAATAGTCTAAGATAAATCTGGACCTCCTCTCCTGTTCCTCTCGTACTTGGAGGGGCTGTTGTCCGTTTACAGGGGCCCATTCTGGCCCGCCCCTCTTTTTCATTGGGCAGTAGGCTGTTTATCTCTCAGTAGTTCCTGCCCCAATTGGTTCCTTATTATACTGCCCCTGTCCATAGTCTACGAAGTACCTCCCCACCATAATTTTCATTTGCAATACCGCTTTGACCCTTATCATCTGAAGGTTTTACTGTGGGCCATAAAATAACGACCATCCATCTTGCAATATTTATCGATTTTAAATAGCTATCAATGGCAACACCGACACCTATTCTTCTATTTCCTCCTGGTTTACAAGCCCCTATTTACCCCTGCCTCTGCAGCCTTTACAATAGATTCGTTCTTGGCCACAAACCGTGGGGAATTATACCATTCCGCTTCTTCAATTACCATCCCTTACAATGTATGCGATGGTCGAGCAGTTTACATTTCCACGTACATCACGCTCATTCGGGCCTGTTCACATAGAATCCGTCAGCGTCAGCGCTACTCGTATTGACATATTTTAAACCAATCACAGACCGTAACAATTTCGTGGCTAATCATTCGAAGGTTTGAAATTGGTTAAATATATTCAATATGAGTAACGCTGATGCTGATGGATTCTATGTGAACAGGTCTTTAGAGTGTTAAGACAAAGACATAGTGGCAAGGAAGCTGGAATTCAATTTAAATTACTCAATGTATTGAAACTGTAGGAGGAAACATTCTTTCCTGGTGTATACTTGTGTAATAATGTCTATACCCTAAGGTTTCGTGTAGCACATGCAAGGTTTTGAGAGAGGTCGCAATGAAAAGTTGATATCAGCCAAGGACTAACTTGGCTGCTTTCGAGGAGTTTCTTTCTCTAAGATGAAAGCATAAAGATATATTAACAACAAGTTGATACAAAGAGGGAAGCTCAACTAAATGTAAAATGTTTTAATTCGATGGTTTAAAGAAGTTCATGTCTTCAGTGGCTGGACCTTCCACCAGCGAGTTACTAAGAGAAAGAACAATAATCCTAGAGGCGCGGTGGCCCAATTGGCTAGAGCAGTTGGTCAGTGGCCTGAACGTCACTGGTTCGATGCTCGCCGCTGACAAAATCCACCGTCGTGTACACTAATGGCGGCTGGTGCACGGAAAATCTATCGTGGCTGCAATGTCCTCCAAGTTGTCAAATTTACCTCTAGAGGTGTGGGGTCAAGTGTTCCGATTTAATTACTTGACTCGGTTCAAAATTACGGGACCGGTCCTTTAGCCCAGTGCTCCCTAACCTTTCTATCGCCGCGGACCGGTCAACGTTTGATAATTTTTCCACGGCCCACTGAGGGAGGACGTTGATTGTTTATATTATTGATTGTTTTGATTTAATAATTGATGTTATTATAATTTTGATGTATAAATGACGTTACGTTTATTTATTGTTCAATAAAAAACTTGTTTTATTTATTTATTTATTTGTTTCGTTTTTTTTAATTTCTTTCAGGAAAGTGCATTTATTTTCAATTTTATGACTGCAATTTTAATTCATAATCTTGAAATGTTTAATAAACAATAAACTAATTTAAAATAGTTACAAGATTTCTTCTGTTACAAACGTATAAATTAGCACAAACCCGGCAAAGTCGCACAAACCCGAGAGAAATACACCACAGTAAATAAAATGGAAATAATTTAATGTCCCTTGGGCGGCCCGGTACCATTTGATGCACGGACCGGTACTGGTCCGCGGCCCGGGCGTTGGGGACCACTGCTTTAGCCATTTCGGACTCCGACCCTTGTGGTGCTATTAAAAACAGTAGCCGCACTACTCTCTGCTCAATAGCCTTAATGGACTTGATCTGATATACTATCGGTCAAGGGGCCTAAGTCATAACACAACAACAACAATAACAATGATCGTAGCACACTTTCAGAATACAACATTTCTCTGCGTCATGTGGATGAACTAAGAAACTTAAAAAAAAATCCACCCATTAGTTACTCGCGTCGTAGGCGGAAAAAAGCGAAATCATTGAAGAGGTTTCCGTTGAATAATGGAGTACTGATTAGCCTTATTTAGTGACAGATTACAACTTAGAGACATCTTTGGCTGTAATGAAACTGCTTTTTTTTTTTAAGAATGATGGCCGACTTTCCAAGATAAAGTTTAAGCTTTCAATGGTGAACCGTGCCACTGCAGAAAAAAAAAAAAGATTTGGAACTCTTCTTTGATGAAATGCCGACTGCTCTGAAAAACTGTTTCCGTTACTGATCAGTAAATCAGAATCCTTGCTTCAAAAATGGGAAAATGATTCCAAATGAAACAGCAGGACATGACAACAGCAGAACAAAACCGGGCTGATATTGAACACTGCTTTTGAAATTCACTGAGAGGTTGGGCAGGAAAATGAGAAAAAGAGGTACTATTTTTCATTTACTACTGCAGTGGTGCGCAAACTTTTTTCGATCCCGACCAATTTTCTTTAAATATAATATCACTCGACCACAAATGAATATTTTGTGGTAATGATACAATTGGAAATAAATTCGGGAAATGTTCACAAAAAAATAGGAAGAAAAATAAGCAAATTTTGACAAGCTATTTTAAAGATCAGTGACGTTTAGATTGTGGGTATATATTGACTTTGCATAAAAACAATAAAATAAAAAATTCTTGGTTACCTTCTACACTTGCTTTTGATGAATCTCATGCGACCAAAACTTCATATTGAAATAATATTAGTATTTGAATTTTTTTATTATAAGTATTTGTATCCATTTATGTATAAAAGTGAACACAAATTAAAATTAAAAAAGAGCATGATTTCTGAATTATAAACTACATATTACAACACTGAAAATTATAAAATTCATTTATTTAAATAAACATAAAATAGAAAAAAATGGGAATAAGAAGGCTACTCCTAGACCTCGTATAATATTTTAAAAATATTTATCAAATATTTGAGTGTTGCTCTCATATCATTTTTTGTTAAACCGTAATCGTATTTTGGTTTTTATAGCAACTCATTTTAAAAATCCATTTTCACGCAGATCGGTAGAAGCGAATAAAAGCATTGTAAGTATAGCATTACAAAACTGTTTGACACCTTATATAACAATATCATAATATATTATTGTAGCATATAACATTTTTTAAAAAAAGTATTGAAAATATGTAATTATAGAAAATTTAAAGCATATTTTCAATTAAAAAATTCAATGATATAAATTTACTTCAAAATATCCGTGACCCCTGCACTTTATTTCGCCTCCCCAGTGTGGGTCGTGATTTACAGTTTGCGCACTACTTAATTAGTGTATTGCTCACTTTCCTGATCTTCCTATGTTCAGAAATGAGAACGAGAAGATTTTCCTGCAAATTGCAGGCCCTCTGTGGGTTGCAACCCACAGTTTGCGCACCACTTAATTAGTGTATTGCTCACTTTCCTGACCTTCTTATGTTCAGAAATGAGAACGAGAAGATTTTCCTGCAAATTGCAGGCCCTCTGTGGGTTGCAACCCACAGTTTGCACACCACTTAATTAGTGTATTGCTCACTTTCCTGACCTTCCTATGTTCAGCAATGAGAAAGAGAAGATTTGTTTGTAAATTGCAGGCAAAAGTTTTAGCATCTAAATTTTTGTTGCGCAATTATTTACCATAGAAAAATTCCAGAGAATTCTCTCTGATGTTGAACTGAAACGAAAACAAGATTTTGTTCATCTTTGACGCTCTTCATTTTCTTCCTTCATTATGGGATGCTATCACTGATGCTTGTTAAAAGATTTCTTTAAAAAATGCAGGCCTTGTTTTTTCTTCTTCAGAAAATGAATGCTCGTGATAAACTTGTAAATGATGAATAAGGAAATGCCATGTCAGTTGAACTGATCAGTTCTAAAAAATTGTAGACAACGATAAATGCGTAACGACGGTCGAATAGCGAGAGATGTAGAAAATTGGGAAAATTCAGAGAATGTCAGGTTGATAATAATAGTGAGGAGACTAAAATTAATGATTCCTTCGACAGAAAATCCCCCTTCATTTGGAAAATCAATAGAAGCTTTAGAAAACATCTGACTTTAAATATGCAATTTACTGAAGAAAATGTTTTTTTACATTCTCGTTTTAACGGAAATAGTTATTAATTATTTTCAAACAGGTAAAAGCGGAAATAATCTTTAATTGTGGGTATGCGTGCATACTACAGTAAAAAAAAATAACTCCAAACCAGGTATGTGTTTTTTTCTTTTTATCTTTCTAAGAAAGTCAAATGATCAATATTTTTTCATTTTGCATGTTTGTCTTATGCTATATTACATTTATACTTAATTACATTGGCATTCAATTATGTTTCTTGCTTATTTATGCATTGTTCAGATCGGTCTCTTACACCAACGTTTAAGTTAGATATTACTGTGTCTTCAAATTGTCAATGAATTACAATAACTTGGTAGCAAACAAAGTAGTTTTAATCCATTAATAAAAATATTTCGGAGAAGATAAATGTCCCTATTTGATCGCAGTTTTTTCGTAATACATATAATAAGGTTCAAACGGATGACAGAAAATATCAAAAGCTTAAACAGGCAGCAATTGCACTAACAAAGAACCCAAACTTCCATGTAAAAACGAAATGGTATTTCAGGGTGTAATGTTTCTGGATAGCGAATTTACCTGTTTTGGGTATCCCATATTTGTGGGTTAAACGTGCTCTCGTACCTTTCTAGTTATTCTTTAATTTTTGCAATATAACTAGTACAGCATGCATGCGGTGCTACTAAATCATTCAGACAGATTACCGACATCATACCATATTTGTATCCTAAACATGTTTTCGTGCACTTCTAGTCATACTTCCATTTTTGTAATATACCTGAAACAACATGCATGCGGTAATACTAAATATGTATAAGCATTTCCTCGAGTTACGCGGATTCGTAGATACGATGTCGTAATTGTGAAATTTCGTAGACTGCTTTAGAATGCTATCAATTGATTTACGCCGAGAAAAAGAAAGCTTCGAGTGTACAAACATAATCGGACAAATCTCTCAATGCTCCATGAACATTTGGAGATTATCAGATTATTTTATATTACATAATTGGGGCTTGTGGCGGCCTAGTAGTACAGCACTCTGGTTTTCGGTGCTGAGGGTGCTCGGATCGAATCCTGGCGTCACGCCACGAAAAATGCCTCCGTTCGTGTCGTCCCTTCATAGGGGGTAATGCTGTCCGCCTATAATGGTGCCCCCACAATAAAATGGGTAGTAAAATTGCGGAGTAGTATAGGTGAATGTTTGACGACAAGTGCCTCGTTATTGGAAAAAAAATTGCATAATTGTGTGTGTATAATATTAGCATTTTATAACAGCTTTGTCTACAGTACAGTCGAACCCAGTTATAGCGAACCCGGTATGTAAAGAACTCACGGATATAGCGAACGAAAATTTTGGTCCCCCCGTTTTCCTATTGTACGTAATTTAATTAGTATTGTGTCAGTTTAATGTAATCGATTTTAGTCGATTCAATTCATAAATGATCCTTTTTAATAGATTTTATCTTTTTTTAAATTCATCATTATTGAATACGCATTGCAACTAATGAGTTATACATTTTGCAAACTCTAGCATTTTTCTTAACGGTTCGGATATAGCGAACCACTGGATCAAGCTAATAAAACCTTCGGTCCCTTGACGCTCGTTATAAAGGGGTTGGACTGTATAAGATAATATATGTGTGTACCATTTTAATATTTAGACAAAAAACATTTCACTGAAAATTATTAAAAAAACGTATTTCATTTCGATATTTAGTGATTAATGCCTACTGCTATCGTCCACACGATGATGGTTGAAAAGTTAACAGAAATCCAGTGGTGGGTCCTACAGGCACCGACCAACCAGGCTTAATCACCTGGCTGAATTACCTGGTAAATATTACCTGGTAAAATTACCTGGTAGCGCTTTCTACATACGCGAAATGTTCTGGATCGAATAAACCACGTAAGTCGAGGACTTACTGTGAATAAACATGTCGGTAAACTGTCTGGATGATTTAGTATAAGCGCATGCATGCTGTTTCAGGTATATTACAAAAAAATAGAAGTATAGCTAGAAGCGTACGAAAGCATATTTAAGATACAATGAGGCGGTGAAAGGCAAAGTGGTCTAAGTCAAGTGGTGTAAGTCCAAAGCATTTTACTGCAAAAACTGCAAAAAGTTCAACTATAAATTGAACAAATTATAATTCATAGTAATTATTATTATAGTTTAAATAATAATTATTCGCAATTCCACCATAAATTGAACATGGAGATTACATTTTTGCCCTCGAATAAAAAAGTTGAAATTGTGACTTACACCACTTTTCCTTTCACCGCCTCAAATATGGGATGCCCAAAACAGGCAAATTAGAAATGTTAGACTCTGAAACCGCATTTCCTTTTTACAGTGTGTAACTTAATTTCGTCATTGACAAGATAATATATATATATATATATATATATATATATTCTTAAGAGGACAAGGGACTTAAGAGGAAAAGTGGGCGTGGCATTTAAAGGGCATTTAAAGGGCATTGTGATGGATTGTTTCAAAATGTTCCATGCGTGTTAAATTTCTTCTGATTTCTTCCAAATTTCTCAGGACAGTCAATTGAAGTGTTTGTCACAAACGTAGCATAATTCTTTGAATCGACAAACATTTGCTAAATTTATAGACCATGAAATGAAGTAAAAGCATGCGAAAACTTAAAAATTAAAAGGCATATTTAATTATTATTTTTTTTATGGGTTTTAATTCATACAAATAAATTTCAATGCACAGTTATGTTTATATATAGGTATGGTAAATTCATAAAAAGAATTGAGGTTTTTAAATGACATGGAATGCGGTGGGAGCATTTTGAAAAATGTTAGCATAAAGCCAAAAATCTTTTATAAAAAGACCTTATTTGGTCACAAAATACTTATTTAGCAATTCTGATAGTCTTCAATGTAATAAAAAAGAATATTAATTATTCTCATTTGGTATATAGAGTTAAAAATTGAAAATTAAAAATAATGAGGTTGAAAGTCGATTGTCTCCTTAAAATTATAAAGTATATTCTAAAATTATATAAAGTAGATGGCATTGATTTATCTAGTAACATAATATCCTCATATGCTGGTTCTGATGCTTTTTCGTTTCAGAGTACACTGGTTTTATTGACAATAAAGGAAATTCTTTTTCTTTTATCGGAAATTACCAGTGAGGTTAGGTATAAAAAATAAGTCAAGAGACACCTAAAGGGTAGTTCTTCCATTAAGTCATTCTATTATCTTTTCGAAAAAAGAACACGCCAAAAAACTCCAAGCTCAAGATAAACAACCTCGTGGAAAACAAACAGAAAAAAATGCAAATAACCAGAACATCTGCTGACGCGCGAGAAAAAAAAAATTAATATGCAAAGAAGAGTCGTCCGGTTGCTTCGGGGTGGAATAATGAATAATGAACTGTCGACTCTATTGTAATTGATCGACTGCACTGTGAAAGAGAATGGGAGTAATTATTAGCTATTTGTTTGCATATGTGATCAATATAGCGTCATTGATTGTAATTAGTGTTCAACGAAAAATCAATATAGGTGTTTTTCGTTGTACTCAAGGAGCAGTATCTAATCTGAAGTACTGAGGAAGAACAAAAACTTCTCGGATTTCCGTTTGTGGTGAAACTATTCCAAACAATGCTGCTTGTACATTGGAAAGTTATTCTTAACGCAAAGACATATTTTTATATGTGTGTGTGTGTGTGTATATATGTATACACACACACACACACACACATATATATATATATATATATATATATATATATATATAAATATTTAAATAATATATTGTATATATATATATATATATATATATATATATATATATATATATATATATATAAAGTCGAACCTCCATATGTCGAAGTAGCAAAGTGCCGGAAAAAAATTCGATATAAAGAAATTTCGATATATAGAATTGATCTTAGTTTTATCATAATTCTCCTAAAACATTAAAATTAAAGCTAATTTTCGTATACGAAACTCCATTTCCAATTTATATGCTAATCACATTAAATAAAAGTTAATAACTAAAAAAATGATCTTAGTTTTATCATAATTCTCCTAAAACTCATAATGGAGTTTCGTATATGAACCTCCATTTCCAATTTATATGCGAATCACATTAAATGAAAGTTAATAACAAAAAAATGAATTAATATGAAAGATTTATTGAGTACTACATACCCTTTAAAAAACAATAATCCAGACAGTTGTTACAATGATCACAGTTACATTATTTAAAAAAAAACTACGAATATCTTGCTGAACAGCCAGTTTTGCAGAAAGTTCATCAAAGAAATGTTCGCATTTATTCAGTCCACTAAAAACTTCATCAGGGACATTTTCCGCGAATTGAAGTCTACGACGTATTGTTTCAAACGCCAAAAATTGGGAGATTTTATTCTAATCTGGAATGAAATCTCCCAATATGTCTTGAAAATAAATTTCGATATATAGAGATTTTTTCGATATATGGAAACAGTTTTTCTATGTAATGAACATGGAGATTTGCTAAGAGTTCGATATATAGAAAATTTCGATATAGGGAAGTTCGATATATGGAGGTTCGACTGTATATATATATATATATATATATATATATATATTCAAATATATACAGTGGCTCCCAAAAGTGTTCGTACACTTACGATTTTCAATGAAATAGGGGTTTATCCATCGATTAAAATGAATATTTCAGAATGGGTATTTAATAATAAGATCTATAATCTATTCTTAACAAAACTACATGAAATATTTTGAAAACACAGTAAAACTTTATTTTTAAGAAACCAATAATCCAAAAGTAACAAAAAATTTATCTCACAAAAGTCATCGTACACTTGTAAAAAATCTCTACATATTAGTAAATATTCTAATTTTTCGTTAAATTATTATTTAGTAGAATATCCTTTAGCATCCACAACAGCTTTTAAACGTTTGGGAATAGATTGCTTTAGTTCTTTTGTAATTTTTGCATCAATGTTCATCCATTCTTCCATCATAATTGTGTTTAGTTCGCTTTTCGTGTGAATGCCGTGTTTTCGTACTCGAACCTCTAGTTCTCTCCAAATATGTTCTATTGGGTTTAAATCTGGCGATTGAGGTGGTGTTTTCAAAACTTGTGGCCAATTATAGAGACACCAGATGCGAACGTTGAGAGTCATGTGCTTAGGATCGTTATCTTGATAAAAAACAAAGTTGTTTACAATACACAAATTTTGAGCTGATAATTTTAAATTGTCTCTAAAAATATTTATAAAAACAGCATGATTCATTATGCCATCAATAAATACCAAATTTCCTAGTCCTGATGCTGACATGCACCCCCACACAAGGATACCTCCACCGGCATGCTTAACTGTTCCTACTAAGTTCTTGGGATTAAATTCCTCATTTTTTTCTTCTCCATACAATTATACGCCCATCAGCCCCAAAAATGTTCATCGCCAAATAAGACATTATTCCAATAGGTTTGGGGCTTATTTATCATTGATAGTGCGAAGGGAAGCCTAAACTTTCTGTTTTTCTCACTCACAAAAAATTTTCTATGGGCAGAACGCCCATGTAATCCAGCTGTTCTGAGAACTCGTCAAAAAATTTCAGGTGAAATTGACGTAGAAAATGTTTCATCGAATTCTGTAGAAACTTTTACAGCACTCAAACGTGAATTTTTCACAAATTTTCTAATTATAAATCTCTGATCACGTTTTGTTAACTTTGACGGACGGCCTTTTCTTACCTTGTTTTCAATCCAATTTTCTTCTTTAAAGCGTTTTATCATATACTACAGTCTACTGTGCTTATCCCGTGTTGAAGTGGGGAATGGGATAAATTAAGTAATTTAGCAATATTCTGAACTGATTTACCACTACTATGATGAAAAATAATCAATTGTCGAATGCTGTTTGTTGTTTCTTTACGACTACGAGTCATTTTTAAATATTATATAGAATATTACGGAGTAGGTAAGCAAAAATGAAAGCCAAACGATATTTTAAATGCCACCACAATTCAAAAATAAAAATAAAGTGCCAGGCGATAATTTTAATTATAAATTTATCCGAAAATATTTCAGTGTACGATGACTTTTGTGAGATCAAGTTTTTGTTACTTTTTGATTACTGGTTTCTTAAAAATAAACTTTTACTATGTTTTCAAAATATTTCATGTTGTTTTGTTAAGAATAGATTATAGGTCTTACTATTAAATACCCATTCTGAAATATTCATTTTAATTAATGGATAGACCCCTATTTCATTGAAATTCGTAAGTGTACGAACACTTTTGGGAGTCACTGTATATATATATATATATATATATATATATATATATATATATATATATATATATATATATATATATATATATATATATATATTCTACGTAGTAGATAATACCTTATAGAATTCTACCTATTAGAATAAAGTTTGAATCGTCTAAGAACACTTCAACACGGGAACAAATTTTAAAACAACGATAAGTAATTCCTAGTTTTAACACTTAAAATTTAAGCATATGCAATAGTATATTTACACCATACCAAATATAATATTAATTCCTTCTCATTAGTTAAATACCTTATTTGGTTTCTTAAAAACATTTGACTTCAATTTATGAAATACATTGCTATAGCTCATATTTATTTGGCCTCTATAAGCTTTAACTTGTACTTAGCGACTGTGACGCAAGCTATATAATCATTAATGATCTAAGTAATGCCTGTTTAATGCCGTAATCTCTCCAGAGGTGACAACATCGAGAATAGCTGAGAGATCAAGGGAATGAACTTGACTTAGGAAGGAGGTGTGATTAAAGCCCTAAATACATCAAAGGTTATAAATAGGTCTTCAAATCCTTTTAAACTCTGTTGCCGATGGCTTGTTGAATCGGTATTTTAGAAATAAAGTGTTGTGCAGATTATTTTGGATTCTTTTATTTTAATGGTGAAAGGATGAACTAAATTTAGAGTTTTTGTTTGGATCAACATCTTTATTTCATATATAACTTTTGTTAACATAGATAACGCATAGATAACAAAAGGAAATTTACCTCTCCCTTTTCAGAAAATTTTAGATATTTTCTTTGATAAGTGACGAATTTGTTTTTAAGAAAAGCTTATTAATTTACTTTTATCATGAACTGTATTTCGGAATTACTTTAACAAAGTATACACTTTCCTCTGTGTTTTCAAGCTTATCACTTTCTTATAATGTATAAATTACATTTCTCTTTTTAAATTAAATGCTATTTGGTGGCCACATTCAAAATATTTAATTAAATGCAAAAAATGTGCTAAGATTGTCGGAAAGGATGAAAGCTTTCTACAAGTTTGGAAAATTTAAGATTAAAAATTTTGTTTTTGACCTTGTAAGGATGTTTAGGCCATGTTTACGTGATAATTATATGATAATTGTATTAGCATACTAGAAAATTGAATTAACATAAATTCGATTCTACATAAATCTATAGCGCAACAATATAAGAAATATTGTTAAATCCATGTATAAATGAGTGGTTGAAGGCGCGTTCTCTCGAATCAAGTTTAATTGAACGATTATACTTGATCAACAAAAGTTGAATATGACTTGAATCAGTTTTTGTTCACATATATCAATTGAAACTGATCAACAGGTTAAGTCTATATATGTTCTGATTCCGCTTTTTTATTTGCAAACTAATGAATGTTCTATTTTATATATCGTTCTAATTGTTTTAATTTTGTTCTTCAAATCAGCAATAGTTAGACCAGCAATTTCCATTTCTTTGACAACAGAACCCCAAGCATTTTCTCTTTCAACTGTATTTCTATATTCAACAATTTAGTGGTTCCAAAGCCAACCATGTTTAGGATATGATTCTAAAATTTTGAGCACAGCACTTTCAGACCACTCGAGGCTCATTTTATAAACTGTCTTATTTATTATTTAAGAAATTCACACTTTATATAAATAACAAAATACATGCATGTTGGAACACCAGTTGCAATCGAACCTGACAAGCAATTGAAGTTCACACGTTTCAAGGCAACTTTATACTTGAATGAAATTCGCGGATGACTCATCACTTGAACAATAAAGTTTGTCTGGATCAAACTTTTCTTGATCCACTAAAAAGTTGATCAACTCTATTGAAACAAAGGTTCTCACCATAGCTTGCATTCAACTTTCGTTGATTAAACTATAATCGTTCAATTGAACTTGATTCGCGAGAACGCGCCTTTAGAAAAAGTGTCCATCTTCTAGTCAATAAAACATTAATATTTTGCGGCACTCTGTTGGGTTAAATTTACACATCCGATCGATGACATTAAATTTATTTAAGTCTATTGTAACTACTTTGAGACACATAGACATTCTTTCGTATTTTCGATGTCATGCCACGTCCGTGATACCGGGAAAGGAGAGAACAGCGCCAACAGCTTGTCCGACATACATATTCATTTAGCGGCCAGTGCCCAAATTAGTTGGACGACAATTGTCTTCGGTGGCCAGTGTATTGTTGAAACCTGCTGTCACGCTGTTGACTCAAACTCCGGAAACTTTGTGTGCTGAAGCCTAACACCTTATAGAACCAACTACTACAGGTAATAATTTTGTATTGTCAATATGTTGGTTAGATTGGGGAGCAATATAACTTTTGCGTAGTGATATTTCCGACAGATATGAGAACATAACCTAAACATCGAAAGGTGATGGGGTTACTTTGTGACATATTGACACTGTCAAAAATAACCCACAAAGTTGACCCACCTCCTCCAGCCGCTCGATGTTGCAATTTTACATCCTCTAAAATACCCCTGGAGAGAAAGAAATATTAACTATCTGGAAAAAGACTATCCAAAGGAGCAGAATGTGCCGAAGGATGAATTTCATCATCTTCTCAAAGAACTGATGACTGCCCTGGGCACCTGAGGTCTCTTTAATGTCAAAGATATAGATTAAGCTATCCAATATTTGTAACAGGTATATATATATAATTGTGTATCAAGCTTTCAATAACAATTTTTCTGTCTAACTTTGTGTCAAGTAATCTTTCCTCTTGGATTTCAAGGCGAAAACACAGGTGTCACAAAGTAGTCCCACTCGGCGGGACAACTTTGTGACACATCTTTTAACCTTAATTTCTCAATGGGAATTAAAGATCTGATGGGCTAGCGCAATACATTACTAAGTAGGGAAAGGATGTACCAATGTTTTGCAGTTGTTCATTTTGGGCTACTTTTAAAACTGATCGACTGTCGCAGGAAAAATGTCAAATTACGACACCAAGTAACCCCATCTTACGGTATTTAGTAAATTGTTAAGACATAGGAATAGCTACACACATTAGGGTGGTGTGGGAATGTACATTTCCCATAATGCAGGCCAATATGACATAAATATTAAAGTATATTTTATTGATTTACCCGAAATGTAACTAACGGGATTTTATTTTCAAGGGTTAAAGGGCTATCCAATCAGTGGCGCACCGAGGATTTTTTCTTCGGGGGAGGCGGGGGGCAATGAAGGGATAAAGATATTTATAATGCATGGGGGGGGCGAGATGAACGGATAAAAATATTTATAATGCAAAATCAATATTCATAATGCAATTTATATTTCTTTGGGGGGGGGACAGGGCCCCTTGCCTCCCCTCTGGTTGCACCACTGTATCCAATATTTGTAATAGTATTGCAATATTTTAATAGGATTGTAATAATTGTTATTGCACTCAATAAGAATAGCGTGATCCGTGTCGTTAAATTACCTTTAATAGGTGCTGGAGCACCCTTTTGGTAATCACGTCGGAATTCGGTGCTGAGGGAGATCGGTTCGAATCCAGAAAATCGCCAATTAATTCTCTCGTGTCTTTACCGGATACGAGCACGTAAAATCTGTAAGCCGGACTGTGACTCCGCGTAGCTTGTAATGATTGGAAGAGGGTGAACTCCCCCCCCCCCAGATGTCTCCCCTTTTGGTGCTCAGTCAAAATTGTGATGTCACCGGGCAAAAAGTGGGCATCCGACCTTCGTAGTGCCTAATAGCCGTGGGCTAAACAGAAGACGTGTCCCCTCGCGATGCAATCTTCATTGGAACTGGTGAGCATTTACCCAGCAAGGGAACATAAGTACAAAAAGAATAAGAAAAGCTATCTATATGTATAAAACAGTTCCTAACTGACTCACTGACATACAACGCACAGAGCAAACCGCTGGACCTAAAGGACTGAAATTTTGCATGGCGATTCTTCTTATGGTGTAGGGGTGCACTAAGAAAGATTTTTGAAAAATTCTTCTTAGATTTTTTTAAATTCAATTTTTTAGCTGTTTTTTTAACTTTTTTTAAGTTTGCATTTAAAATAATAATTTCAGGGTTAAAAAATTTATATCACGAGAAAGATCCTAAAAGTTCCTTTAAAATGAAATCTTTTTCGAACCTTTACCTCGATTTTCTGATTTTTGGTGAATTTTTTAAGATTAATTTTTAGAATTTAATTTATTAAATGCCGATCACGTGATTTCTTTTTCTGGTACTTTAAATAAATTTATCGTCACGTGCATAACAACTAAATAGACAAAAAAACATTTTTTTTTCTTTCTAATGCAGTAGACGATTGGATATTATACAAAAAAAAATAAATATCCCTTACGATTTTTTATATATATATATATATATATATATATATATATATATATATATATATATATATATATATATATATATATATATATATATTACATCAATTGTATACATTGATCGTCGCATTTATTATAAATATATATATATATTTTTTGTGGCATTAATTACATACATTGACCATTGTATTTAATTTGAATGTACTCCGTAGCGAAGCGCGGGTTTTCAGCTAGTTTATCTATATATATAAAACAGTTCCGTAACTGACTGACTGACAGATAACGCACAGACCAAACCGCTGGACCTAAAGGGCTGAAATTTTGCATGGCGATTCTTCTTATAGTGTAGGGGTGCACTAATAAATATTTTTGAGAAATTCTTCTTAGATTTTTTAAAATTAAATTTTTGAGCTGCTTTTAGTTAATTTAATATTTTTAGTTAGTTGTATATTTTTAGTTAATTTAATTACTTATTTCAAGTCATTGGTGTCATTATTAATAGGAAATTAGGAACTATTTCTTTATCACTATGCGACGTAATATTTCGGTGCCCAAGAAAGAATCCGTTCGAAGAAAACCTTTTTAGGTGATTTGTAATCGTTCAAAAGTATTTGAAGATGAAATCAATGCATGACTAATACTCTCGAGGGAGAAATCACACAGCAAATATGTACATTTTCAGCACACCCCGCAGCGTTGAATACGAGCATTTATATTTTTTCTTTTCAGCCCAAGGCCGGAAGAAAAGTAGTATCATCAGTTCCTTTCATAAAACATTTATAATCATAGTGTAAAGTTTTTAGAATAGCTATAAACATTTGCAAGAAGATATTAAATTGCTTAAATTTTATAAAACCCGTCACTTTAATATTTTTTTCAAAAATCATTAAGAATAAGAAACAACAACTGAATGATACTAAATTTTACGTATTCTTTTTCTTAGTGAAATAAATGGATAATGCAAATTCTGGAAATGAGGTTTTAAATATTTTGTAATATTCAATGTTTTTCCTAAAATCGCAGTTTTGCCTAACTTTGGGAAAAAGTTTTCCTCGAAACGGTTTTTTCATATATAAAACAGCCTTCTGTCAGCCTAGAAATAATATCAAAGACATTTGTGATTTATTTATTCATTTGCTGTTATGGCAGTCTAAGCAAAAGAAGAATTCCCGATGAAATATAATTAAAAATCCCTGTGTAACATTGTAGCGAATTTCCCGATTTTAACGAAATTTGTTCTTCTGCTCATGTACAGGGGTACTGCATTGTGTACCGTTATCCGTTTCAGTTAAACAAGCACACATTTGATATTATTTAGATAACATAAGTATTTAAATCAAAAAAATATTTCAGTGGTAGAGAAAAGTTATTTTTGGTCTTTAGATTTATGTTATATATATATATATATATATATATATATATATATATATATATATATATATATATATATGAGGATTTTTTTAGAGAGGTTAGAATTTAAGGGGGCAAAAAGGAAGCTTTCAGAGCAGATTATGATTTCTAAAGCGTCAAACGTCAGTATTATTCACATTTAATAATACAAGCACGAATAGACGAAAGGACAACGCGAAGAGCTATTAATAGAATTGAGCAGCCTTGAATAAATTGGCGGGAAGGGATTGTGTCGGAGAGTGCTTAGGTCATCAAAAGAAAATTCCAGGAGGTTCGAATAGCGTGTTTCAGCAGAACTTAGCGCGCATTATTTCGATGTATCGGGAAAAGAATAGTCAGACCGGGGAATGCAATCGATTATGGTGGACACGTAAGCGTTCCGAAAGGTTTGAGACGGCCGGCGGCCATATTCCTATAGTAACTTGGAGAGGTAGTTTTAACGTGATGAATGACAAAATAAATAATTAAAGAGATAATTGTATGATTATTTAGAGTACGAGGTGCCTTACTACAAAGCTGCTAACTGGATATTACCTGGATTTAGTAAAAGACTGGATGTGCTTCAAACCACGTCATTCATATATATATATATATATATGTGTGTGTGTGTGTGAATGAATTGAGCAAGAAGCTAACCGCTAGAGGGCGCACCTGCTCACTTAACGTGACCAGAAGGTTGCCAGTCCAGGAAAGGACGATCAGATTCACTTGGGCTCTCGCGTAGAAGAGACGGATGGATTCACTTGGTCTTTACCATGGAGACCCATGTGTAGTGAAAACCAATGACTTCACACGTAGGTGGCAGGGTCGAGTGCATCGGCAACGACGGGAAGGGGATTGTTGTGACTCAGCCTATCCAGTTTCTGCTAAGCTCTCGCCTGTACAATATATCATCTAATCATCATTTTGAATAAAGAAGTATAACGTTTTCAAGTGCATGTGTGATTTTCCAACCCAATCACACCTAAACATACATACATACATACAAACATACATACATACATATGTAATGATTACATATTATATTTGAGCAAAATATCAGCGATAGTTGTTTTTAGGATGGATTTATCGCTAACTATAAATCTCTTTGGTTAGTGCTTAGGAAATAATTTAATAAAAACTCTTGATATAAATCTACTATAAAACTCCCAAGAATCCAAACAACAGTTTTTACTGATGCTTCTTCCAAGAAGACGATACTAGCAGTATATTTTTAAACACTTTTAATCGATAAATTTTAATCCTGCATTCAAGTTTTCCCGCAGGGGATAAAGATGTTTTCTATGTAGTGCTGTATTTGTCTGGATTTTTTTTTTATCGCTACGCTCTTTAATTTTTCCTCTTTTGGCTATCCTAAGATGAGTAAGCTTTTACAACTGAGAGATTTTTTTTAGAGATTAGTGAACTTCTTTCAGTACAAAGAATTTATATAACGCACGACAGGCGTATTAATAGTTGTATATTTGAAAAATGTAAGTTAAACCACATATTATTTTGCTGGATTAAAAACATATATCAAACGTCAGTATTATTCACATTTAATAGTTAAAGCATAAGTTAAAGCATAATAAAATTAATAGCTGCATTTACTGAATAAGTGTAATACAGTTAATTTACTAACAGGACTGATAATTGCTCATGCCGTAGGCGAATTGACAAATCCAGCTTATTGCAAAGAGCACTGCCATTTTGCAATACGCCTGGCTAATTGGAAAATTATTGCACGTAAAATCTCTCGTGGCTGCAATGTCCTGCAAGTTCTTAAATTTTACCCTGGAGGTGTGGGGTCAAGTGTTCCGGCCTCGTCACTCGACTCGTTTCTAAATTACGGGACAGGCTTGTAGGGGGTAATGCTGGCCACCTATACGGTGGCCCCTTAAATGAATGGCCATCAGTCTCGCCCTTTATCTGAGAACAAATGGCGTAATAGCCAATCTTCTGGGCACCTTCTATACTAATAAAGGGACAAGTGGATGTCGAGAGATCACGTGACCGTAACTCATCCGGGCGGGCCACTCCTCGAAAAAAAAATGGCCGACAAATATACAGGAAAATCATAAATTTTACAAATATACAGGAAGTACATAAATGTTACATATTTGGAAAGAGCTTCGAAAACTGATAATTTTTTCTGCGTACACTTATTCTGTTAATTCAATAGTTTTAGAGATATTTTCATTCTAAAATCACCCACTGCTGAGAAACCAAATCATCTGGAGCAGTGGTGCTGCCATCTGTCGGCAGCGACGGGAATGAAAATTGAAAGGAATTAATTCACTTGAATTTAATACATTTGTAGGCTTTTTTTTCTTTTGTGGGGCCCGAAGTACATAAATATGTTACACGGATGGCTTGAGCGTAGCTAGGCGAAGCCCGGCTAGTTTGTAATAAATAACTTGGAAAATTATTGACAACATTTTCATTAGCCTGAAATATTTTAGGCTTATTGTAGTCAGCCCATAAACCTTTAGGCTAGTTAGAAAATTCGGAATGGTTTGCTGAAACAGCCTGGCTCCTTGCAATACGCCGGATTTGTTAATTCGCCTACAATACACATACCATGAAAATGTTGAAAAATTAATGCGTGGAGTCATTCGTAAGGATTCTTTATTTGGGAATGTGTGAAATAAACAGACTAACTAGTTGGTACCCGTCAAAACAGGACGGCTGGATTGTAAATAAATATACTAATACACAAATTATACTCAACACATCATTGCCAAATGCTGAAAATCATAATATTAAGAATAGAGAAATGCACTTTAAAAATACCACAGAACACAATAAAAAGAAATGGGGTCACTCAACATAAAAAAATAAACAGTTTCCGTCAGGTTTAATTCTATATCTCGCAAACATTATTAAAAATAAAAATGGCACAGAGTTTTAGAGAGATTCCTCAGAATAAAGAAATTAACGTGTTTATGCGTTCTCATGCTTAGTAAGTATCTAAAGCCAGATTTAAACATGTCACTGAGCATGCGCAGAAACAAATTAATGTGTTTAAGCGGCCTCGTCTTTGGTGAGTATCTAAAGCCAGATTTCATCATGTCACTGAGCATGCGCTGAAAGCATTTTTTTAATTATAAATTATTGCTAATTAATAGAAATTGCGATAAACATCTATATATTAAAATCTTTCATTTAAGACCAAAATGAAGTAAATTGATGCAGTAGCTTTCTCCCACGGACTGCCCAAAGAATCTGCTTGGGAACTTAAATAAATAGAGATTTGTAAGAAAAAAAAAATTTTCTTCAACGAGTATTCTGTATAAGTCTTAACATCATTTAGATTGCAGAAACTTGAGCAAGTTTACACTGATAAGGACTCTTACAAAGTGCTTAGACACAATGCTATTCTCTCACACAGACAAATATGATTTATGAATTATTTAGCCCCTTTTCCCTTTTTTATACCTGGCTACCTTCTTAAAAAGGAATTTTGAATAAATAACATAGACCAAAAAAATAAATTTAATAAGGTGAAATTCTCTAGCAGATAGATGAGTACTTCAAAAGAAAAAAAAACGAACTTTGGTATGTGTTATATACTACATAAAATAGTTTCTCTTCAAATATCAGAGGAAAATGAAGCAATTTTTGTGTACAAACATTACGGCAATTTGTCCTCTAAATTTCATAACTATGGAGAGATTTTTTTTTTTTTAGTCCCTCATTTGGTGACTAAAATTTCAAAGAATTACACTACATGGGCATTCAAGACATCCTGTATCACATCAAACGTCAGTCATGTAAAACTGGGACCTTAAAAATATTTATTCAAGTTAACTACTATTTCACCCTTAAAATAAACAAATATTGCTATGTATAACTTTATTGACACCTAAACATTAATGCTTTTAAACCTTTTATCAAATGATAGCACTCTCAAATTAGTAATTTTTCCTACTTTTTTATATACTTTTTACATGCATTTAATTAAAAATAATTTGCAAAGCGTGTTTGTTAATTTAAACTGAATACTGATAGAATCTTTAAAAGGTTTTAAATAATTAATAACTTTCATTACATATGCATATTCATGGATAAAACTGATATATATGGATAACAACAAATTTATTTATTAATTCTGTATTTCTGTAAAGTGATATTCCAACCTGATGCTACTTACTCTCTAAGTACACACTCTCTTTTCTACTTCAATACCCTATTGTGTTTCTTTCATTATTTTTTTCAACAATTCACAGAAAATAATGACAATATGGCTAATGCTTTCTGCACAATAACGAGCATTTCGTCTTTAGTGACAATCGAGGATGTACGGAAATTTCAGTTTCATATTTTAGTTTTAAATTTCAGTTATTTCAGTTAAGTCCCTCTGTTCTATCTGGCTCAGTTTTGTTTGAATGCACAAATGGATAGATTAGTTTCCATGACTTGAAGTTGTCTATATATATAAAACAGTTCCGTAACTGACTCACTGACTGACGACATACAACGCACAGACCAAACCTCTGAACCTAAGGACTAAAATTTTGCACGGCGATTCTTCTTATGGTGCAGGGGTGCACTGAGAGAGATTTTTGAAAAATTCTTCTTAGATTTTTTTAAAATTAAATTTTTAAGCTGTTTTAGTAACTTTTTTAAAGTTTGCATTTAAAATAATAATTCGAGGGTTATAAAATTTATAGCACGAGAAAGAGCGTAAAAATTCCTTTAAAATAAAATCTTTTTTGAATCTTTACCTCCATTTTCTGATTTTTGGTGAATTTTTAAAGATTAATTTTTAGAATTTAATTTATTAAATTCCGATCACGTGATTTCTTTTTATGGTACTTTAAATAAATTTATCGTCACGTGCATAACAACTAAATAGACAAAAAAATACGTTTTTTTCTTGCTAATGCGGCAGACGATTGGACATTATTTTGTCTATAAAAATATCCCTTATGATTTTTTTATAAATATATATATTTTTTTCTACATCAATTGTATATATTGATCGTCGCATTTATTATAAATATATATGTATATATATATATATATATATATATATAGGCATTAATTGCATACATTGACCGTTGTATTTAATTTGTATGTACTCCGTAGCGAAGTGCGGGTTTTCAGCTAGTTAGTATATATATGCTCAGATGAATATTCATAGAAAAGGTTAGTATGTTTACAATAGGTTAGTACTATAAATTCGGAATGTCCAGTATTGAATTATGTTGACTGGAGTAAATACGCTTAGTGTATAATAACACATATGAAGCATTTTGATGCTTTTCTTTTTGAAGTGTTTTGAAGTTGTATCTGTATTTCGAGGCACGCTGAAAGTGTTGTGACGCCACCATTTTTGAAAATCACTGTTTTGTAGGGGGAGAGGAGGACATTCAAACCGTATATATGCTCACAGAACAAAGTGGAATGTGCATACCTAATTAAAAATTACTTATATTTATACCATTGACCATAAAAAAAAACCATTTCATGTACAACATTATACTTTAGATATCTACAACCACGGACCTACGAATTGCCTTTGTTATGAACTCCCCACCATGACTTGGCCGACAAGTTAGCTGAATTTCTCTGAGCGGTAAATCGTTCCTAATGAATCTGGCAATGCTGATACACGCTCATGTTTTCGCGAATGTGATTGAAATCAGCAAGTATAAATGTGTCCTCAGTCCCCGACCATTTACAATACTGTAGATTAGAGTCATTGGCTGTTCTGAAGCGATAGGTCAGATCTCCTTTCCTTTATACCTCATCAATACAGTGACTGGAAGCGATCTGGACCGATGAAGAGCATCTATTTCGTTGTAACACATTCTATGGTATTCTTTCCAAAGAGTTGCATGCGATTCCTAATGTGCTATTCAATAGTGCTATTACTATCTGGACGCAGTTAGAAATATACTACGAAGTCAAATAGCTACCCAGGTGTCCCCAGTTTTCGGATCTTAAAATCATCAAGTCATCATTGAAACTTATGGAGCGATGGATGAGATATCGATTTCCTGCTCTCTTGTTCCTGTTGAAAAAGGAAACTGTATGGACTGAGGAATGAAACGAAATACAACTGTGTGCAGTGTTCACGATTCTCATATTTTTATGCCAATAAGGATAGTGTCTGTTCTGTAAGTTCACGTGATGCGACTTATTATTAACTGCGACTTAAACTGTCTGTCAGGGTGTGTATCAGATCCCTTATTTTGGTTACTATTTGTATGTGCCTTATTTTTGTGACGCACGAATGACATAACGTCATGTTTAATATACTCGATGTCTGAATAATAGTTAGGGGCTTGTATTTTAATGATTGTTCAATAGCGTATAATAAGAACAATCTTTTCAACTGTGTCGTATGCCTATGTTTGAAGAAGTTTGTTCTTTTCATTTTGTAGATATTTTTGTCTAATTAGACTCCATAAATTGAAATAATCTAGAGTCAGAAATATGTTTAATAAGATGCCATCAGGATTTATGTAATGCATTTAGATATTATAATAATAAAATATTCTTTTAAATTTGTCTAGTGTTAAGAAAATACCTTTTACAGTTATTTTATTGTTTTCAATTTCTTTACGCTATATTTTTGACGCATAGTTTACTTCTAAACATATTGGCTATACCTATCAAGGCTTATGATAAATATATTTTTTATTTTATTTAAGCACTAATTGACAAATATTTTACAATTAAATTTGAAGTAAATAGTTTTTCTTCATCTTCCTTTAACTAAGTTGAGTAGCTTACAATTATATTATATTAGATATTCAGCATAATATTATTCTACCCAGATATTTACAACCTCGAAAACAACCCCGGTGTTTCTACCCAAAGAGGAACTGAACAAATACTTTTGAGCAGAAAAATTAATATTTGTAATTTAATGAGAATTAAGATAAAAGTATGAAACACAAAATTTTTATGGGTTGCATGATTAAAACATAAGAGTAATGTTATTGTACTCTTGTGCATTGTATCAAGGTTCAGTTCTTTTTTTGTAAACTATGTCCCACTGTACAACAACATCTAATTAATCGATATAACTACACTGAATATCAACAAACTTTTTATTAACTTCTTAATAGTGCGAAGGTAGTTCTTTCAAGGAATTTAAACTGAGTTTCGAATGATAACTTGTTTGAATGATGCTGTTGGGGAAGTGATTGAGAATAACACCACCTAACATCGCCAGGATAGTTCAGTTGTTAAAATAAAGTTCCCGAGGTTTGAAGACCCGGGTTCAAAACCAGGTTATGGAAGACGGTTTCCACAACGTTAATATAGTCCAGAAAAACTACCGATTCCCTTTTACCAAATGTTTTCCTACATTTAATTTTGCATAAATGTCAGTCTATGAACAACGTAAAATTTTTGTTTATTGTTTTTTTGACATAATAATTTTGATAATTTTTGTTTGGATTACGTGATGTATGTGGAAAATAAATTTTGTTTGTGATTCATACTTTAAAGTAGTAGCAATCTCCAGCAACGTTTTAACAGCGTACAGTATGACTTTAATACTTTGTTATTGCTTCGTTCTGAATACAATGACAAGAGCATAATAAAACTTATAAAATCTGCAAGGAATTATGACCTATTCATATAAAAAAATTCTACAGACTTAAGATTTGAAGGAAATATATTTTAAGCTTAAAAATATTTTTAATCCGTTATATATAAGCATGAATGGATCTCAAGTAACTTTGCTCAAATATCAAAACTAATAGGTTTAACCCTATGATAAAAGAAACACGTGCTTGAAATTAATGTACCAAGGAGAGTCATAAATATTTTTCCTCGGTGGTTTTATATCAATAATAAAAGTTGCCAACTCAAGTAAAAACAAAGCATTGAAACTCATAAAACACTTTTGCTTAAAATAAAAATAAAATAAAAAAACAGAATGAAAAATAATACACTTTAGGAAATAAATAAATGAAAGAATGAAAGTTATACATGTCTAATCACAGACAAACTTTCAAATCAAAGACAAAGAAACTAGTACATTTTCTTGAATTTACGACACTTCAAGCACCTAACCGTTCATCATTTTCGCAACCTCACTTTCCAATATTCCACACTGGGTGGCTTGTACCAACATTCATTTTCCCTTTGTGTTGCTTGCAGATGATGAATACCGTTAACCACTCAAAACGCTTGTTAAATTTGTGAACAAGGTGTGCTGGGGTTAAACGCCATTACAACTGAAATCATTCAAAACCTTGCAAAACGGATGCAGTTCGGACGTGTCCAGACGACTTCAAAAAAAGTTCTGGATCCGGTTTACACCACCAGGAAAGGACACAAGAATGCATCTTACGAGTGATGTTGTTGCCACCCAGAGTGACTGCAATTCCTCAAATTTGTCAAGTCAAGTTATTTATGGGGACAATGGGTACACCAGCTGCCACCTTCCGCTGACAGCGCGACATTGTTACCCGGGGAATAAAACGGAAGTCGAAAGATAAGAAGTCGAGAGGCATGGAATTTGTTTCGTATTATTGCATGATGAATTTCTGTGCAGCACAAAGGGTTTGGATTCTTAAGGGAACGGTGGGCGTTGAAATTTAGTTTTTTTACTTTTCATCATGGAGATACGAAATTTTGTAAGTGTATACATTTCACTATAAATATATAAATACCTAAAAAGACATTTCCAATCTCATTATAATTTTAAGATATTTTTTTAAATTTTGAAATTTATAAACACAATTTTAAAATACTCCTTGATACTTAATTTTTGAGATACAGTAACCACCGCTTATAGTGATCAGTGGTTATAAGAATCAACCGTTTATAAGAATCAATATCGCGAAAACAAAAACAAATGTATTATTTCCATGTTAAAATTTTCGCTTTAAAGAATCAAACTACCGGTTTTAAGAATCAGTTTACACTCTTCGCTTTCCTTTCATTTTTCCAAAAAAGCCACTTAAACCCTCAAAAGGCACGAAGTTCTTTCTTTTTTTTTTAAGAAAGGTTGATAAGGTGGGATGGAATATAGTCGTAAAATTCACCCCTTTCTTTGTTAGACATAACATAATAGTTTCCCCTTAAACGCTTTAGCCCAACACTGTCCTATTACCTTGCCCCAGGTGCATCTTTACCTGTCCGGGTCCGATTTCACTTTTCTCCACTGACAAACAAAAATAGGGAGTCTTTTTTTCCCACCTCCCACATCCTGGTTGCGATTTCCTGGACCCTGAAACACATAAATCTTTTGCGCAGTGTCCACTATCACTTAGGCAAACGGGATATTAGTAGATTCAGCACGTTATCAAACCGTGAAACGTAAGCTAGAAGGTGAATCTTCCTCTGAGACTATTAGTATTAAAAGAGGTATAAACAGCCTCCTGAAAACTTCATTACGTCAAACTACCATAGAAAACTTTTTCTTGGTCCCTTCTTGTAGTTGAAATGTTAAAACTGTTAAGCAGGTATGTGGTAACAAATATTGTTTTTTTTTTCTTCTCTTACTATAATCATGTGTATGTACTTATAGGTCTAGAAATTAAGTTGTATTTTTAAAATTATATAATGTAATTTTAATAAAAGATAATTAACGTAAATTAAAGAGTATTTTATGGTAAATTATCTAATATATGTATATATAGGTGTGTGTGTGCCTGTCCAAAAACCTAAATTTCGGCTATAAGAATCTACCGCTTATAAGAATCAAAAACAGTAATAACAAACGGGATTCTTATAAGCGGAAATCACTGTATTTCCTCTATTTTGCATTTTAATCACTTTAAACTGTATAACAATCAAATCTGGGGATCAACTATTTAATCCCTTGAATAGTTAATTTTTGAGATATTTTTTTCTAAATTTCACCCCGATTTTCATAAAAAATTTTCCTTTTAATAAGTTGTTAATCAAATTTAATTACCTTAATGAAGTCGAATTGTAAAAGGCACACCCAGTTATTTTGTAAACAGTATCAGGATTCTTCCTTATCAATTTCATGATTTTTGAACAAAAATTAAATAGCGTGGAGCATTTTAAAAAAATCTAAAAACCTTGAAAAATCTGTTTTGAGAAAAACAGATTTAAAATTTATTACTACATTTACCCTTTATAAATTACTTCGTAGAAGCTTCATAAATGATTTTTTACTTGAAAAAATTATTTTGGTACTATTAATCTACAGAAATTATTTTTTTTTACAATAACATAATCATTATTACAATGACAAGATTTGCTCAAATAAAGGTCCACTGTTCCGTTAACAACGAAGTGCTGTTTGGAAAGTAAATGTTCAAGAATTTTATCTGGTTTTCAGAATAAGCGCGGAGTCTGAATGAATATTTAAGCGATTTCAAAATAAGGGATTCATATAAGCCTGCATATAAAATATATATCCATGAGTTGTTGTTACATTCTTTTTTCAGAATTGAAATGGTAGAATCTATTAAATTATCATATTCGAAGAGGAAAAGTTGGTTTTTTTTTATCTTTTATGACGGTTCGACAGAAATGAAAAAATTTTATTTTCTATTATTTATATTGCATTATTTTCTAGTGTACTATTTTTTGAATTATTTGAAACCCCGCATGTAAAATAAGTAAATCAGTTTTTTTTTTCAACAATCTCTTTCCAGCATTGGAAACACCGAAATCTATTGAATTATCATATCCAAGGAGGAAATGTTGAATTTTTTATCATTTAAGAGGATTCTACAGAAAAAAAATATTAATTTTTCCTGTTATGTATATTTTTCTGTGTTTTCAATAGTTCACGACCGTCATATAGCACCTCTGCTAGAAGAGTGTTACATCTCAAAATAGCCATATTTTCAGGAGGAACAATTTCATTTCTTCTTTAGCTCTTCCTGAAAATATGGCTATTTTGTGATGTAACACTCTTCTAGCAGAGGTCATATTTTCAGGAAGAATAGCCATATTTTCAGGAAGAGCTAAAGAAGAAATGAAATAGCTCTTCCTTAAGATATGGCTATTTTGAGATGTAACACTCTTCTAGCAGAGGTACGATATTTGCTAATTATTGATGACTTCTATAAGAACTCATTTTTTCAGGTGGCATCATCAATATTTCTATAGGAATATAAAACTTTTAACATTTTCAACTCGTGAGTTGTAATATTTTTTAAAAAAATTGTAAAAGACTGCTGGAACTAATATTGAAATTTTTTTCACGCAACAGTTGTCTCTTTTAGCTAGCTAGTTATTTACCCAAATTTTAACTGACATCTTCAGAAGACGCTTAGACTCTAGCACTTCTACTCGGCTTATTAATAAAACATTTGGTGTTTAAATATTTATCCAGTTATGTGCCAAGGGATAAAACGCCTGATGCCCATTACATTACACAACGGCAGAAGAAGAAACACCAAATGAGATTAAGCACTGTACCGTGAAACTGGGACAGTCTCATTTACAGTAGGACGTCTGGTAAGTCTAGTTATCGGGAGATTTGAGAAGAAATTTCGAGATCCTTTTAAATCTCCAAGAAGCCATTGTGTTAGTAAATAATAGTATTTTCAATTTAGCTATGCATTTATAATTGACATATTTTTTTTCCATTTTAATATATTTAAAGCAGGCTATAAAGGAATATATGTAATAACTAACTGTTAATGGTTTAATATAAGGGCTAATTTTGAAACGGGGAATGAATTTAACCAATTTCCATAGCAATTTAAACTATAAAAGTTATTATAATATCTTTCACTCACAACTAAACAGAATAGAAAACATTTGCAATACCATTGACGACTTTTTGGAGGCGTGTAATAATTTCGAGGAAAACTTACGTAAGAACTATTCCCTAATAATTTTAGTAATCAAAAAGTATTAAAAAATGGCATTGAGACTCTGGTATATTTTAAGGACATTTAAGATAGGGTTTTCTAATTTCTCACTTTCTTTAAATTTTTGCGGCTTAAAAACTTTAATGGGGTGTGACGCTGTAGTCTTGCTACAGTGGCGTAACTGTTGGGTACAAAATGGCTGCTATTTGGCTAAACCGTTACTCAATGGAATAGGGTGAGTGCGCCTTTTGCATTTCTGTCTTTTCATTTGTGTTCTTTTAGGATTGTATGTGTACTTGCAGTTATGGTGCGTTGTGCAGCCTTAAGTGCAGGATGCCTGTTTATTTTAATTTCATTTGACTATCTGTTGCAATGAGGATCTCGAGACCTTGGGATGTCTTTTGGTTGGACCTGCATCCTATTCAGATAGTTCCCCCTTCAGGTAACTGATTTAGCTAGGCCTCCTGATGACGAGGCCAGTCGGTTACCTGGATATAGGGTTTAGTTCCTATAAGGCGAAACGTCGCAACGTCACGGGCTAGGTCAGTTTTCGTCTACTATAGATCACGTGATTATCGGGTGGCAGAAAACAGAAGCCGTTCTTATGCGTTTGCATGTGTTTTGGGACGATACCTTCATTTTGAGTTAAATAATTTAAGTTTATTTATAAAATTCCTCATATTAGTTGTATGTAACAGGTATTTTAACACTTTGTTTTAATATTTCGCAAGGTTTAAGAGAATATAATCATTCTTTCGTTGAGAATGATTATTATTATGTTCAGATATGTATAGATATCAGGATACGTTACTTCAGGCCAGCGTCTTGTATCGTAACTCCAGTATTCCTCTGTCAATAAATACGGGTCACATACTGAATAAACCTTTCCGGGCTGTACCTGAATGTTTAATTTAGTGATATACCTTTGTTTAGATACCGAATCTAAAGACTTTGCGTAATCTGAGAGCATTTTATTCAACAAGCTGTAAGAATGCTCATTGAACGCCATGTTAAATTATTCAATGTTTTGCCCATGAAGCTACAGATCGTATAGCTTCATGGTTTTGCCACTCCTCGCCAAACAAGAAGTAAAATCTGCAAGAGTTGAGATGTGACATGCTGTGAGACACTGCCCTATACTGCTACAGAATCTTGCATTATGGTGGGTTGAGCCCTAAGTGCGTGATTTCTGTTTATTTTTGCCTACATTCTTCCGGCTAATAATTATCTTGCTCTGTTGAATTATTTTACGATTAGTTATATTTGGTTTTATATTGTAATATATTAAACAAATACTCTTAAAATACTAAGATACTTTATTGATTCTGGTAGCAAGATTAACATGCTTGACGATACCGCATGGCTTATTGCCAGTTATGCATTCGGTAGTCGGTTACAGTTATATAGACAAGGTTACAGTGAACATTGAGGTTTAGAGATATTACATATATAAGCTAATTTTTTTTAAATATCGGTAACATCCAAAGCATGTGCGTTCAGAAGTCCAATTATTAAAAAAAAGCCCCCTGCAGTATGAAAAATGAAATATTTAGTGGTTTTAAGTTTTCTGCGCAACTCATAAACATACATGTGACGTCGCTTCTCGTTAGTTACTGTTTCGGGGATATGGCAACATTTTTAAGATAGTAGTTTTTGAACAGAAAATAAACATTACGGTTCTCAACTTTTACGAGCAGCTACGGAATCTATGTACGAGTTCATGATGTAAATAGTCTATATGTGCCATTTGTAATTATGTGTGATCTACGTTGTGTGAAATAAAGCATATATGAATATAACGAAACTCTTTCTAACCAACGGAACAGCTTCGATATAGGACCCCATTGGCGATATTTTGTATTGGCGACTCTTTTTTTGTGGCCTAGACAAACATCGTACCGTTAATATCGTATGAATTACATAGCGATTTAATTTTGCAAAATATAAATTAAAAATAATACAATATAAATTAAAAAATAATACAATATAAATTAAAAAATAATACAATATAAATAAAAAAATAATGCAATAAGGAAAATAGCGTAAACTTTGTAGATCCAGAAATTATAAATAAATCTACACGGAAAGAACATGGTTAAATCAAAATAAAAGATAAATAAATAATAAAAAAAGGCGGTGCAACTTGGTTTGCGTCACGTGACTGTGGCAGGGTTGCCGAAACGAATTCTGTGTATACCAAATTACCAATATACGAATTCTACTATACCAAAAGTGTTCCAGCGGGGTACGAAGTTGAAAATGGCGTATTCCATCGGGTTACAATCTGGAAAATGGTTTATTTCAGTTTAAAACACACGCGACTGTGGCAGAGTTGCCGAAACGAATTCTGGGATACCAAATGCGCCAAATGTAAAATGTAAAAAGTCGCCAATACAAAATATCGCTAATGGGGGCCCTATACCGAAGCTGTACAGCCATTTGTAATTATGTGTGATCTACGCTGTGTGAAATAAAGCATATATGAATGTAACGAAACTCTTTGCAAGCCTCATCACATATACCGATTTAAATATGGCTTAATCCGAATAGTAACAAAACTTTCAGAAACTTTTAGTTTTCCTTTCGGATGAAATTCGCCGTATTTCTTTGTGCCTCACATAAATAGTGCCCTCATAATAAATTAGCATCTCGTGACAATATCCTACTGCATAAGAAAAGATATTTCTTTGTTTATGAGCAATGTTGGCATTCTTTCAATGATTCGTGTTTTAATTCTTTTTCCTTCTGTGATGCGAGGTAAAGCAAGGTTTCCGCACAGTTATTCTTATGTTTGTGAAGGAAGAAAAGTCGATTCTAAATGGCAGGAGAGCAGAGTTCCGAACAAATACAGAGCTAATGTTTATAGTAATAAAACAGGAAATTAATCCAATATCTGCACCACTTTTCCCATTTGTCCAAAAGAAAGTTTGTACGGTGGGAGAGATCAGTTAATGTTAGGCAAATAACCTGCATGGAAGCTTACTCATGACATTTTATTTGTAGAAACTGTCAAATATTTTCCTCATTATACGCATTTTCTGTGCTATAATATCGGCAGTCTATCTATCATACCGAGTCTAGATCTTTTCATAGAATGCGCGTTTGAAGTTTCTAGCTATTGTGAGATAAAGTAAAATTCGTTGAATTTTAATAACTTTTCATGGAATTTTTGAAACTTTAAAAAAAAAATTTCGAAATTATCTAAAATTTTACCAATAGTCAATATATGCATCTTGTATTGGATATGCGTATTCTATATATTTGACTTGCTAAACCTATTCTTTGGGTAGTCCGTAAGAGAAAACTACTGCATCAATTTACTTCATTTTGGTATTAAACGAAACAATTTAATCTATAGATGTGTCAAATTTGGTTTTTGTAACTGCGATTTCTATTAATTAGTGATAATTTACAATTAAAAAAATTGCTTTCTGCGTATGCTCAGTGACATGTTTCGATCTGGCTTTAGATACTCACTAAGCCCGAAGCAGCTTAAACACATTAATTTGTTTCTGCGCATACTCAGTGACATGTTTAAATCTCGCTTTAGATACTAAGCATGAAGCCGCATGAACACGTTAATTTGTTTATTCCGAGAAATCCCTCTACAGAGAAAGGGCCTGTTCACATAGGAGTCCGTTCCGTTGCGTTAAGGAAAATATGACGTTGAGACGAAAATAAACCAATCATAGGCCTCCAAACGATTAGCAATGAAATTTTTAATGCCTATGATTGGTTTTTTTTCGTCTCAACGTCATCTTTCCCTTAACGCTACGCAACGGACTCCTATGTGAACAGGCCCTTACTGGGTACACATACCAAGTTTTTAGTTTGTCATTGAGCAACCATATTTCATTTTATTGGGTTCAATAGCAATTTTTTAAAGTGTATTTCTCTATTCATAATACAGGGTGTCCGGGCTAAAGGTATCCAAAAGTTATGACTTATTTTTATGGAACTACCCATTAGAATGAAAAAAAAAGTATTTAAATAGAAAGAGCATCTCACTAAGTTTTAATATGAATCATAGATTTTGATCATAGTATATATCACAGATTTCGATGTGTGAACCTTTTGTAGTACGACTAACGTCTATATGGTAATCCAGTTCTCTCCAAGTGTTTCGTAGCATATCAGGAGTTATTAGACATTTTTGCTTGGAGATTCATTAAATCCGTTGTGTACAAACAGAAAATTGAAACTGTGGATAAGTTGAAGAAACGTATCATTCAAGCAATTCGTTGAATAACTCCTGATATGCTACAAAACACTTGGAGAGAACTGGATTAACAATTAATCGTTTGTCGTGCTACAAAAGATGCACACATCGAAATTTATGATAATACTAGCTGAAAACCCGCGCATCGTTACGCAGTACATTCAAATTAAATACAACGGTCAATGTATGCAATTAATACCAAACAAAAAATAAATATATATATTTATAATAAATGCGACGATCAGTCTATACAATTGATGCAATATATATATATATATATATATATATATATAAATCGTAAGGGATATTTTTTTTTGATAATATCCAATCGTCTGCTGCATTAGAAAGAAACAATTTTTTTTGTATATTTAGTTGTTACGCACGTGACGATAAATTTATCTAAAGTGCGAGAAAAAGAAATCACGTGATCAGCATTTAATAAATTAAATTCTGAAAATTAATCTTTAAAAATTCACCAAAAATCATAAAATCGAGGTAAAGATTCGAAAAAGATCTCATTTTGAAGGAATTTTTATGATCTTTCTTGTGATATAAATTTTATAACCCTCAAATTATTATTTTAATTGAAAACTTAAAAAAAGTTACAAAAACAGCTAAAAAATTTAATTTAAATAAATCTAAGAAGAATTTTTCAAAAATCTTTCTTAATGCACCCCTACACTATAAGAAGAATCGCCATGCAAAATTTCAGCCCTTTAGGTTCAGCGGTTTGGTCTGTACGTTGTATGTCAGTCAGTCAGTCAGCCAGTGAATGAATGAGTCAGTTACGGAACTGTTTTATATATATAGATGATCGAAATCTATGACTGATATTAAAAATTTGGTGAGATGTTCTTTCTATTTAAATATATATGTTTTTAATTTTCATAGGTAGTTCCGTAAAAATAAGTCATAACTTTTGGATACTTTTATCCCGAACACCCTGTACTATGATTTTCAACATTTGTCAATTATGTGTTGAGTGTAATTTGTGAATTAGTATTTTTATTTGCTATTTATCCGTCATGTTTTGACGGGTACCAACTAGTTTAAGTTGAAAATTATAACTCTAAAAAAAGTCTGAAATCATGATTAACGATTCGCGATTCACTATTTATATTTCAGAAAACAACATAACTGAATAAATACAGTTTGCATTTTTCACAAGCATAAAAGATTTCCTCGACAGACCGTCAAAATTAAATAACATATGTTTCAGCCTTTGAGTCATTTTTAATGCCTGTCTCGCTGAATATTTTCATAGAAATTGAATTATTCAGTATACAAAGAGTATCTGTTTTATTTCTGTCTTTATTTTTTGTCTCTTTTTTTTGTGTGTGTCCCGAGGAATCGAAATGCTCTACACATGAATCAACATATTCGTCACACTTAGTTCACGGACCGTTAACACGAAGCGCACGTCAAGGTAACGTACGTCAGCACGCAGTTTACATTGTAAATTCTTTCGACAACTCAGCAAGGGATGTTTAATATTTATTACTGCGACATATATCAGGATCTTTTCAATGCCTCTCGTGTCTTGCCCCAACAAACCCTCACTTGTTTCTTCGGCATGCGCCAAAGGACGCTAAATGCATTTTAAGTTCGTATTTAATCGACATGGGCTTCCAACTGTTTCTTTGTCGTAACAAATGACCTCTATTTTTATTGGCTGTTTAAATCCTCATTAGAACTTTAGTATCAGGTACCCGCTATTTCTTTTACATGGCAGTAAAAAAGGCAGTTTTAAAACGGTTGTAAACATGTTGTTAGCCCATGTCGTCCGTACTAAACACCCGTTTATTGTACCTATTAAGCTAGAATTCGAATCAGGGCGTCTAGGGGTGAAATTACAGCGTTTGCTTAAGATATATCTTTTTATGGGGATTACATGGAAGGCATGAAGTTTTTTATATCATGGAGATGATAGGAGGAGCGTAATAACGAGTATTTTGTTTATATCCTTGACGGTATTGATAAATTACTCATGTCAAAAAAATTGGTGCATTCTGGGGATACAATAGTACGACTAAGGTAAATATTTTTTGATACAGTTAATTATTTCGAACATTTATAAAACGAATCCCTGATTTTATCATTTTTTTTTAGTGACTGACTACTTTTCAACACATCTTAAGATCAGTCAATATATATAACTTTTAATCTTATCTGTGGCAAGATTTCATGATCGGGTAATTTTCGTGATCGAGCTAGTTTTCATAGTGTTCTGTACAGTACCAAAGGATCAAAATCTCATATGGCCAGAAGAGGATGTTTTCCCCCTTAATAGCACGAAAATTAGGCATTGTAATATTCTCAGAAAAATAGTAGATAGTCCTTTGACTTTTAGATGAATTTTTTGTTTGTTTGTATGTTGGAATGATGAACTTTCTGCATCACCTACACTACAAAATTTTCAATTTAAATTTCAGTATAATCCAAATACCTTTCATGCAGCTGCCTCATGGGAAAATATGTTTCACATAAGGCAGCTGCATGATAGCTCCCTAATGGAAAATCTGTTTCACTTTTATCATGGCTAAACATTTAAACTATGATTATTGCGATGTACATCACATTCTCAAATACCTGAGGACTCTTCTGTCCACAGGTTTTCTGCATTGGAAATAAAAAGTACCATGGTCTCTAAATCTCATCTATTATTGCCTAATATGAGAAAAATTTTTTTAAATGCAATTTCTTTTATTTTTTAGACAACAGATATTTTGTTACACTTTCAAAACAATTTCTTCTCAACAATATCTTTCATGTTAACGGATTTTCACATTTCAGAGGCTTAATAATATACAACAATAATACTACTCAACATAATTATCACATATTTTCATTACTATAAAACACATTATTATCGGTATGTAAGAAAAAGATGAATAATTATAGTGCCGAGAGCATAGTGATTTTTAACCTGATGTCAGTCCTTAGAGTTTCAATTCATGAGCAGTTAGAAATACCATGTTGCTTAGAAAAGTAAAAACTAATACACTTAAGGTAAACTAATAAACTAATAAACTTAACCCCCTTTAAATTAAACCTGGAAAATACCGAACTGATAACTATGGTTTTCTATAGTTTATAATTCTTTTAAGGGGAGAAATCAAAACACGTTTTCACACATCGTCTTGCTAGGTTGTGTAACTAAACTGGCGTCCAAATATAAGGCAGCAATTACATTTTTCAAAAAAATTCGAAATATCTTCCAGTAAATTTATGAAAATCACAAAATATAACCAAGTTTGATTGGCGAATATAAGAAAAGGAATATATTTGCGAAACTGGGTTTTTTGCATTTTGAGGAGGGGTTGTAAATAATAATGCGATAAATTGAACTCTAGCAATCCTTTAGACATTGGGTTGAGGATCATAGAGGATCATAGATAATCTGAAATCTGGTCAGTCCCAAGCAGATGTGGCCCTATGACCAGAATTGTCCAGAAGAAGGTATAGGTCGTGGTAACATTTCCAAAAACATGGTAGCATAGCTTGAAGATCTGACCAAGGTCACTTAGGCACTTTAGTTAATTAGGTACCTTAAGAATTAGGTACCTTAAGAATTAGGTACCTTAGGTACCTTAAGGTCAGTTACGACACCTTGTAATAACCATAAGTTGACATTAAATGGATGGCCTCCTAAGAATCTACAGACAGATAATTCATTTATGAACTCGTCGCTACCTCTGAAACAATGGTTTTGAGGCAAGCTACGTATAAATGACTAGCAAAGAAGTAGCTTTTACTCCCAGATGACCAATGGTGTGTTTCTCCCTTTCACGTCTTACAAAAGAATCTGTATTTTGTGATGCTAGAACATCATCACTCTTAGATTCAATAGCAAGAGGTGCATGCTTTGTTTTCTGATGGGTCGATATATAGAGTGCAAACTGATTTTTGAGAAGTTTTTTTTTTCGGGTGAGCTTTAGGCATAGTATCATCCATTCATCATTAGGAAAAAGTACCATTATATGGTGAAGGTTGTATCATAGTGTAGTGTTGAACGACTTCTAGTCTAGCGTTGAACTATAATGTTTCGAAACACACTGCTTGAGCTGTATTAGTCTAGAATGTCATCGAAAATTACGATATTTATCAATAATCACATGGAAACAGTGGTTTTGGTGCCGGGGTAATTGGAGCTGATTTCATATGAATTTGATGCCCTTAATTTAAACATGGCGTTAGTTTTTGCCTATGAGCTCAAATTTCTAAGATATAAAATTTTAGTGAAATATACGTTACACTATTTTAGGTTAAATCCATGGATCAAATTAAAAAACTAAACACGGTATTTATTATTATTATTATATATTTTTTAAGATGTTAAAGGAACATAAAAATTATAGAGAATATTGCAGTAGTACTTATCTAATTACAAAGAGCAAGAAAGAGGAAAAAGTCATTGATAGAACCAACTAGTCACTGAACACTTCGGAAACTTCTTTTCCGTGACATTCTTGAATGTATTTTGGAACAGTCCCTTTTTAAACTCCAACAGTAATCTGCCATCATGTGCGTATCCCATGTTCCTTGGTAGTGGTCCTCCACAGTTTTAATATCCTGGTGAAATCATTCACCTTGTTCCTCACTGGTGTCTCCTCAATTTTCAGGAAAATAGTCCAAGTGGCTGTGTAAATAGCGCACCCTAATGCTCCTGTCACATCCAAGGGATCTGAAACTATTTACCAGTTCAACATAGTTTTCAGCTTTGCATTTGCCCAGAAAATTTCCCACAACTGCAACAAATGAAGTCCATGCTTTTCGCTCAGCCTCATTCATGGAATTTACGAAGGCAGGATCCTTAGGGTCTGTTCACATAGGAGTCCGTAGCGTTGCGTTAAGGAAAAGATGACGTTGAGACGAAAATAAACCAATCATAGGCGTTAAAAATTTCATTGCTTATCGTTTGAAGGCATATGATTGGTTTATTTTCGTCTCAACGTCATCTTTTCCTTAACGCAACGCAACGGACTCCTATGTGAACAGGCCCTTAATGAGTTGTCTTATTTGTGGGCCGTCAAATATTCCTGCTTTAATTTTTTCCGTACTCAACTTAGTCATTTTTTACTTTTTATATGCAAAGCATGATCCGTTCTTACCAAGAGCCTTTACAAACTGCTTCATTAGGCCCAGCTTGATATGCAGTGGAGGAAAGATGATTTTCTTTCGTCCAACTAAGGGGTCGTTAATGACATTCTTTTCCCCAACGTCCATATTTTCTCTCTTAGGCCACTCTTTTCTAACCCAGTGGTGTTTTTGTCTCTGCTATCCCAGAGGCACACGATCCAAGATATTTGATGTAGCCACTTTGCTGTCCAAGGAGAAAATTTACCATTTTTAAGTCCACACGAATCACCCATTGATGTTCATGATACTTTATTTTCTCCAAGACCAAAGCTATGGTGTCATATTCTTCTTTCATTTTAGTTGAGTGAGCAATTTGTATTGAACCATATTTGTTCCCATTGTGTAGAAGGACACATTTCAAACTTCGCTTTGAGCTGCCAATAAATAGGCGCCAATCGTCTGGAAAACATACAGGAAGACCCATTTTTTCCAGGAGTCCAGTTTCCCAGGAGGACAAATTACCCATACTTGAATGTATAGAATAGAAAAAATATTGATAGATAAGTGGATATACAGTAAAACCTCGTTTATCCGGCTCTCGTTGATCCGGATCTCCGGATAATCCGGATCAGATTTGAGACATTTTTATTTAATGTTCACATTAGATAATAATTTTTCACTATGATAGCAAGAACGTCACTACAAGTACGCCAAACATTCGCTTTTTAGTTTGATTCAATGTACAGTTCCTGCATAGATTTTAGAATAAATTATGGTAATAAAATGCTTTTTGTTGAGTTTAAGAAAACTTCACTAGACTTACCAATCCTTTGTTAAGAAAGGATGTGAAAATATTTTATTTTTTAATGTCTTGTAAACAATACTATGTAATTTTGTTACAAAATAAAGTAAGTCTTCTTAGTTAAAGATTTTGAATTGTTTATAACCCATATTTAACCGGATTATCCGGATTTTTGATTGTCCGATTTGCCTATGGCCCCAGTTAGTCCGGATAAACGAGGTTTTACTGTATCTAAAAAAGTAGAGCTGATAGAGAAAAACTGATTTCATATTACGATTCAGCGCCCTAAATATAGCTACAATCAATTCTAAAATCCTAGGCACAAAAAAAAAATTTTTTTTTGTAGCCCTGTGAATGGGTCTTGCTGTTCTTCCGAATTCTACCCTAAACTGTTAATACGGAGTGTTCTAGGGAGAATAGACACATTAGCCTCCTTTCAGAACCAAATATGAATTTAAATCCAGTCTTGTGCAAGTATTTATCTTGTTCATTGTTTTAATGTTTCCTTTAGTGTTTTACTATGGTGAAATAACTTTTGGTATGCTTTATCAAATTTTTAGTTGTCTTGTATTGCCTTTTAGCTTACATTAATGGTAAAGAGACAGAGGTACGCTGTTGAACAAGTTTTTTTCTTGTTCGTGTTAAACTCTTTCAAGTAATAATAGCTGCAAACACTTCAAAACAACCTCGCCAACGGCAGGAGAGGTTTTGAGAACTGTGCTACTGTCTGGTTTGTACCCACTCTATTAGCCGCCTCTCTTTAAAAAATTTGACTATCACATAATTTATTCACCTCTTTATCATTTCTTATTATTACGTTGATCCCTCTGTATGAAACCTCTTATTCAAATTTCTCGAACGCTTTCGGAGATATTCGGAAATCTGAGCTTGGTATCTTAACTTTGAATTCCAGTGTAGAACTTGTATAGTATACCATTACGATTCGAGTTATTTACGTTGCTTTGTAAATTATGAGGGGTGCATGGTACGTTCTGTGTTTTGAATAATAATAATAATTTACTATTGATTGATCGAATCTTTGAGACATGTTTGTTCATCTCTCCACATATTACGCGATCAAATATAATATATTACTACCAACGCTAGGAGCTTGAAATCTCGTTGGATTTGAAAGATTATCTTCATAAGGTCATTTTTCACACGCCCACAAATTTGAATTTAAAGAAGTACGGAAAAAACCGCAAGACAACGTAAATATGATCTTACAAATTTGATATCTTCTAAAAACTATTTCCTAAGAGGAAAAATCGCCACATTATTGGAAAATGAGAGAAACAACCCTTATTATGGTGTCACGATGAAAATGAAAGAAAGAAGTGATTTATGATTTTTAAAACCACTGGACAGTTTTCAAATTAACTGGAGGTTCATTTTGTCTTTTAATCCAGTGATACGAGCTGCGCAGAGTTTATGATCTATTATTTTGGCATGTAATAGTATTAACTCAACTAGTGCAAAAACTCTTCTGACAGGGTGAAAGTGAAATTTACGTTATTTGGTTTATTTTATTTTTGGCAACACAACATCAAGATTAGGTATTTATCTAACTTGATTTTCAACGTTCACCGGACAGAAAATCTCATCCACATCCTTATTTCCTAAAAACAACAAGAGAGGAAAAACACAATAAAACATTTTATAACTAGAATGAAACAGTCAAATGTTAAAAGACATTCACAACCTTTTTCGAAGTCAGTGAAAAGAATTAAAGGAAAAAAACTGTGTAAGGACTAAATCTAAGCTCACAAAATCAAGGCGAAATAACGAAAAACGTATAATGTATTGAATCAACATATCTTACAATAAACAGGAAAAAATTGAAAAAATAAAAGTTATGTTCATCGAAACTATAGGACGCATCAAAATTATAGCGAAATTTGTTTGCAAGAGTCGGTGTTTTGTATGTAATTTTCTATGTAATTGTATGAAGAAAACCTAATGAGCTGAACAAACGCATGAAATGAAAACAATCACTCTACTAGAGGGGGAACAGGGTAGTTTTTATTTGATTTGCTTCAAAAACTCAACACGAAGGGGAACTACGAAGCTAACTGAATTTTCAGACTTATATGCCCAAAGCAGCTCTTTTAGATTCCGTACCGTTCTCTTCTTACTGTTAAAAACATCTTAAAATAAATTACAAGACAGAAGAAAAACAATGAAACGTGCCGAACTAGATTGCAACGCATTAAAACAGGTAAAGTGACATTAAATGAAGGTAGAGAGCAATTTAAGAGAAATGAAGAAAATAAAAGGACTAAACTTCAGATTAAAGAAAAGTTATAATTTACTGAATCAAGAAGTAAAAGATAAAAAAACAGCAAATTATTAATTCCCTAACTTAAAGAGGCCTGGTACGCAAAATTTCGTTTTTTTTTTTGTTAAATTTCCATGTATTTTCCATAGCGAATTTCTTATCAAATTTTTCTTCATATGAAAGTTTTTATACAATAAAAATACTTGAATAATTTGAAATTTGATTTAAAAATGTAAAAGTTCAATTTTTAAAGTAAGTTTACATTTGCTATATCAGAAAATACTTCAATCTAAGAAATTTGATTTCAAACTTTGAAAATTCAAATTTTAAAGCAAGTTTGCATTTTGATATATCTGCCTAAGCAATATCTGTATTTGAAAATTTTCCCCCTCACGTACTCGGGAAAGGTCTTGATTTTATCTTCAGGATTTAGAGCAGTTTTATTCATAAAAAATTTCGTCATGTAAGTAAAAAAAAAGGCTTTTTATAAGCATACATTTTGCTCCATGAAAATTACTTTCAGAATTATTACCCTAAATCAAAAATACTTTGGTCAGTTAAAAGAGGACTGCCTCCGTTGAAATTGCTGTTTTGGTGCAGAATTTCGAAATTATTTTTAAAACTTTATTTCAAAGACCAATCTTTTAGGATTCTAAAACCGCTTTACTTTTATTCGTACGATCATTGGATGAGAACTTATGGCCAATTTAATAAACCGAAAGCCACGTTGAAAGACCGGAAGTAGCAGCTTTAAAATTCTTTTACTGGAAAATTAATTTTTCAGTTACTTTTGTAAACGAGAAAGCTAATGATTAAAAAAGTTTTCAATATATTTGAATGAAATTTTGCAAAAGTGTTTTACATATTTGTAACTATAATTTTAACTAAAAGCTAGGCGATATGTGTTAATCTAATAATTCTACGGATGCCTGTAAAAAAGGTAACTAAAAAAATCTGTGTTTTTTCACTTTTTTTATATTTCAATCTTTTGTATATTTCAATGTTTTTTGAAATATTGTACAGATTTTACTTCAGAACACAGGAAATTGTCCCAGTAGTGTATGGTATAAAGGAAATTAATATATATTTAGTGTAGGCGTAAGCACTAAATTGGACTAAAATTCATAAAAAATCCCCTCTATTTTAAAATGTTATGAAATTTTTACCAAAATTATATTTGTTTTAATGATTTTATATCACATTTGAACTAAAAATATATGTATTTAATCAGTTCTGTATGTTTTTGAAAAAAAGTACTACGAACGTAGGCAGTACCCTAATGAAAATGGAAAAATTGGGCGCTGTGCAAAATTGTATAGAGATACAGGGTGCGGCAGAATGGAATCTTGCATTTTAAAAGGTAATAAAAAACGAAAAAAACAATTTACAGAAAAGAGCTTTATATTTTTTGAAAAGTCCTAGTTTTTTTTTTTTTTTTACTTGGTTTTGAAAATAACATTTCTCAGGTAGAAACCGTTATTTGCCATGCACTACCGAAGCCGTTCTCTAAAGTTTTCCATCAGTCTGTTGGTCAACTCTGAGGAAATGGAGGCAACTTCCTCACGATTGCCGGACTCACGGATTCGTTGCACATTTTCAGGTGTTCTAATGTTCCGAGGACGAATATATGGTTTCCTTAGTAATGCAGACTCACGTGCTCTAAGTTTGAAACCCATCAAGGGATTGTTTTTCGATTAGGAACGACATCAGTTGCATTGAGCCCAATGCATGTCCTATGTCGTGGCTACAGAATTATTGTTTTTAAAGAACAGCTCGATAACGAAATCGCGATGTTCACCGGACCAAGTCATGGTGTCTACTGACAACTACGTAGAAAATCCGCCTAAACTGTTGTCTCCTCCTCCCCAGTGACCTTCAGAAGAGTCGGAGTCCATTCTGCCTCACCTTGTATCATGCAAGGAGTTTTAACCTTTTGATCTAGTATTCAGTTTTTACACAAGAGTCATGCTTGTCGGAATTAGTTTTCATTGAAACGAACACTAATAAATATGATGCAAGATATACTTTGAGAATAGACATGGCTTCAAAAAGTGCAAAAGGGCAAAAGTACCCTGGTGGCTGAGAGCATACATAAACCGCAAAGGGATAAAATATCTTTTTAAGGCTGTAAAAATTTTTGGAAAAAACCCTTTCTGAAATTAAAGTTGTAAAAGATAGAAGAGACAGTGCAGCATGAAACTGTTGTACCTGGCAAAATATTCCTCGTAGAAAAATACATTTCGTGTCAATTAATTCTAAATCTTCTATGGTAACATTCAAATCAAGATTGGAAAAATTACTGTTTTTGAGAACTGTTTACCCTGGATCCCTTGAAAGCAAATTACGAAAGAACCTTTATTGCATCGAATGAACACTTGCATTATAGCTATACTATAAAAACAAATGAGAGGAAATAGACTGAAGTGCCACTGAATTAAGGATAGCAAAGCCTATGCAAATTGTGTAGCGCTGCGCATCATGCCAGGTATCTATAGAGTCAGGTATCGATATCCACCAAAGCATCTCTACAGGAACTTCCATGATTTTTCCCTGAAGAAGGGTATAATATATTATTAACCACTATTCATTACTTGTATAATCCGATTCCAAGGTGAATCAGGTGGTATTATATGACAAAGATGATCCTGTGCCGCATTAATAAAGGTTTTCATGATTTTTCTTAGTGTTTCCATTATTTTGATAACCACCTATATATATATATATATATATATATATATATATATATATATATATATATATATATATATATATATATATATATATATATATATATATATATACTAGTTATGTACTTTATAGAGAATTTGCACTTCTACCCTAACCTTGGGTATGTACGTATATCTTGAAGTGGCACTCTAAATAATTTCATTCAAACACAGTTCTTACATAACAACAATGTTTATTCTAGCAGTTGCACATATATATTCTCTTTTCAACGTAAGCAATGCGTAATACTAGTACGATGTATATAACATTCATGCCGGGGAAATACAATTCAATATATTCACTTGCATAACTACTCATTCAAGAAAAATACAATTTGCTATACTCTCAGATACTTTGAAAGTCCACCAGCAGTGCTGCCACGTAAACTTTGGGCCTAACAAGAACTCGCGTAGGTTTGAAGCAACCTAGCTATGCCTCCAGCGGCTGCTCGCAAAACTCAACTATTATTAAACCAGACTCTAAGCCTAGCTCCAGATCGATACTTCCTTTCCCTCCGTCGACCTTCGTAGCTCCCTGTCACACCGTTTTTTCAATTCCTACTATTAGTTCACAGTCTCTCTATATATATCTTGTTCAAATTTTCAATCGTTAATAAAAGTACTTTTTATTTATCCACTCAAGTTCAAATACATTTTTTTAAACTTGTAGTGGATGACACTTGATGTCAATACAGTTTTTTCAAATATTAATTCATTAATTAAATTTAATTAATCAATTTTTCAATTCCTACTATTAGTTCACACTCTCTCTCTATATATCTTGTTCAAATATTCAATCGTTAATAAACGTACTTTTTATTCATCCACTCAAGTTCAAATACATTTTTTAAAACTTGTAGTGGATGACACTTGATGTTAATATAGTTTTTTCAAATATTAATTCATTAATTAAATTTAATTAATCAATTTTAGTTTTAGACCTAGAGCGTCTCTTACTCTTGAATAGTAATTTCCCTCTTGTTACTGTGTAAACGGTAGCACTGCGGTATCGCGGGCTTCTCCCGTCCTGTAGGTTGCGAGATCGAATCACCAACCTGACAAACTTTTTCTCTTTCTTTCCCCCCCCTCCTAATCTCTCACAGTAGGCAAGGATCTGGCAGGCAATCCTTTTTTTCAATTCCTACTATTAGTTTGCACTCAAATTTTTCTTTGTTGACCAAAGTAGGAATTGACTTTAAAATTTTTTTTATATATTACTTGTTTTTTATCTAGGTGCTTGTTATTTATACCAACCGCGTATGTCGCAATTAAAATATCTTAAGCGGTTTTCTTTAACTTTATTCACCTAAAAGTTCAATTGCTGTGAATCAAATCTTATGTAAACCTTACAACTTTAAACTAATAAAGAGGGAAATGATAATACTATTATAGTCAATATTTATTCTTCAGAGAATCAAGATTCACTTTAAAGAATTAACTACATTAACTTTATTTTTATAATCAGTCTACCAGTAAGGTAAATAAGGTTTCACTTTGATTTCTTTAACTACCGGCGACGCAGCGCAAGGACTCACTGCTTAGGTTATTAAATTTTTTACTGGTTTCTGGGAAAGTCGGCACTTTTGAGGGATCCTCTCACGTGGTCTGAATGTAAGAAGTCTAGGGAATCTAAAAATTTCCCCTACACCTTTTTCTCCTCTCGTCTCCACTCCATCGTTCGAGCTTTTTTATTACTTGCCAGTCAGAGGATCATTATGTGGAATGCAGGAACTCTTTTAACGAAGGAAAACACTAAATAAGTTGTTTGGAAACAGAAAATTAATTAGAAATGGGCACACACTGCGAAGTTTAATCCCTTGAAACTTATCGGATTTAGAGGATTGTAAGTCATATAATGACCAGCTGATGTTAACTCATTGGAGACTCTGAAAGATATTCTGTGATAAGATAAAAGTATTTATTTGTTATGTGCTCAGCGCACGTAATAAAGGTAGGCGATTATCATCTTTTTTTTATATATCTATTATTTGCTATGAAATTTACTTTCATTAATATATATGTCTTAATTCCGTCAAGAAGAGGAAATGAATTTATGCTACATGTATCTAGGTTTCATGCACCATTTGTTCCTAAGTGAAAGCTATATTAATGCTTTGCTCAATTACATTAATCTGGAGTCCGAAACCTTATCTTTAAAAGGACAGTCAAGTTTTAATAATCAAATTTATTTACATTCAGTGGCATATTTTAAAAAAATGAGGTCTTCTTTAATGACTTAATCAGTGTAAAACACATCACTCTTTATTTCACTTTGAAAACAAAATCTTTTCCTTTTTCCTTGGGGATTAAATCCACTCTCATTTCTTATTAGGTTGGTGTACTGACAAAGAAGCCATGTTATAATTCTTTTTGAATAAGCTTGATATTGTTTACCACTTGAAAGAGATCGGTGAGGGGGAATATCCGAGGTTCTTTGCTTTTTATTCTGAAATGGGTGCTTATATATATATATATATATATATATATATATATATATATATATATATATATATATATATATATATATATATATATATATATATATATATATATATATATATACAGTGATACCTCCCTTAACGGACACTCTCGAATAGCGAACACCTCTAATTAACGGACATTTTTACGAGTCCCAGTTCTTTTATATAGGACAATCCATGTTATTCCCTCTGGATAGTGGACACTCCGAATAGCGGACAGGTATTTTTGAAAAACTTTCAATTATTTTGGCAAACATTTCAAAATTATTCATACAAGCAATCTAAAAATATATCCTTATGCGAATTTGTAACGAACAACACCTTATGTTTTAAGGGTTAAAAAGAATGTGTAGTGGCGGGAAAATTTCAAAAGAGCGGCTCACTCTTTTGCTGTGTTGCAGCATGCTGGGAGACTACGAAACTTCAGTCGTTATTGGACGAGCTAAGAATCCTAGTTGTTTCAAGAACATTGATGTACGAAAATTTAGAGTTTCGTGGAAGTCAAATAAGAACGTGGAAGTAAATAATAAGAGTGGATGACCACTGCGATAATGAGCGATTGGTTGGTGGAGTTAGACAACAAAATGGAAAAACAAGAGAGAAAAATCATTGTGTTCACGGACAATGCTACTTCCCATCCTGATGATTTAAAACTCAAAACTGTTAATTTAGTTTTCTTGCCTCTTAACACCACTTCGATGCTACAGCCACTTGATTAGAGAATTATCCACAGCTTTAAAGTACGATACAGAAAGCTGCTGCTGAGACATATGCTTTCACAGATTATCTCCTGCAAATCCAGAGAAGAGTTGGCAAAATCGGTATCTGTTTTGGATTCAATTTCCTGAACTACGTCAGCCCTTAAAAAGGTGGAATCTGGGTGCGTTCTAAAATGTTTTATAAAGGCGGGATTTTTGAGTACAAGCGAATTGGCAACTGACAGTACTACTGAAAAAAAACAAAAAAGAACTTGCGTATCTAGAAGCCAATTTGGATTCAAATATCAGCGTTGAACAGTATGTCAAGATCGACGACGATCTATCCATTGAGGAAGAAAACTTGCATGTTTCCAATTTCCTTCCTCGGGACACAACTGAAACACTGGCCCTTTCTGAGGATGATGATGAGGAATCGCCAATGGAAGATTGCAAAAATCAAAGATTATTCGGAAGCACTGAAATACGGCGAATAATTGAAAGAGTTCTTTCTGAACAATGAAGATTCGGAGGGACTAGCAAAGCTAATTCCTATGAAGATTCACCACGAAAAACAGGTTTGCTGTGTAAAAAAAGAGAAATCAAACTTTGTTAACAGATGTTTTCAGTAGTAATTAAAATAATTTAGCTCCTATACATTGCATTTTGGGATTATTTAATGCAAGATAAAAGGATTAGCACACAATTAAAAGGTAAAGTAGTAAATAATTATTCTTTTCTTACCTAATTAATTTTTCCTTTTTAATTAATATTGCAGCCGTAATTTTCCATCAAATGTCAAACAGAAGTGCAAAAACTTTTTTTATTAAAAGATTGTCCTCCCCAATAGCGGAGACCTCCTAATAACGGACAAAACTTTTGGTCCCATGACTGTCCGCTGTTCGGAGGTACCACTGTATATATATATATATATATATATATATATATATATATATATATATATATATATATAAAGTAATACCATAAAACTATATATCAATGGAAAGATAATTTAATTCAAAATGTAAAGCAGTAACTGTTATGAACGATTTATTAGAATAGCAGTTAAAAAGAAAGAAAAGTGAAACACATAGAAAAATGAGATAGACAACAATTCGCACGTGGGGAGTTAATACTTAGTTGGGTAACCTTTATTCTTAATTACGGCCTTACAACGCTATCCTTTGGAGTGAACCAAATTTTTAGTTCTTCAGCTAATGTGACACCAAGATTGAATTATCAGTTCTATTAATTGAATTTTATTGCTGGGTTGCTTCTGTGTAACAAGTTTCTTTAGTCGGCACCATAGATTTTCAATTGGGTTAAGGTCTGAACTGTCCCCAGGCCATTCCAGCTTTGGAATATGATTATCTTGGAACCATTTTTTAAAATCGTTAGCAACATGACTTGGAGCTGAATCCTGTTCAAATATAAAAGCTTCATTACCTTGGGAAACATCACGTTCGGAAGGCATCAGTTTGGACTCGAGAATTAATTTTTTTATTCATATTCCCATTAATCACGCAAATTCTGCCCACACCTTTTGATGTCACGCAACCCCATATCATAACACTAACCGGGTATTTCATGGTACGTGTAATACAATCAGGATGCAAGTCTTCAAATCTTCTTCTACTTACGTATTTTAAGCCATAACTACCAAACAGGGATATTTTGGTCTCGCCTGACCAAATAAGGCCATTCCATTGTTCCGCTGTCTTATTGATATGTGTTTTAACCCAGTTTAAATCTTTTGAACCTTTGTCTGACGGATAAAAATGGCTTTTATCGTGGAATTCTAGCATTTAGACCAAATCCCTGCAGTCTCAGCCGACCAGCCCTTTCACGCATTGGCTTGCCCTATTTCGCCTTATATACAGGGTGGTAATAAAAAAAAAACTTTGCCGATATATGGACCTCTAGTGGCTGTTCCGTTCAACCGATCGAGACGAGATTTCAAACAGTCATTAAGAGGTATGAGCTCGGGATTCTGTGAATGGCAAGAAAGTGGCGCTCACGGTTACGGTTATAGGTACAGAAACTCGAAATTTTCGAATGGCAATGCCCACTTTTTCCCATCGCAAAATGCTCAGCGCATGCGAAAACCCTAAAGAGCGTTGGGATGGTAAGTGTATCAAAAAAAAAAACGGTCGTGTTATGCTCACACCAAAAACAGCTCTGCGAACGGCCTGTGATGGGACCCATGTGGAAAATAGGCAATCCAAATAAAAGTTTTCTTTTGTCTGATCTCTGTTGTCATCAGTGATTGATGTCTTGCCTCGGTCATTTGCAAATTTTCTCCGTGCGACCCGATCGTGTTTTTGTTGGTCGTTCGCAGAGCTGTTTTTTGTGTGTGCATAACGCGCCCGTTTTTTGTGATACACGTACCGTTCCAACGCTCTTTAGGGTTTTCGTATACGCTGAGCATTTTGCGATGGGAAAAAGTGGGAGTTGCCATTCGTAATTTCGAGTTTCTGTACCTATAACCGTAAGCGTGAGCGCCACTTTGTTGCCGTTTACAGAATCCCGAGCTCAAACCTCTGAATAACTATATCTGAAATCTCATATCGATTGGTTGAAAGGAACAGCCTCTAGAGGTCCATATATCGACAAAGTTTTTTTATGACCACATTGTACATCCAGATAATTTTCTTCCTTTATCTATACACAGTCTCTTTATTATTCTATCATCACTTGTTGTTGTGCCCGTTTTCCTGTCTTTACCAGTCTGGTTTTGTAGTACCCGAGTCTCGTTATACTTCTTCAAAAATTTAGAAATGCCACCTTTGCTAACGCTTCCACCAATTTGTCTTCTAATTTCTTCCTAACTTTAGCCTTGTTCACATAATAGTACTATTTTAAATCGCTTCCTGGGTGCGCAGTCAACTCTTCCCGCCATTTCTTTACTTTTATGAGGTTTTATGGCTTTCAAATTAGCAATTTCATAAAGCACTGTCCAACTCCAATAGCAATCACATACCGCACTAACAAACTGTCCTCCCCTGATCTCCAAACGTGCCAAAAACAATTGAATTTCACTGTGACCTGATTGGCCCATTGTCAAAACAATATGTCACTTAATTAGCTCTCTAAAAACGCATGTTCTTGTCTGCATTCAAATGAAGTGAAGTTACTCCATACTAACCTAGGCAAGTTGTGTTTCCCTTTTTTTGGCTATTTGGCTATAACTTTTGATTCAAAAGAGATAATTGAACAAACATTGCACTCTTGATGAACTTATATTTCCATTGATACACCATTTTATGGTATTATTTAACAAAAGTGGCGTTATGAGCTCTCAAACCTCAAAATACACCTTTTCGGAAAGGTTTCCACAATTTTGGCCACCACTAACAGAGTTTGTAGTTTATGTGTTTGCAAACATATATCACTATATTTGGTACAAACTTAAAGATAAGAGACTGCAAAAGGTTTTAGCCCAGATTTGCGCATAAAATAAGATCCTGGATGCATGTCATATTTATCGCTGTTAAGTGTTTATTCTCTTTCCCTTATGAAAAATTCATCATCATTTTAGGAAGCTACACGTTTAAACCATTACGTCGAAACGTGTTTTAGTAAGCGGCATTCATTAAACTACATCTGAATCATTAATATTTAAACATTTCCACCGTTCTGATAATGCATTATCGAGCAGTAATGTTATCTGTTTCTTTTGACACTTAAATGAAACACTTTCTTTTAGCGAACTGGATTTTTCCATTTGAATAATTGCGCCTCGGAGCTTACATCCCATTGACCAAACCCAACTAGCTAGGCGTTCAATCGAAAATTATACGAAAGAGAACTCGAATATCAATTGAAATTTGACGTTCTGTCTGGAGCCTCCTTGCGTCAAAACAGAATCGCCCCTCCCTCGTATCACTCCTATCGTTTCGAGTGAGAGCGTCAGTTTTTACCTCTCCACTCTGACATTGCTCCCCATTTGACAACTCTTGACAGCCACTTTTAGTGCCGACGATTTTCCGCAGGCGAGCCGCTTTTCAAGCGATGTGAGTTCGTGCGTAATTGCTTTATCACCTTTAGAGATATGTGTGAAGTGAAACCACCAATTCAATTTTCTGGGTGTTAATGGAAGCCCTCGAAGCGATTTAGCATATTATTGACATTGCCTAACAACCGTAAAAGCCATAATAGGGTGTTTGACACTTATGGAGACAAATAAGAGTATAGAGACATACTTAGTATCCTGTAATTAGTTTGGGGGAGATATTAGAGATATCGGATACAGTCAAGAATTCAAAAAACAGCTCATGACGAATATGGATATATCCGTTTTGGAAACCCTAACTAATGCGATTTACTTGAGTGTAAGCAAACATATATATATGTATATATATATATATATATATATATATATATATATATATATATATATATATGCACCATGATGAGAAATGGGTTGTCTACAACAATGTTAAACGCAAGAGATCATGGAGTAAAAAATATGAACCTATTCAGTTCTTGCTTTCACACACCATTGAGCGAGAGATGAGAATTTCTCAATGTTTTCCATTTCTTACAAAATTCTCAACAAACTTCTTTTTTATTAAATTAAGGGGGGAGAACACGTTAAAACCCTAACAAAAACTCAATTTTTTATTATGATTTAATGTTGAAGAATGGAATGTAAGGAATTATTTTAAAAAATGAAGTCGATACTACAATTAGAACCGATTTTATGGCCAAGTGTATAAAAGTAATAGTAAAGTAATTTATAGAAACTTTAAACTTTAGATGGAGTTTTCTATAAGCAGCTATTTTAAAACTTGTGAGCACTATTTCTTCAAAACTAATGGTTAGAAATTGCTAAAATTTTACATGTATATGTAGTATGTTTATACAATCTATACGTACTTACTAAATTACTCTATCAGTGTTGTAAATTTAGGTAAGTACTCTAATAAGTACTTACCTAAATTTGAGTCGAAAAATTGTCTACTTAAATTTAGGTAAGTACATATCACTAATATTTTACAGAAATATTTTGTAAAAAATTTTTAGGTTATTTCTTGTACGTTACAATGCATTTGCCAGAAAAAAATATTTTTATGTGAAATATAGTAATTATTTTAGGTGTAGATTAAGGTATAACCTATGGATAGAATATATACAAATAATTTAATATATATCTCTTATAGTTTAAAAAAATATCTGCGCGCAATGTATTGACCTAAGATTCAGGTTAGAAATTGTTGCCAAAGTCTATGAACCACAGACGGACTCATATTTAGCCATCTGGCCACTTCTGTCAGACTTTGTCCTGCCTCTAGTCTCCCAATAGCTCGCCATCGCAGTTCTTCGGTCAAATGATGCCTGGAGGTCATTGTTACAATTTGGCTATGCCAGATGTCTAATCTCAGCCTCGCAGCGGCAATTGCCGCCTTTCTCTGATACATGCACTTTTATGCTCCTCTCAAATGACGTATTCCGACAGCAGCGCCACTATTTTGCATAATGTAGTATTGTTCAGCACCTTTTACTTAACAACATTTTCAAATTTTAAACAGATTGGCAAATTTTGAACATGTTATCCCTCTTTTTGTGATTTTTCCTTAATTTTTGATAACTAGTGTATTTTGTTGGAGTGAAATTACGGAAAATGCATTTTAGTGTTTTTCTTTATGCCTTAAAAAGGCTTTTATTTAAATCAAAATATGGAGGGTGTAATGGAGGGGGGGGGGTTTACATGATTGTTGGAAACAATGGAAGAGCTGTCGCGACTCGAAAAAGGTGGGGAAACACTGGTGTAGATCCTTTCAACCTCAAATTTTCATTTATATTTCCCTCTGATTACTCATTTACATATAGAATTTTTTTTTGACAATTCGTAACATTTAATTCTTTGCTGTGCAAATGGTGTTAAGTTCAAAATGGGCTAAAATGAGTTATAAAACCTGGCATGTTTGAAAAATCAAGGGCTACTGCAGGGTACAGAAAGCCAATTTGAATTCCACTCCTAAATATTTCAATTCATCAGTGAAAATGTAGGAAATGTGAAACAAGACACAAACATGTTAGTTTTCAATCCCGTTTTTCTTAAAACTACGATTTTGGACTTGACGATCTTTACACGGCAAACACAGAAATGTAAACGAGGCTTTTAACTGCTTACAGGAAAAGGACGAGGAAAAGATGCGGCCTTTATGTGATCATGTTTATTTTCCCGATATTAAAGTTCAGTTTATAAAAATGCTTCAAATATACTTCTCTTTTGCATATTTTTACATTCCTTCGGTTTTCAAACCGTGTAAATATATGCAACAGAGAACTTTCTCTCCTTTTATAACATTCTGAGAGTTAAATTTTTAGTACGGAAAACTCTTATCAGTGTTGTAAAAAAAGGCAGTTATTGCAATACAGATGCATTGAAAGGAATGCCTTAAACTAAGCCATAAGAGAAGCCTCAAGCATCTAAGGCCTGAAATTCTGATTAGTCCATCTTATCTGGAACCCGATCTGAAAAGCGTTCATCTTGCGTATCATTTCAGTCAGGGAAGGGTATCATTTCTATCTTCCGTCACTTAGATATTTGACAACCTTGACGAGGTTTTTATTTTTTTTCGGCTTGCATCTCTTTGTACAGTTCTTAACCTTAGGCATTGAAAATTGATCGATCTAAAAAGAAGCTATGAGTTGCAGTGGAAATGCAGATACTCAGCATGGAGATTCATTTATGCATATACCTATCAAAGCTGTTTATAAATCATGCATTTAGATTTGACGTTACATTCAACGACAAAAAAGGTAGGCAATAGATAAAATCTAGGTATTTTAGGCATATACTTTTTGGTGATTTACCAGCCATCCCGAAGAATCGCTCACCATATTTTACGTTGTTTGAGTGTAAATTTACGTATTTGTTAACAATTATATATTTAAGAAGTGGAATAAAGAAAAGAATTTTTCAGGTTGTCAGTATAGTTCAATAGGTGAAAAAAACGGGCTCGAGGATAGAAGACCCAGGTTCGAATCTTTGTTTTAAGGTACGTTTGATTTTGGTATTTTTTTTTTGCAATCCTGAAAAACTCTATATTTTCTATAGTTTCGTCACAGATTTACTGAAAAGTTAAACAAAATTTACCTTCAGTTTTCGAGATGAAAACTGGAAAAAAAATGCCACAGAATACTTGATAGTTTATTTGGGGAAAATGCCACCTCGAAGTCTGGACATCCGTTTCAAATCTTTGTGTTGGTAAAAATATTTATTTTCGTGTCTTACTAGTTATCCCGATGAACCACAAACTTACCATATTCCGTCAGTTGGATAAAATTGTACCTAAGAGCTAACCGTCATTAGCTAAAACTTGTTGTTGTTTGGCAATGTAGGGTACTTTGTAAGGTATACATAAGATTCGATTCACAAGAATCGAACTTTTGAGTGAATGAATTAAAGAAGCTGCTTGAGATATGCTAATTTCGGCACATGCGCTTGGTATAAATACCATGCAGCTTGATTAAAAAAAAGGTTGTTAAGGTTGATAGATAAGCGAGTTAAGGGATCTACGATGTAAGCAGCTCCAGGTGCTATCCTGCGCTAGTGCTTAGGGGGCCCAAAGTTTACGTGGCAGAACTGCTGGTTTGACTCTCTAGGTTGTGAGTATTGCAAAGTGTAGTTTTATTGAATGCGAATATATATTCCGTACAAGTAGTACGTATGCTTATTGCTGTAAAAGCAAATTCTATATGTGCAACGAATTCAAAAAACATTGTTTCATGTATAAACTGTGTTTGTATCAAATTCATTTAGAGTGCCACTTCAAATTATATACACCCAAGTGCGGGTAGAAGTGAGCTATTCTCTATAATTTGTCAATAAAGACATTCGCACCTAAGTCTGCTGTGTACTAACCCTAATGGATTTGCTCATCTCAATGTTAACCTATGGAGAAAATGTGTCTACTATTTACAGCTACATAGATGCTGTTATTCCAATAAAAATAGCATTTTCAAATAGCCTGAACATTTCTGCACCGTGCAACAAGATTCGTTTCATAAATTTCGTCCCCCAAAGGAATTTATAAGCGTTCTAAACACACTATACCGGATTTCCCCCCCCCCAAATAATTTAAATTTTAAAACATCATTTGCATTACAAAAAAAAAAAACTGAAAATGCCCCTAGGTGTAAAATTTTTTTCTCTATTAAGGAGTACAATTTTTTAAGAAAAATATTTTAATCCAAGTCGGCAATCCTTGGAAAAATTTTCTGCATAGGTTAACATTGAGGTGAGCGAATTTAATAGGGTTAGTACACAGCAGTCTTAACCACGGGAATCCTCGATTGCTTTCAGTGGGGTCACTGATAGGTGAACCAACAATCCTCTGGTGCCATCTTATATTTAACCATGCTCCCCCCCCCCCACACAAAGGGCGACATCTTGGGGGATCGCACCTTCTCCAATCCTCTCTGACCTCATAGAAGCGCTCTCAGGTCTATAGACTTGACGTGCCCATATCCGGCCTAGATATACTAAAGTATCTATTGGCTTTTGTCGGGATCGTAAGTAAGCAACCCCAGTCCTATGCCTAATGCGCTACCACCAGGCTACTTCGGGTCCCATTTGCCACAACTAAAAAATGAGTTAAAAGTTCTAGGGATTGCCTTGATTGTTCAGTTAAAAAAATAAAATAAAATTTTAAAAAATAAGAAAAAATACTGGATCATATTGAGGTTACATGGGTTCGACTTCAAACCTTGTTAGACAGTTGTTACAATTTATTTGACTTTATTTATTGTATTGAAGAACGTTAGGGAAAGTATAACCTTATGGTATTGTCAGTATCATAGAATCGACGGGTTGAAAAATTGCATGTCATTTGATCACGGTTTGTGATACCCCTCCCCCCCCCCCCTCAAAAAGAAACTTATTATCAAATACATTAATCAAATACATTATGTTATATGAAATGCATTAATTTTTATTAAAATTTAAAACTGTTGATTAATATTGAAAACAGTAAGTTTCAGTTTAGGATGTAAAGATTTATTTTATTAAAAAGACATGAAGTGCAACCCTTTCTTTATGCTGATTTTCTGAATATTTCTTTGCACTTGAGAGAGATGATACACATGACAGTAACATGACAGTAACATGAGAGAGATAAACATGACAGTAACTTCTGTCATGTTTATTCGGAGTTTTATAAAGGATATATAACGTAAACTCCTCTTCCATGAATCAAGAGACTACTTAACCGTTTACTCCAGTTTCATGTCGCAAAAATTTCATTAACTGCCCATTAACAATTAAAGAATGATATTTGATATTTTTTCATCGTTTTCCTTTTCCAGAGACTAATAAATGTGTGTCTCTTAGGTTAGAAATATTTGTAGATTTTCACTTGTTTCAGCTTCATTTTCATAACACAAGTTTTATTGTTTTTTACTATCTTCATCCTTGTTGGACATGTTTCAAATAATTATCACTGTTTTAGTTTAACTATCACTGAAGCACTTTTATCGGCATAATAATAAATGTTTTACCACAGATCTCGTTGTTTAAGTATAATTTTCACCGTTAAAGATTAACTGTCTCTGAAACACTTGTTTTAGCATAATTATTATTGCTTTGATAATAACTGTCCCTTTGCACTGTTAAAAGTCATAAAAGGAACGTGTAAGATATAGACATGCAAAGGTATTAAAAAAATAAAACAAAATCACAGAGTATGTTTCATAGGCGAAAGAGAAGCTACATCCATAACTATTATTAAAGTGAAAATTCAAATGCAGATTGAGTTTCGATTTTAATGAGAGATTTAATGAGACATTAAAGAGAGGATTTCGGATAGATAAAAAGAACAAATGAGGACAGCCTTTCTTAGAAGTGAAAAATTCTGTCCAATTATTTTTACTATTATCCAAACGTCGTTATGGTACTGCGCAGGCCTGGTCAACTCAAATGGTTCACTTTTGATGCCGCGTAACGTTATAGCGGGTCGCACTTAAGGTAAATATGTTTTTGAAAAATGTCATACAAATGCAAAAATGAATAAAACTTTATTGTTATATACTATAATTCAATATAATTAACTCTCGAGTCTTAATTAATGAGATATTTGTTTATCCTTTCTTTCTCTTAATTTTTGTAAATCTATATTTATGTTCGACGTTGCACATCTTAGCTGGTTTTCTAAAGTGGCATCAGTTAATGAAGCATGTGCTGAATTCTTTGCAAATTTTACCTTCGAAAAAAATGTTTCACAATCATATGTGGATCGAAAAGCACTTACAACTCGTTGTGCAAAATATCTTAAGTTGGAATCTCTCTCGGATGTAATATAAGTATTGTAAATATTAATTTTTGATGTGGACGCAAAAATTTGTTTCATTTCATTGTCGCACTGTAACTCAGTTAACTCCATTTGCAGATTTTCTGGAACACTGTTCACGTCAACATGAAATGGGCATGAAAATATATACAGTTTTAACACTTCTAACCTACACTTGGGTGTATATAATTTGAAGTGGCACTCTAATGAATTAGATTCAAACACAGTTCTAAATTAATAAACATATAATTTCAAAGTGACACACATTACTATGCTTTTCAACATAAGCATACGTACTATTAGTGCGATATATATATATATATATATATATATATATATATATATATATATATATATATATATATATATATATATATATATATATATATATATATACAACATTCATGCAAGGCATATTCTTTCAGTATAGACACGTTACAAAGAAATTCAGTTTGAAATACTCACAATACTTGAACGTCAAACCAGCAGTTCTGCTACGTAAACTTTAGGCCACAGAACGCTAAATAACTTTCGTCTAACACGAACTCGCGTAGATTAGCATCAACCTAGCTAAAACACCACTAGCGATAGCTCGCAAAATTCCTTTCACTTTCTTTCACCTCCTCTCACTTCGTTTCTTTAATCTAGCTGTTTGGTATTTATACCAACCGCGTATGCCGCAATTAGCATATCTTAAGCGGCTTCTTTAACTTTATTCACATAAAAGTTCGATTATTATTAATCGAATGTTATGTAAACCTTACAAATATTTCAAACAATTTATCATGTTTTGCTTATTATTAGAAACGACTATCAAATGAAGTTATAAGTTTCTTTATTCCGTGAGAATATTTCGAGAAATTCTTTGTTTTTTGGGGGAAGTTATTTAACAGAGTAAATGTTGAGCATTATTATTTCTAAGTTGGTACTCAAATAACAATAATTTCTTATTAAAAGCTTTCATAAAATTACAAGCATTGATTATTAAATTACCTTACCCCTGCAAAATCCTTATTTAGGTGATTAAATTTTTTTTTGTTATATCCACTAAAAAACGTAGGTCTAACAACCAATCATCATCATTTAATCCAGGAATATATTCTTGTTTTTCGTTCATAAACATATCTATTTACTCCCGTAAATTAAAAAATGTTTTTAAGCATTTTCCACTACTTAGCCATCTAACATTGGTAAAGTATACTACATCACCATATTCAGAAAATAATTCGCTAAGGAATTATTGTAATTGCCGATGCTGAAGAGCATGTGAGCGAATGCAATTATACTATTGTTATAACATATTATTATTACTATTGTTATAACTACGTTCATAACGTGGTCTATGGATAATATTTGAACACATAAATTTTGTTGATGTATGAAACAGTTAATAGTAAAAATATCACTGGTTTTAATGCCTGTGCAATCTAGCTTATCCATAAGTAATTTTACTGCTCCCTTATTTTTACGTACCAAAGCAGGTGCTCCGTTTATTGTTAATCTGGAAAGAACTTCAAAATTTAAACTATTTTCGGCTAAACATTTTTAGTTGTCTGTAAAACATCTTCACCTATAGTTGTGTCTTTTAAATTTAAAAGATCTGTCACTTGGAATGAATTATTCACACCACGAATAGATATCACAAGCTGAGATGTGTCTGAGATATCTGTACTTTCATCAAATGCCAAAGAATATGCTTTGAATTGGCTAATTTTATCTCGCAAAGTTACTGCTATTTCAGATGAAATATCATCAATGCGACGGCATGTAGTTTGGCGTGACTGATACTTCAAAATAATTTGCTTTTATCGGGCAAAACATCGTTTATTAAAACTGCTTACGAACAGTCATTCACAAGTTCACCATCCGAAAATGGTTTCATTTTCTTTGCAATCAACATGGCGACAGAATAACGTGCTTTGACAATGGTAGATGGTTGTTGTAATAAAGAACCAAACATCGTTTGCTGAGTTTTCAGATGCGATTTAAGCGCAGCTGACTTAAAACTTTTCACTTCTTTACTGAAATTTATGTATTGTTTTGCCTCATGATGCCTTTTAACGCTATGTTCCTTAAATACAGCGACAGTCTCTCTACAAATTAAACACGTTAATTTTGAGTTCTGCATTGTGAAAAAATAATTTTTCCCAACAATTACTAAATTTCCTGATTTCATTAACAATTTTTCTTTTCTTTGAATTAGGGATACGACATCGATGTCGATGTTTTCAAAACATCGATTTATTGAAGCCGATGTTTTTTTAACATCGATGTTTTGTGCTCGATGTTTTACGTTGTCTCGATGTTTTTTTAATGAAAAAGTACGATAATAAAAAAAATTTACCACGTAGCATAATTTTCACACTCAGTAAATGTAAGTCTAGGACGAATACAAAAGGGGGAACGATTCCTTAGCAAACAGACAAATGGCAATCAACAACCAATGAACCAATCAGAACGCTTGGAGTGTTCCTGACCCTCCAGAACCTTCCGAGGGGTTTTATTTTATAAATAGTATATACACCAGAGCAGCCATTTAAGTTTTTGTTTTGTTCTGGTTTTATATAAGTTGACGTTAATATTTTTAGTAAGATGCCTCCCAAAAGTACCGTTTGGAGATATATTTGCAAAACCTCTGACAAATTGGCAAAATGCAATATTTGCCTTAAGTGCCCCAAAACATCTCGCAATACCACGAATTTATCTGGACATTTGAAGGCAAAACATTGTGATATTTACAACGATAATTTTGAGTCATAAATGTAGCCCAAGGCAAAAGCAACCAAGTTTTTGTCATTTGTGTCAGCCCAATCAGAGAGTAAAATTAAATCACCCCCCCCCCCCACGACTAACCGAAGTAACATTAATGTTAGAGGTTACTAAACCAGTTTTAAAAAATGGATTTTCTAAATCATCGATATTTAAAAACATTGATGGTTTTCGGGCGATGTTTTATCACCATCGATGTTTTAATATTGAATATCGATGTTTCAAAATATCGATGAATTGTTATCGATGTCGCATCCCTACTTTGAATTCATCCTGAAGGGTTAAAAAAATTTTCAAATAAATTTTAGTTGGAAATATTGGTTAACAATTACACATAGAAACAAAATTTACTTTTTAAAGTAAATTTAGTATTCTTGTTTTCTGTTGTTGTTGCTTAATGCCAATTGACCGACAGCAACATCAGATCAAGTCCCGAAGGCTATGGGCGATGAAGGTGCGGCTCCTGTTTTGACTGGCACCACAAGGGTCGGAGTCCGACTTGGCCAAAGGATCAGTCCCGTAATTTTGAACCGAGTCAACTGACGAGACCAGAACACTTGACCCCGCACCTCGAGAGGTAACAAATGGAACTTGAAGGACATTGCAGCCACGACAGATTTTACGTGCACCAGCCGCCAGTAGTGCACACGACAGTGGATTTGTCAGCGACGAGCATCAAAACAGTGCCTTTCATGTCATTAGACCGCTGCTCTTGTCAACTGTGTCACTGCGCCTTATAGTTTTCTGATGATTTATTATAATTATGTAAAAATACCGTCTGATGGACTTTTACTCAACTATCAGCACCACATACAAAAAAACTTAGTAAACACGCCATTAAGTCCAAAACAAACCTAACACATAAACAGAGATTCACTTGAAATAATAACTTCGTCCATGCTGTGAAAAACGGACCAATGACGGACCCAAGCGTGTTCGTAGTGGACAACAGCGCACCGGTTACTCACGGACAACCCCATGCCAGCCGCTCGACGTCATCATTCCACTCTCCTACATTACTAAAAGCAAAAATACGTGGATTAGTATTTTAGTGCATAACTGCATTCAAATTACAGATAAATGTTACCGATGGTTGCCTAATGAAACCGATTCTTTTAGTAGCATTTGGCATTCGTGGATATGAAATATAGAACTGGGGTTCGTAGTCGCATTTGCGCATTATAACAATTACACATGAAAATTTCCATTTATTTAATATTTTTTTTTTGTATACATACAACGAGAAACAAAAGTTTCAATAGAAATATAATCGCCCGGCGGGCCGCACAATTTAACGTGACGGGCCGCGTGTTGGCCAGGCCTGCTATAGCGAATATCAAGAAAGGAATGATTCTAGGAAAATAGTTCACAAAAAATAAATCCATATATCTCTTAATATCTCTTATACTCAGAATATGGGAAAAAATTAATTAAATTGATTTATTACGATACAACAATTAAAAGGAAGGATTAAGAAAAACGATGAACAATTTTAACAATTTTAATGGTGACCCGGCGGGAAACATGTGTTCAAATCTTCGGATTAAAGTTCAGGAAATATAAAAACAACGGCTGCAAATAATCATATGGCGTGACGACAGAAAGACAAGGTACTTAATTTTCACGCATAAACGTAGATAGAAAATCAGAAGAGCATCGGAATGCTAATCTTAGCACGAAACTAAATAGAACACAACCGTCTTACATCGAATCAAAATTAACTCTGCTGAAAGACAAAACATTACTATGAGTTGCCAATCTATGAATACAAAACTATTCAAAATACGATTACATTTGGCTGACATCTAGGGGCGAAAGAATAAACTAAATACTGTCAAACAAATGGCATAAAGGAGAAAATATTATTCATTGAAATTAATTCAATTGTAATCGTTATTACTCTCTCTAAAATAAGGTACAATAAAGTTGTCTTTAAAAAATTAAGACCATTTAATATAGATTTCTATATAACACTTTACATATTATGGAATACACTTCAAATAAATTAATTTAACTATTAATTAGACCTGAGGTAGTTTAGTGGTAGATCTTCGACCGGATGTGGGCACGTTAAATCCGCAGACAGGGAAGTTCCTATATGAGAGGTCAGAGAGGGTGGGAGAAGGTACGATCCTCTCAGATGACACCACTGACGATGGTCTGTCAAAATTAAGATGGTACCTAGCTAAGACGGATGCTTAACTTCTACTGTGGGATCTGTTGTAAACCGGATCCGCTCTCCTCAGTTCGCAAGGTCTGTATGGGCCTGGTCTGGAACACTTCAGGCAAGGGGACATCAACATCAACGACAAACAATTTACAGCAAAAATAAAACACTATAGTAAAATTTATAGTATAGTTGTAGAATGATAGTACATAACCTTTTTGTATAGTAGTAAAACGGAAACAGGATAAAAATAAATTTTGACAATGAAACAATGAAAAATTAAAATACATATTTTAAATATAAGGAAATATAAATAAAATGATGCAATTAAATAATAATAAATATAAAAACTGTGGATGTAACAACGAACTGAAGAAATTATACACACACACACACACACACACACATATATATATATATATATATATATATATATATATATATATATACATATATATATATATATATATATATATATATATATATATATATATATATATATATATATATATATATATATATATATATAACTCTTATATTAATATAATGTTTACAAATTTAAATAATAACTGACATATTTAGTTAAAATAATTAACTATACCACTTATTATTTCCTGCATTTCCCAAAAGGAATTATAATCTTCCAAAAGTAATAAGTTAAAAATTAATATTTCATTGGTTTTCGTGATGGATCGATAAGGAATCGAGATGATAAGGGAATTACGAATAGAACTCATATTAAAATTTCATAGACACAAATTCTAAGTTAGAAATTTTAGTTAAAGCATTAAAAGTAAAACACGTGGGATCTAAAGAGAAAAAAATTATATTTTGATCTCATTGAAGTTTTCCAAGTCTCTTGATAATGACTTCCATTTTTAAAATGTTCTATGAGTGTTAATCATATAAGATGTTGCAATCCATTTCAAAAACAGTTACAACTCCATTGAAAGTAATTACTTAAAATGAAAAATTAAGTATTATATCTTACTTTAAAATGAATAGACTGAAACATATACAGTATATATATATATATATATATATATATATATATATATATATTGATTGATTGTAACGTCACGTAGAGTTGGAGTGTGTTTCCACGGCCCACGAGGGACCTGGCACAGCTACAGGATTAAAGAAGCTATTCCAGTGGTCCCCGCCAAATTCCTAGCCTGGAAAGTTAAACCCCAGGCATATCAGTTTCTGAGAGAATGTGGATGTAAACTGGACGAAAGCATCGTTATTTTGCAACACCACTTGAAAATCTGACTTTTCAGATCAGTATCTCAGTGAGTCTGACACTATAGCGGTCATAAAGATGGTTGAAATGTTCGTCGATATGCAAGACTGTCATCCGGCTAATCCCAGGGCCCTCGACCTTGAAAAGCTGCGCATTTTCTGCTAATTCGAGGAAACATCGACAAAAGAGTCACCACAAAGCCAAAACTTGGAGATTTAAGAGAGAGAGCCCCATGAATATCTGGGCTAGGCAGTCGCAATTTTGTCAAGCTCCCGGGAAGGCTAAACTAGGCTCGGAGCGCAACTGTGAAATGTCTTATGCACCTAAGTATTCTTCTACTGTAACTTTTAAATTTAATTCGTGCCGTTTTGTTGTTTTTAAAGTTAAGTTTTTGTTCTGCATCTTAAATTTGACCACTCGGACATTTTATTATTTTGCCATGAAACTTTTCTAACTCCTCAGAATTAGCCTGATGACGCCACAATATATATATATATATATATATATATATATATATATATATATATATATATATATATATATATATATATATATATATATATATATATATATATATATATATACAAGGTGTCTCAAAAAACCTTGACACAATTTAAAAATTTATTCAAAAAGGAGAATACGTGGTAAGAACTGGAAATTTACAGGTGTGTTACCATATAAATTAAAGTTTTTTTGTGTGTCAAAAAATAGAACAGGTGGCGCTAGTTGTTCCGTGAAAGCGGATGTTGTAAAATGGATTCTCAATCAGAGAAAGCAATAAGTGTTGGTTGGTATTGAAAAACGGAATCTGTTACGCCAGTGCAACAGAATTTGGAAAAGATCCTTCTAGTCGTAACAGCATCTTAGCTTATTATAAAACTATAAATAGTTTCTGGAAACGGGAAGTGTCCTTGATAATCGGTTGTACTGTTGAAGAACACAAGAGACGTATAACTGCTGCAATTTCATGTGTTACGGAATCCATTTTTGAACGCACATCGGCTGAAATTAATTACCGACTAGATGTTTTCAGTGCCAGAAAAGTTGCACTTATTGAAATTCATTGACTATACTAAAAAAAAAATCTAATATATAAGGTAACACATATGTGAATCTCTTGTTCCTACTTTGTGTACTTTTTTTGGTATCTATATATTTAAGTTGATAAGCGGAGTTTTGGGGCAGTCCGTGAGAGAAAACTACTGCATCAATTTACTTCATTTTGGTCTTAAATGAAAGATTGTCATCTGAAGATTTGTCAAATTTGGTTTTTGTAACCACAATTTCTTTTAATTGGCGATAATTTACAATTTAAAATTGATTTCTGCGCATGCTCAGTGGCATGTTGAAATCTGGCTTTAGAAACTCACTGTTTCTGTGTATGCTCAGTGACATGTTTTAATGACAAACACGTCTCTCTCTGCCATTTATATCTTTACGATAATTATGTTTGTGAAATATAAGATTAAACCTGATGGAAATTGTTTATTTCGCTCTGTTTAATTAGCGATAATTTACAATAAAAAAAAATTGCTTTCTGCGCATGCTCAGTGACATTTTTAAATTTGGCTTTAGATACTCACTAAGTACGAGGCCGCTTAAATACATTCATTTGTTTCTGTGCATTATTATTATTTTCAACATTTTGCAATGATGTGTTGAGAATAATTTGTGTATTAGTGCACTTATTTACTGTCTAGCCGTCATGTTTTGACGGGTACCAACTAGTGAATTTTTAAAATATGTCAAGGATTTTTGTGACATGTTGTATGTATGTACCACCATTTAAATAATGAATGAACAGCCGTTCGTTTAAGCTTTGAACTATCAGCTGCTGTCTGTTTAAACATGGTGTTAAAGAGACGACAGCCGCGCAGCAAAGCTAATGAAGCTACCCTTTTGTTGGTTTGTGCTAGAGCTGGAGCAAACATCGTTAATTTCATGCGTAAGGGCTTCTTGGCTGCTCAGGTTTCGTGGCAGATATTCTCCATTTCCGGTTTAACATGCATATACAAGCACTGCACTTCATCAGAGCTCTGATCCAGTCATGTGGTCATGACGCTCGGATTTTGACGATCCCACTTGAACGTTTACATTTATAAATATTTACTCACATTTAAGCCCTCGACCAAGATGAAATGATTTGAGATTGCTTCGAAGCATAGTTGGAAAATAAAAATCGCTATTGTTGCCGAGTTAGGTAACAACATTTGTTTCAATCATAATTCTTCAATTAATCGAAGTGGTTTAGAATACAATGTCCAGAAATACAAATTTTTAAAGGTTTTTCTAATTACAGCATGTAAAAAGTTATTATATATTACTATTTTGCATAATATACATTTACATATAAATAATTATGCATTCAAATATACTGAATAATAATAGTAAAATGTATATAACATAAACGAGTAATTATTACTACAGCGTTTGATAAATCAGCCAACGTTCCCTACTTAATTAAAATCTGTTTTGGCAATCAGTAGTTCTCAGCACCTTTCCATTATCAGAGATTTACATACATGGCTTGTAAAGACATCCAATAAGGGATATGTTATTGGAAACGTGATTCTGATCAATAGATAATACCGTATTAATCAGCATGTGCTATGACATGTGTTATCGTATCGAAGAGTTTGCTAAATTTTGAAGAATGATGAGTGAATTTGTATTTTTAATACTGCTTCTTCACTCTCTCTGTTTACACACACACACGTATGTATATATATATATATATATATATATATATATATATATATATATATGAATAAGTATAACTGTGGATACATAGATAATTTTCTAATGAATATTTTAAATATATTTCTACTGTGAACATAAGTTATGTTATGGAATATATTATATTTACCTATGTATTTTGCTGTTGTAAATGGCACTTACTATTTATGACGTATTTGTTTTCGTCGATTCAAATAATAGGGTTCATTTTTCAGATGTGTGGTAATTCATACGTCAACTTGTTTTTATATAAATCTAAAAACGGAGAACATTTAACATTTTGTACAAAACAAGAAATTTTAAACACAAGCTAATTAATTATCTCTAACGATAAAAAAGAGCCCGAGATTGTGTGTAGTGTAAAATTTAATTTTAATTTTTAATTTAATATGGTCATTTTATAAAATTTAATATAATTTTTATGTATCTTAATTTAATTTTTAAAGAAATTTAATTTGCTTTATTACCTTTTTATAGATTGTAGTTTATTTCCTTTTTATTTATTCTTAATTCTTATTTTATGTTTCCTAACCATAATCCTCTAAATTTCCGTTATTTATAGATACGTATAACTATTTTTCTCTCGTTAGTTAAAATAATCTTTTCGATAAAAACATTTTATTTCTTATTTACTTTGTTTTAATTTATTTATATCCGTTTATTAAATTTTAGTTTTAATAAAATTTTTTATTCATTCTTTTCTTCCTTTTTCAGTTCAATACCACAATATTCATCCTAATTGTTTTTATTTATAAACTAGCTGAATAACCGTGCTTCGCTAGGGAATACCTTCGAATTAAATGCAACGGTCAATGTATGCAATTAATGCTGTGACATTGTCTCCATTACTACACGGAATTTGTAATTATATAAGTATGTGATGCTCGTTCCTACCCCTCAACATGAACATGTCATCTATCAGCGAAATGTTAAACTGAGCGGTCTCATAATATCTAGGATAAGAGGCCATAAAGTTCGTGAAATGTGCGGTTCTGACGTTATAAAACACGTAAATCCCAGAGTGGTTCGACGGCTCTCCAGAATTTTGACACTATAGCGACATGTGGAATCCCATAAACTATGAACACTTACGAGCACTTCAAACGCCGGAGAAAGCTTTTGAATTCGCCGAACGTATAAAAGAAAACACCAATAGTCCACGGAAGAGATCTGTTTTTAAGTGCCAGAGAGAAACTCAGCTCTCCTGGTCTTCGGCCTGATAGGCCGCGTTGCCGGTGAACCCGAAGCCGTCTTGACATATATAACTGTAAATTCTAACTCGCTGTACATACTTGCTTTAACTGTTGTAGCTGTAGTATGTTTAACGTATCGTAGTAAAATAATTGAAGCGAATTGCTTGTCGTAATATTGACTACGTTGCAATGCCAAAAAAGATATACATTTATAAAAAAAAATCGTAACGGATATTTTTATAGACAAAATAATGTAGAAGAAATTATTCAAATTAAATACAATGGTCAATGTATGCAATTAATTTGTATGTTTTATATCCATAAAACATATAAATTTGAATTGCATTCTTTAAAAACTTCCATCTCAATTAGTCTAGTGGTTAAATTTTATCTTTTACCGTATTTCAATACTTTTTTTGTCAATTTATTTCGTTGTTATCCACGTGCGCAAAATTAATTTAAAGTATCACAAAAAGAAAAGAAACCAAGTGATCAGCATTTAATAAATTAAATTCTAAAAATTAATTTTTAAAAATTCATCAAAAATAAAAAATGGAGGTAAAGATTCAAAAAAGATTTCATTTTAGAGGAATGTTTATGCTCTTTCTCGTGATATAAATTTCATAACCCTCAGATTATTATTTTAAATGCAAACTTAAAAAAAGTTACAATAACAGCTTAAAAATTTAATTTTAAAAAAATCTAAGAAGAATTTTTCAAAAATCCTTCTTAGTGCACTCTTACACTATAAGAAGAATCGCCATACAAAATTTCAGCCATTTTGTTCTAGTGGTTTGGTCTGTGCGTTATCTGTCAGTCAGTCACTGAACTATTTTATATATAGAGATAAATACTCGCACGTTAATTTAATAATGTCCTACCCATCAGATAGCGTGATTTTAAACGGGATGGGTAAAAGGTGCTATGTCTATCGTTTTGCTTAGCTGAGTCATCGATCTCTATCTATATTTTTCTATGTAAATCACTCTAAACATCTATCGATACGTTTTAAAAGTCAGAACAGGCTTGTCTGCACTTTACAACCTGGCGTCTACAAACAAGCTGAAACTTCTTTCTTAACGCCTTTTACATCTGAAATGCTAAAAAATAATGATATTCTTACAAGACACTTCTTCAACAGCAGTATGATTGTGGACTTGATTTATTTGAAACGTAATTTATCACACACAAAATTTAATACAGGACCATTCCGAGAAGATACCATTAAATTCGCTTTACACTCACCGCCTTTTATAAATGATATTCTCGCTAGACACTTCTTAAACAACAGAATGATTATAGGCTTGATTTATTTGAAACGTGACTTATCATAGGTAGTATTGAATATAAAACAATTCCGAGAAGGAACCTCTAAATTGTTTTATATTCTCTCTTTTCCACAAACTTCATTTTAACTTATCTATACTCAAAGTGTGAGGAGTTTTTCATTTGTAGTAACTAATCAAAATTACCGACTAAACATTTAGTCGGTAGTTTCTTAAATTATATAATTAATATTGAGATAAAAAACGGAATAATGGCAGTCATAATTCCTTTTTGGTTTTGTTCTAAAAGTAACTTTGTTTGGTAAAAGCGATCTAATTTTTTTTCGAATATAAACGAGGAATGAAGTATTCAGCAATATTAAACTTCGGGTCTTACTTTCTGAAAAGAGAATTCCATGAACAAAAACTTTTACTGGCTTTAAGTATTATTTATATATCCAGCTTTACACGCAAAGGGGAAGACAGTTGTCTGAATTCTCATGCGTAGAAGAATTTGAGACAAGGATAAGTTGAATTACTTTTGACATGTATAAAAAATTATGAGCAAGTTATATGATGGCATTTCGGCGTATTGATTCTACATTGAAAAAATAAAATGTTTAAAATAATTACGGTATATTGTATGAAATATGATAGTAACTTATATAATTTACACTGTAAAACTGAAAATCTCAATATTAATGATACTTCAAAAAACGAAGCAAATTATATCTTTCATAATTCCTTCTAAAGAAAAAATCATGATTAAAATTTTCATGATTGAAATTTTTACAGGTAGGTAGCAAACGCCATTGGCATTCTTTTATAAAATATGATTAAAATTATCTAGGATTACTATAGGATTATTTAACAAACATTTATTATTTAACGAACTTTTATTGATTTTCCTAATAAGTTTAATTATATACAGAGTCTATAAATCTGATTTCAGTTAGAATTTATAAAGAAGAAATAAAGTATATTAATATGAGTTGTCATAATATGACAATTCATATACACTCACAAATACAACATACTCATAATATACAACATCGTATTATGATGTTGTATTTCATAATATACAACATCGTATTAGGATGTTGTATTTTCTTATAGATAAATAAATTAGTCTGTTGCAATAGTTTGTGATGATCAAGTAGAAAATAGCTATAGTTGTGTGTCATATGCTGTTCTACCTTTCAGTCACTATTAAAATGACATGAACTTATCGGATTTCCTTAGTGCTGAATTAATTTCTTTTAAGAAAAAATTTATCTTAAGTTTTCTAGGAGTGGCAGGCAAAAAGTGTCATAACATAAAATAGATCCTATTTCAAGAGGAAAATATGTAATATGTATGAGAAGCGTTGATAAGGTTATACAAACTTTTAAACTCATTGAAGAAAATAAGATTTTATTTGTCAAGAAAACGCAAGAGTTTTTAGATAGATACTTTGAGAAGAAAATATGTCTAGGAGAGCTTATTTTTTCGAAATAATAGAACTTGTATAAAGTGTATATGAGCATTTTAACCCTTCAGCGGGTGCGCCAATTTTTGGAACACCAGCAAGTCTCTTTCAACCTTAATTATTCCTTTTGTAATGAACATGTTTTTTAAAATTGAAATAATAATTCTGCGTTTTATGACAAGATACAAAATGTAGATAATATATATATATATATATATATATATATATATATATATATATATATATATATATATATATATATATATATATATATATATATATATATATATATAATTAAGGCCAAAGAATGCAGATACAATTGCCTTATTTCAAAACTGTCCAGTTTATTGGATCTAAGGACAACTTGCGAATAGATTCCTATTATGTCCAAAAACCTAAAAAACAATGAGATTATCCATCTTCTTGATATACGGGACACCGTGTAATACCTGCACATTTGATCGAGTACATCAACTCCTGCTTTTGTCGTATTGTAATCCAGTATAATCGCTGATTTACCACGGTTAAATCACGACTACTAATGAATGGAAAGGAATACAAGGGTCAGAAAATCAGACCTGCATTAGAAAGGGTGTCGCTATAAATGGACACTGCTTAGAACATTCAAACCTTACATGTAAAAACAAACCATTCAAAATTACGAAAATGTTGCACTCTGTACACGGGAGCGCACGCTGAAGGGTCAAAATAAAAATCTGTATATCAATGTATTAGAAACCGTTAGATTCACGAAATATGAAGATCAACAATACAGAAGGATTGGACAACATACTCACATAAAGAAGCAAGATTTTAAACGAAACAAATTGGTAAGATTCTAAAATATTGTTATATACAATTTGATTAGTTATCAATTTATTTGTTCCACATGCCAGTAAACGTGGCCCGTGCTGAAATAGCTTAAAACCAACAATTAAAATTTATCTACTGCAATATTTGGAGAGAGATCCTTAAAGCTTTCGTTTCGCTTTTGTTATCAAAACCACTTGAAGGGCGAAAATCCAACCTCGCGCTCTAGCAGTGCTCTATGGCAGAGCTCCACAACCTTTTATCTTTCACGGCACAACAACGTTTTTTTTCGATAATTCCGCGGCACACTACAAGAAAAAGCTTGCAAATATATAAATTACAATAAATACGTATATGTTTTTATTAGATAAAAAAACACAACAAAATAGCTCTATGTATCAAGATAATTATAATCATTTAAGTTATATATAAATCATTTTGAACTGTACACCAACACAAGAACAAAAATATAAAATTATAGTTTACAAGTAAAAGAAATTTCTCTTTAAATTTTTATATTAAAATTTGTTTTTTGGTCTTTACTTAAGCCTAATAAATCAAAGTTAATTTAAACATAACTAATTTATTAATGAGATATTTGAGATTGTTTTGATAAATGTGCGTTTTATATTTGCACGTTTTATATTTGGCTCTATAATAGAAAGAGCTACAGTTCATGGTCAAGGCCCTTCAAATATGATCGCTTGTCATTTTCAATTAGAACCAGTGTCGAAAAACTTTGTTCGCATAAGTATGTCGTCGAAAATGGGAGCAAAATTGCAATGGCCTTGTCAGAAATTTGTGGATATTCTTTCTTAACTGAAATCCAGAAATATGACGCTCGAGCATGCGTACAATGTATGGCTAACAACATGTCTTTGTTTTGTGTATAATTTCGACCCAGAAAAATTACATATTAACAAAAAGTTAGAGGAATACTTTACTTAGAAAATTTTCTATTTAATGCGGTGGTTAATTTTTTTATTATCATAATCGATAAAAATCACAGCGGCACAGTCAAGATCACGTCGTGGCACACTAGTGTGCCACGGCACAGCGATGCGGAGCACTGTTCTATGGGATACTACATATGTGGTCTAATGAGGCAAGGACAATATTACTTCCATGAAGAGTCATAACAACTCATGAATAAATCTGACACTTAATGAATCCAACCAACGAACCAACAGTACCGCTGGAAGCGAGGATGATTGAATCTACAGACCGTAATACGTGGATATAATGGATAGCACATTATACTAAATTTCCCAACCAATTTATTTCTACATTAATTGCGAAAAGTAGTGAAGATGGAAACTATATATTGGGTTTAATGAGGCAATGGTATCATCACTTCCTTAAAGAGTCATACAGCAATGGATAAATCAGGAACTTGATGGACTCGACACCAACCAACAAACCAACAATACAGCTAGAAACGCGGATAATTGAATCTACAGGCCGTAATCTGTGGCTATAATGGATGGCACATTATACTAAATTTCACAACCAATTAGTTTCCACATTAATTACGACAAATAGTGAAGATGTATTGATAGTCATTATTTTAATGCAGCTAATTTGACTGTAATTTAAATGCAGGTAAAAATAAAAAAAAATTGCTATGTTCAACCTAGTTAATTTTTAATGAACTTTCTGCATATGTTATCCCGATAATTAAAATAATTTGCTGGGATATCATAAGACCAATAATTGAAATTTAAATGCGGAAGTATTATGAGAATGCAGCAGACAACTTTTATCCCGATCTTTTTAAAGAAGAAATCGCTCGAAACGTGCGTTACTTAATAAACAGAATGTAATCTCTTCCTTTAACGAATAATGCCCTATATGGAATTTTATATCCAATTAGTCTCAACATTAATTGCGACAAATACCGAAAAATATAACAATAATCGTAATTCAAAAGCAGCAATATGTTATTTCAGTAAAAATGCTAATATGGAAATATAATAGTAAAATAAATGACTTAATTTAGATATCTGCGTCGATTTTATTATCTTTTCTTCATTCAGGGGGTTTTATTGCAGGCTAAAATACTGTTCTAAAGAATTTTCAAACTTCTAAAGAAACATTGTTATGTAAATAACTGCGAATACTGATAGCAAATATTTACTGCGAATTCTAGCAAATAACTGGAATTCGCCCCCAGATATAACATTTCGAGATTTCAGAATTGTGAAGTACGGTGTAAGGTAACGATCGGATTTAGGATATTAATATTTCATGTAGGGGAATATGTTCCTCTTTCTGTATCATTTTATGAAGTAAACAGATATTTGCAATTTTAGATTTCAATATTAGTATGTTTGTACTTTACAGCTATCCTATTTTGTTATTACATTTGTAGAGAATTTGCACTTCTCCTCTAACATTTTTATGTATATCTTGAAGTAGCACTCTAAATAATTTCATTTAAACACAGTTCTTACATAACAACAATGTTTATTCAAGCATTTGCAAATATATATTTTCTTTTCAATGTAAGCAATGCATACTACTAGTACGAGGTATATAACATCTATACAATTCAATATATTTCTTGGTATAACTACTCATTCAAGAAAAATACACTTTGCTATACTCACAGATACTTTGAAAGTCAACCAGCAGTGCTGCCACGTAAACTTTGGGCCTGACAAGAACTCGCGTAGGTTTGAAGCAACCTAGCTATGCATCCAGCGGCTTCTCGCAAAACTCAACTACAACTACTCTTTTCATGGATTTTGCATTTTTTGATTACAAAGGACTTATTCACCCCGAATTTGTTTCTGAAAAACAAACAATTAATCAGTATTTTTACAAGAAGGGGCTTTTTCGATTAAGAAACAGGATAAGGCGAGTTAGGAAGGAACTGTTTGATTCTGGGCAATGGTTTTTTTTACACGATAATTCTAGGCCCCCATACAGCAATTTCTGTACAACAATATCTTGCTAAGCATTCAATTACAGTGATAAATCACCCACCATATTCTCCTGACTTATCACCAGCTAATTTTTTCCCTTTTTCCGAAGCTTAAGATGGCCATGATAGGACAGAGGTTTGAAAACATCTCGGATATTAAATCAAATGTTACGAACGGTTAGTACGAACGGTTAGTATTTTGCGAACGGTTAGTTCCAACGCCTATAAACAGTCTTTCGATGACTTGAAAAAACGTTGGAAAAATTGCATAGACTCCTTTGGGGATTATTTTGAAGGAGATAAATTTATTTGAAGGTGAGTGATTTTTTTCTTATTTATAAAAAATTGTCCGGTTACTTTGTGGGCGCACCTTGTATTATTAAACCAGACTCTAAGCCTAGCTCCAGCTCGATACATCGTTTCATCAGCTCTATTCCTCCTTTCACTTCCTCTCACTTCCTCAACACTTTGTCGAACTTTCTTTAATCTAGCTGCTTGGTATTTATACCCACTGCGTAGGCCGCAATTAGCATATCCTAAGCGACTTTTTTAGATTTATTCACTTAAAAGTTCGATTATTGTGAATCGAATCTTATGTAAACCTGACATATTTTTGTACTTTACAGCTATCCTATTTTGTTATTACATTAAATAATTATAGTCCACTAAATTCTAATAATTAACAACCTAGACGATTGTAATTTTAGTTTTAACGTAAGATTACGTTCCTCCATAACGGTCCTCCGGAAAGCAAAATTTCAGACTCTAAAACCGTCCGTCTGTACCTCGCGAGATATAATTTTGGCAAGACGCCAAACCTAGTCTGTATCGCTTGTACAAGCAGAAAAAAAGTTAAACAGATATACATACATATGTGCATATTATATATGTATATATATGTATATACATAGGATACATACGTACGTATATATATATACATACGTACATATTTATAGATACATATATACATAACACACACATATATACATACAAAAGAGGTAAGCAACGATAAGTAATCCTACGTTAATAACCCGTGGTAGTTTCGTTAGAAGAGACTACCTGAAAAATTTTCTTAATACTAGCGTCAGTCAAACTGACTGAACTCTCAATGGACAGAATAACTTCCGATCTTTGGGAAAAAATGAAACAAAATAAAACATCGTAATCGACTATAAACATTTACTTTCGTTTATAGGAGAGCCTTTAACATGACTTGCAGCCGAATCATTAATACATAAAAGATGTAATAAAAGTCGACAGCTGTAAGTTTCAGTGAAACTTTGAGTTAAAAAGTATTAGTTTTTGATATGATGGTTGCAATGAACATGGTTCCCAGCATTTTATCACTGATTATCCTATACATTTTTTTTATCTGTTCTAGCTCAAGGCAAGTTAAATATTATTACAGCAGTGTTTATTACATAATAATAGAGGAGAAAAACTGTTTTTGCCCCCTCCACAGAAAGATAAAAATTTATACATATATATATATATATATATATATATATATATATATATATATATATATATATATATATATATATGTATATATATATATATATATTTATATATATATATATATATATATATATATATATATATGTATATATGTATATATATATATATATATATATATATATATATATATATATATATATATATATATATATATATATATATATGTATATATTTATATATTTATATATATATATATATATATATATATATATATATATATGTATATATATGTATATATATGTATATATATATATATATATATATATATATATATATATATATATATATATATATATATATATATATATATATATATATATATATATATATATGTGTGTGTATATATATCACATCCCAAATATACGAACGAAATATTTATATCTCTAACTGTAAAGAGAAATATAGAATTCCTGCATAGATAATGCGAAGCAATTCGTTTGAACATGAGAAACCTGTGAGAGAAAAATCTAAACCCTTACAAAAACTCTTCCTTCTTTAAAGCGACTGTTAAGTAATTTAGGATATTTAGAAGCATTTTTACAGTTACTTATTGTCTACTTCAGCATATTTGCAGTCTACAGCAACGGGTAGGACTAAGTTCTGAAACTGCCATAAGCTTTGAAGTGATCGATTTTACATTTTACCTTGCCTGTCTTTAACAAAAACAACTAACAATTTAAACGCAGCACATAAATCAAAATAGTTGTTAAACTATTTGACCACCAAGATAAATAAAGATAAGACACTGCAATAAGATCCAAGCAATTGGTTTTCAATTTGAAAAAAGCATACGAACGCCTGCAGGCGCAAACCCCGTTCTTTATAGCAACTGTCAAACTCTTTGGCAACCTACCACCGTGCTGCATCTAAAAATACCATAACCTGTCCAGTCTTATTTCTATACATTTTCAAATACCAGTCTTCAACTCAAAGGAGTGTCCGATAGTGGACCAACATTTCAGCCTGCAGGCTCAACAAGAAACGCAATCTCGGGTCCTAATTCTGAGGATCAAATTGCTATAACCGGCCATTTTGACACGCAATTACGAAAAACATCCTCTCCCCATCGTTTAGCATTCAATCTATTTTACTAAAATGGACCTCTTCTGCCGGGTAAATGGTTATCAAAGCAAGTCGATACGCCCAGTAGAGACTTTTCGTTATTTTTCTTCTTATTTCCGTGCCTTGATCGGTTTTTCATTACCTGCTGGTGGAATGCTCTTATTTTATCCCCAGCACGCCCTTTTTTTCGGATCATTGAAGCTAATCTTTCGTTAAAAGCTTTGAGATCGTCGCTTTGAAAGTGCTGAGGTGGTGAGCCCATGAACTGCCAATAGACGAGACAATTTCATACAGGGGAAGAGCAAATAGATTGCGGGGAATTTCTACCCAAGGATACACCTGATAGCTTGGAAGAGGTTAAGATATCAGGTCTTTACAAAGCTTTTACCGTCACGGTCATCTGATGATTTTTTTTTTTTTGAATCACATTTTGATGGATCGTAATGGTAAACAGTTTTCTTTTTAAAAACAGGAAGGATGCGAATGATTGTAAAATTGAGAAATACATGTTCTTCGCATTTAAGGAAAAAATTCTTTAATTTATTGTCTTAATGTTCTTTACTAGTTTGTGTAATTTTAAAATTTACATTAATAACTAGTTTTGTAAATAACTGTATTTTATTTTAATATATTAGTATGAAATTTGAGCAAGAAATTTTGAATAACAGTGAGCAAAAAATAAATTCTAAACTAATATCGTTGCAGATGATCTGAAAGTGGATTAGTGATCAAGTCTTGTGAAGAAGTTCCATAATTCCCGATCTTTAGTAGTATGCATTGATACTCAGAAGCGATAGTATCAGGCAGTGAACTTTGTTGAAAGATAGGAATAAACTGCCATATTTGAAAGAACTGAGAATATTATAATTTTGAATGATTATTACTCGACACATACTCCTCAGTTATTAGGTTGAAAAACTGATGACGCATCACAGCTTATCCTGGTTGTCAAAAATTGTTACTCTTATAGAATCATACGTGTTACGAAGTGTATATATATATATATATATATATAAATATATTCAAACATATATAATCTCTCTCTCTTTCTCTCTCTCTCTCTCTCTCTCTCTCTCTCTATATATATATATATATATATATATATATATATATATATATATATATATATATATATATATATATATATATATGTGTGTGTGTGTGTGTGTGTGTGTGTGTAAACATATGTTACGGTAAAAGTAATAAACTGGTGATTATATATAATAACCGGCAATTATACATAATCACCATTAATGCCGGTAAATATGATAAATAAATGAAAATTTATCAAATTAACCGGTTTGTTTACATAATTCCCAACTCGTAATGGCAAATGTAATAAATAACATGACTGATTGAGCCAGTAGAATACAGTGCTGTTTTTGGAGTGGTTACTAGTCAGACGGATATTTTTTCGTTTAACACTATGGCGTGAGAGTCCTCGAATCTGGAGAAAAAATATTTTTCCAAATAACGTTAAATGCTACTACTACAAATTGCTAAATACTTTAAGTTTACCCTTTTAGACATATTTGACTGTTACGACATTAAGAATTACATAGTTTGCGATATTTTTTTACGTTTTCACTTATCAGACTCGCATCGTCGCTTGCCAACACATCGCTGATATACCTGACCTCCAGAAAGAGATGATTTTCTAACACATTTTCAAAGTGATATTGCTAGATCTGGAACATCGTCCAGCAAAATAAATTTTCCTTCACAAAACAGAAACTGATTTCTGGTATACAACTGTGAAAGTTTTTTCCTTGTTTCGTTCCTAACTGATAAAATTCTTCATTTTGAACTTCTATTATCACCGCTAATAAATTTCGTGGATCACCTCTTGCCCTGTCAACGTCTGGTACTCGTAATTTCATTGTGTCAGCAACGTTACCAGAAGGAAATTTAAGATTTGAAACTTTCAACATTTTCTTTGCCTGTTATTATAAACCTTATTTCATTCTATGTTTTCTTACTTATTCTTGAATGCCTAAAATATCTGTCTGGATTAAAGGGACCGCTGCTTCATCCTATTTCTGAGTCTCAAAATTAACGTCAGGTGGAGGGTCATTTTGCGATAGATCTTTATTGTCCATAACAGAATCATCTTCTATTTAGCTATTGGTGTTTCGGAAGATTTATTAACTGTATCAATTAAAGCCTGAAACTCTTCTTCAGTTCTAAGATGTTCGATAGAGTCACTCGGGAAAGAAAACGTTTTCAAGCCTAATTTTACAGGCATCCCAAACATTGCGTCAGAAGGAGTACACTTGATGCCTTCATAAAATGCTCTATTTTTCATAAGTTGCACAAAGTGTAACTCTTGAGACCATTTGCTAGTTTGAATTCTTTCCAACCAAGAACTTTTCTATATCCTGGTTTGCACGCTCGACCGAACCTTGAGTATGTACATGTCTGTGCCTAGATTTTCCGTGCACAATTTTCAGATCCGGCAAGATTGCACAAACTTCTTTTTGTTACTAAAATCACGGCCATTGTCACTTTGCAGTACACTGGGGAATCCAAATATAGTAAAAATATCAATTAGGTGATATGCAACCTTCTTGTTTTTTTGGGTACGCAACTGTACGAACTTCGTCAAGTGGTCTTGATAGACAAATGTAAACTTAAAGTCATTATCTGGTTGCGAATGCATGTCAATTAGGTATACCTGGCATCTTGAGTTCATCTGTTGAAACACCATTGGCATAACAACAAGTCCTTTCTTGGGTACCTTGGATTTTTTTTTTGACAACTTTCACACAAATTTAAATAAATATTCTTCAGTAGTAATGTTTCTGTACTTTTTTTGAAGCACTTTTAGCATCCTGTTTCTACCACCATGGCCTATTGATAAGTGTGCCTCATGAATATATGAGTATCCGTAATATTAACTAACTTGGAATTAAAATGCTCAAGCATACCAGCCATTATTCAATATTTTATAGAATACGAGAGGGTAGCGATAAAACGTCTAGCCGCCACGAGATTAGAAGTACTACTGAAATCACGTGGTTGTCACATTATAATACACTTGGAGCCAAGCAGCTGCAACGGATTTTGATAAAGTTATGGACTTTTATCACATTTACCATTACGAGTTGGGATTTATGTAAACGAACCGGTTAATTTGATAAATTTTCAACTATTTATCACATTTACCAAATTTAGTGGTGATTATGTATAATACCCAGCAATTATATATAACCGGCAATTACATATGTTTATATATACACTCATGGACAAAAAAATTAGCGCACCAAGAAGGAGTTGTCAAAATGAAACGAAATTTTACATACGTAATGACTACTTTGATATAAGTAAATGATAAGAAAATCAAAGAAAAAGGATAATTTATTTCAGAGAAAAAGGCAAAAGAACGGAGGAGTTAATACTCCGTTGGACCCCCTCTAGCGCGAATGCACGATGCGATACGATCGGGCATTGAGTCATACAAGTTCTGTATGATGTCTTGAGACATTTCGTTCCATATTTGCTGTAACCTTGCCTCTAGTTCGTTCAAACTGGTGGGATGCCCAACTCGTCGTCCCAAATGATCCCAGATATGCTCGATTAGAGACAAATCTGGGGATCGGATAGGCCAAGGAAGGGTAGTAACAGTGCGGAGACAGTCTTGTGACACCCTTGCCGTATGAGGTCGAGCATTGTCTTGTTGAAAAATGGCTCCTGGGAGCCGTTGCACGAGTGGCAACACATGTGGTTGCAGGATTTCATGAACATACCGCTGGGCTGTCATGGTGCCACGGAACAATACTAGGGGTGACCGTGTATTGTAGGCAATGGCACCCCATACCATCACACCAGCTGTGGAAGCGATGTGTCGCTGTACAGCAAAGGCAGGATTGAAGCGTTCACCACGGGCTCTCCACACACGAACACGATTGTCATCACTGCCGAGATTGAATCTGGATTCGTCGCTAAAGACGACCTGGTTCCATTCCGCTGCAGTCCAGTTTCCTCGTGCGCGGCAAAACTCCAAACGGAGGCGTCGATGGGTGGGCGTCAAGGGCAGCACACGTAATGGGCGCCGCGATACCAACTGTCCTTCAGCCAGGCGCCTTCGTATGGTTCGAGAAGACACAGAGGCCCCTAGTGAAGGTGCTATCTGTGCCTGGTTGGCGGCCGATGATGCTGTTGGCTGTACGCGTGCATTTCTTACGATGTGGCGGTCTTCTCGACGACTGGTCTGTCGAGGGCGTCCTGAGCCTGGTCTTCGTGTACATGACATCTCTCGGGTTCACTAGTCCCAACACCTCCTCACAACACAATCAGAGCGGCCTAATTGACGAGCTACTCGCCTAGCTGACCACCCAGCTTCCATCATCCCGACGATTCTCCCCCTCTCAAACTGAGACAACTGCTTATATTGTCTTCGAACACTGCGTAATGGCATGTCTATCTCAGCACTTCCTTTGTAAATGATTCAGCACACTCAAACAAGCTTTGGTTACCTGTTTTATACTCCACAGAGTACGATGTTTAACGCCGTCTACTGGCTATACGTAATGCGCAATCACGCTGCATTTCTAATCATTTGCATATCTCCCCGACATGTACCTTCATTGCAAGTTTCGTTACGATCCCGCAATTATTTCTTTGTACGCTAATTTTTTTGTCCATGAGTGTAAATATATATATATATATATATATATATATATATATATATATATATATATAATATATATAAAATATAATATATATAAATATATAATATATATATATATATATATATATATATATATATATATATATATATATATATATATATATATATATATATATATATATATATACAGACTCCATTGCAAGGGATAGTCAGTTTGGAAATAACAAGACACCTGTGGGATTCCCCTCATACATATAACGACCATCCGAGAGGGGAGATTGAATCTTCATTTCTTCCTACATTGAATTGATTTTCAATCCAAAGGAGAAATAGATAAGAATAGAGATATACATACATTGAGACTAAAATAGCTGTGTGGTGTTTGCCTCGCGTACAGGTCGATTACCGTGGGGAGGGAGTCCAGTAAAAGCTGATTTAACGATTCATCCTTTGGTACTGTGCGAAAAATGACTATAAAACATTTTAAACTCTTTTATTATAATTATTACTCCACGGAATTTGTTGTCGATACTAATACTATTATTTAGTAGATGTGTTTTTGAATTTGATACTCAGTTTTATATTAAAACAAGCCTAAAAATGAAAAAAAAATGGAAAATGTCAGTAAAAAATTTATTTTCAATTCGAGTACATGGAATTAAAAAACTTGGAATACAAACAATTTTTATGATGTTAGTTTTTTGTTTTCTTTTATATAGGGAACTTAATCTAAAGACGACAGTATTTACCAGATTTTCGCTGGATTTATCTATCGAGACTCAAAATTTCGTTTTCCAGATCAAAATGGTTTAAAAAGTCTATAAAAGATTCTTTCTTACATATAACTTTCAAACAATTACATGTATTTTTTTAGTGTGTAAGTTATCCAGCCCGCAGACATCTTTTACGTGGAAACGTCAATCCAACTCAGCATGAATTGACAGATAGGAAAATGGGATCGAGCGAGGTTCACAGATCTGGACGTTATTGGGCCTCGCACTTCAGTTGTGCTCCCGAATATCTCTAGCTGGAGTCCTGAACTTGAGCTTCCTAGATTAAGTCACTGTTTGTAAAGTATTTATACCGATGGTAACAGTTTAGGATTAACTGTACAATTACTGGTATACAAAGTATAGCGGGTCTTCAAAGATTTCTTCCTCGGGCTAACATCAGTGTTGGAGCATAGTGATGCGACATCGATAACAAAACATCGATGTTCTGAAACATCGATATTCAATATTAAAACATCGATGCTAATAAAACATCGCCCAAAAACCATCGATGTTTTTAAACATCGATGTTTTAGAACATCCATTTTTTAAAACTGGTTTAGTAATCTCTAACATTAATGTTATTTCCGTTAGTCGTCGGGAGAGGGGTGATTTAATTTTACTCTCTGATTGGGCAGACATAAATGACAAAAACTTGGTTGCTGTCGGCTACATTGATGACTCAAAATTCTCGTTGTAAATACCGCCATGCTTTGCCTTCAAATGTCCACATAAATTCGTGGTATTGCCAGAAGTTTTAAGGGACTTAAGGCAAATATTGCATTTCGCCAATTTGTCAGAGGTTTTGTAAAAATATTTCCAAACGGTACTTTTGGGAGGCATCTTACTAATAATATTAACGTCAACTTATATAAAACCAGAACGAAACAAAAACTTAAATGGATGCACTCGTGTATATACTATTTGTAAAATAAAGCCACATGGAAGGTTCTGGAGTGTCAGGAACATTCCAAGAGCTCTGATGGGTTCCTTGGTTGTTAATTGCCATTTGTCTGTTTGCTAAGGAATCACTCCCCCTTTTGTATTCGTCCTTTTCAGAATTCAGACTTACATTTACTGAGTGTGAAAATTATGCTACGTGGTAAATTTTATTTACGGTACTTTTTCATTAAAAAAAACATCGAGACAACGTAAAACATCGAGCACAAAACATCGATGTTAAAAAAACATCGGCTTCAATAAATCGATGTTTAAAACATCGATGTTTTGAAAACATCAACATCGATGTCACATCCCTATTGGAGCATTGTCGCTGTGGCCCCATTTGCTCTCACCGTTCGGCAAAATTCTCTCGTATCTTCCTGGTATTTGGGGTGATCCTAAACGTTTCTTGGCAAAGTCAGCCCCGTTCCTCACATCTGAATTTGGAGGGTTTAATTGTTGACATAGGGGTTTCTAGATTAAGGGGAAAGTGGACTTTTAAGATTGAGAAATTTGTCCAAAAATTCGATATTTTTATTTTCCTGAATTGTGAAACTACGGACGAATAGGAATGTGTTGCAAAAAGAATTTTTAATTTCTGTGATTACTTTCCTAGTTATAGGCATTTGTATTTAATTTAGATATTATGTGGTTACTAATAGAAATAACTTTAAATGTGTTTTTCTCAAAATAAAAATGTTCATGTCATACGAATATTCAAACTGCTCCGGGCGCATTTCTAATTATCGTATTGGTTTGAAATTTAAGTTTTACATACTTAACTGTATATCAAATAAATCTTATTGAAAAAAATTATGCTTCGTAGCTCAGAATTTCTAAATTTTGTAATTGAAAAGATGATTTATAAGTATTTTGCGTTATAAAAAGAGTGTTTTCACTATTATTATTTTTTCAGTATTATTATTATGTGTTTTCACTATTATTATAATATATTTTTAATGAATGCTGAAAATAAGCAATAAGTTTTATTGTTAGTTTTATAAGGTATGCTGTAAATAAAAATTACCATATTATATGCAGAAGAAATGCGCATGGAACATTTTTAATTAGGCCAATTTTTGATACAATTAATAATTAATAATTCATAAATTATTCATATTTCATCTTTAAATTTTAACCACTTTTACATATCTATGGTACTAATCACATAAAAATTTCAAGCAAATCCATTCAAAACAAAAAAAGTTAGGTTTGAAGGTCCACTGCCCCCTTAAGTGCCATTTCTTACGCGGGGCATTTGAAAATGTGGCAATCCGCTACCTATCTATGTGAATTAACGTAGACAAGCAAGGCATCTTGCATACTCAGCAAATGTTTACAATAGAATATTTGTAGTCGTTAAAGTTACATATGGCAATATATATTTTATTTTACATACGATGCAAATGTGTTCAAATAATGATGATTGTAAGGTCATAACATACAATTAAATTGACCCCGAATTTTGTACTGGGACTAAAAACAGGATCATAAACTTTTTAAACGATATAAACAATTTTAATTTAATGATTGAAGAAGCATGAGAACATATTTAAAAATATTTGAATAGGTTTAAAAATTGCAAACTTGCTGCAATAATTTCTGGCTTGAAATCATTTGAGTTTTATGAGATTTTCAGTTTCATATATCCTTGCTACATACTAAAAAATGCCATTGCACCATTTTTTCCCTCTACTAAAAGCACACGTTTTTTTTAAGAATTCAAGATTCTTACAAAATACTGTCTGTCTATCGGTAAATTCTATGTCTTCGAGTTCAAATTTGAGTATTTGTTAGAATATGTCTTTTGTGATTTTCAGTTCAAACTCTTTTATTTGCTAAGAAAAATCCTAAATATATTTTCATTTATGGTCGCGTTGGTTCAAAATCTATTTTTTGTCAACCTGAGATTTTGGAAGGACAAAAAAGAAGCATATATTTTTTGAAATGAAATGTCATATATTCTACAGATTTCTACTCGTAAACATTTAAAGAATCGTAAGCGTGTATGCGTGCAGCAAAGAATTGTAAGCATCATTTCTTTCAGGGACGTATATTCTGTGAACAAATTTTTAGATAATTAGTTATTGAATTTCGTGTTATTGAAACGGCATGTTTTCTCGTACTGTCTGGGATAAGAGGTGGGCTTGTCATAAAGTCTCCAGTTTATCTTCTAAGTGCTGGTTTCTATCACCACGGGAAGTCAAAATGGTGATCCGATGGGTCGAACATGATATGGATCTTTTTTTTTCAATTCCTACTATTAGTTCACACTCTCTCTATATATATCTTGTTCAAATATTCAATCGTTAATAAAAGTACTTTTTATTCATCCACTCAAGTTCAAATACATTTTTTTAAACTTGTAGTGGATGACACTTGATGTTAATACAGTTTTTTCAAATATTAATTCATTAATTAAATTTAATTAATAAATTTTAGTTTTAGACTATATATATCTTGCTCAAATTTTCAATCGTTAATAAAAGTACTTTTTATTCATCCACTCAAGTTCAAATACATTTTTTTAAACTTGTAGTGGATGACACTTGATGTTAATACAGTTTTTCAAATATTAATTCATTAATTAAATTTAATTAATCAATTTTAGTTTTAGACTATATATATCTTGTTCAAATTTTCAATCGTTAATAAAAGTACTTTTTATTCATCCACTCAAGTTCAAATACCTTTTTTTAAACTTGTAGTGGATGACACTTGATGTTAATATAGTTTTTTCAAATATTAATTCATTAATTAAATTTAATTAATCAATTTTAGTTTTAGACTATATATATCTTGTTCAAATTTTCAATCGTTAATAAAAGTACTTTTTATTCATCCACTCAAGTTCAAATACATTTTTTAAAACTTGTAGTGGATGACACTTGATGTTAATACAGTTTTTTCAAATATTAATTCATTAATTAAATTTAATTAATCAATTTTAGTTTTAGACCTAGAGCGTCTCTTGCTCTTGAATAGTAATTTCCCTCTTGTTACTGTGTAAACGGTAGCACTGCGGTATCGCGGGCTTCTCACGTCCTGTAGGTTGCGAGATCGAATCCCCAACCTGACAAACTTTTTCTCTGTCTTCCCCCCCCCCCCTCCTAATCTCGCACAGTAGGCAAGGTTCTGGCAGGCAATCCTTTTTTTCAATTCCTACTATTAGTTCACACTCAAATTTTTCTTTGTTGACCTAAGTAGGAATTGACTTTAATTTTTTTTTATATATTACTTGTTTTTATTATAATAAATCAGCATTAAAGTCCCCAGAAAAGTCATTAATAAGTTTCCAATCTTTTGGTTTCTAGAATTAAGTCACTGCTGCTGTGAAAAATTTAAACTTTGGGTTCTTAATTCTGGTTTTTTAATATATTTGACGCTTTCTGCTCGTCAGAATTTCGTTTAATTCTAATCTGGGGGAACGTACTATTTCAGGTTCTGGCAGCCGGGAAATGTTACTGCCGCCTCAATTCGTGGGTGACCCTATCAATATCCATCACATACCGTTAACATGTATCGGTTAATGTGTTTTAGGGCCGGATTATGGACGAATGGCTAGGGCGCTTGTCTTCGATACCAGTGTTTGTGGGTTCAAGTCCCACTGTTGATATGTATGTTTGTGGCCGTTTGGAATCGGCTTTAAGCAGTAGGTCCCAGTCTAATTAACCCTCGTGTAGCAAAAATTGACTGTAGCACGCCAAACCAAACCGTGTTTTAGGATTCTTGCGACCGTAAGGCAGTGTAGAGTAGAACCTCCTCTTAAGCTGCTGATCCCTAATTTTTTTGTTTGTCAAAATGCATAAAATCTTACTTAAATTCTGGATTTTATTGTGTTTCCTTCTCGAAAAGTAAAGAGGGCGTTCTAAGTAGCCTTTCCAAGAGGGTACTCTGGGAAGGCTATATATCTTTAGTTTCTATTCTTTGCGAGAGGTTACCAAAATCTATTGTCAATCGAAAGTAAACGCAACTAACGCCATAAAAGTTTTTCCTAGATATAATGGTGGTTGTGGTTTAAGGGTGTGTTGTATACTGCTCTTTATAGAAAATGGATGATTCACGATGAATTTCATCGAAATAGAGAAACTTGATTTTGATTTCTTCCTTTTTTTTGTCATTAAAAAATGCCTATAACAATCAGTCAATGTTTGAAAGAATTTAACATAAATACAAGCCGTTATTAAGTATTTAAACGGAGATCTATCGGGAGATTGTGAACGGTGCTATGTATTGTATCAGTGGCTTAAATTTGATGTTCTGATATGACACGACCATGTTACACTTGTAGTCGGTCTTTATTTAAGATAGCCTCAAAAATGTTGTGGTTGAAATACATCACTTGGCATAGCTAATTCAATACGTAAAACCAATGATACAGTTGAACTTTGGTGGAATAAAAATTGTTGGGAAAATGATACGAAGGTAGCCGGTTGAAAGGAAGGCTTCGTATCATAATTATGTGTCCTGATCTTAAAAAATACATCATACGGTACGATTAAATTATATTTTGTCCAAAGAACCATCAGGGTTTAATTTGTTTGCTGTTCAGTGGCAAATTTTATTCTGTAACATTGGCTCGACTAATACGAATTCTGGTACATATTGCTGTCGTGTAGCTGGTAGTGTCCCATTGCTTTCAGAAGAGGCAAATAAATGTAACATGGCTCTTTATCCTTTAGCTTAAGAGGCCCATTTTTTCCGATTCCCTGTTTAGAACGGGAAATTTCCAACCCCCTTTGTAAGAACGGCCATTAAGGGGGTTATACACACACACACGCGCACACACACACACACACACACACACACACACACACACATATATATATATATATATATATATATATATATATATATATATATATATATAAATGCGATAATATTACTAACTTCCTATGGTCGCCCATTCTGAGCTTTATCTCTGTCCTGGTAACCCCTCTTTCTTCTCTTTGGAGTAAATTCCTCACCTTTCCACACACTAACTTCCTCAGCCAATTCTGGCAACCTCTCTGACCTAATTGTATTTTGGCGCTCTTACGAGTAGACGCTGGACTGACTCGAAGCGAATAAGATGTGTTGCTTTATTCTTTAATAAATTAGTTTGTTTCTGAAGCTGACTTTATTATTTTCCGGCCACGATGTAAGCTACTATTTCATGAGATGTCCATTCCGGACATTTTATATATATATACAGGTGGTTATCAAAATAATTGAAACACCTATCAGTATTATTGGTGTTTATGAATGTACTTCGTATTCCTTAAAAAACAAGTCTGGCCACCGGTATTTTTTTATATAATATAGTGTATGTATTATTCTACCATCGGGTAGCAGTAATGAAGCTATCGTGCTTTTGGGGGAACTGCGTAAAATGTCAAACCTTGCAGACCTTTCGAAAAGGGGGAAATTGTTGGAGCGTGTTCAAATTGGAGTATGTGTTACTGCAACCCGCAGGCTAATGGGTGTTTTTTGAGCTATGGTATCGAAAGTCATGATAGCATACAGAGTGCACAGAAAAACATCCTTTGCCAAACAGAATAGTGGACGAAAGGGAGAGCTGAGTGAAAGAGACGGACGAGGTACTGAAGCGGATTGTGACAAGAAGAAAGAAAACAACTGCAACCAAAATAACCGAAGAGCTTAATCTGCATCTGCATGTTCTGGTATCAACCATTAGAGGTAGAAGGGAACTTCACAAACGAAGCATTTGTGGAAAAGTAGCTATTCCCAAGCCACTTGTAATAGATGCCAATACAAAATATCGTCCACAATGGTGCCCCGAAGGCAAATCCTGGTTGAGTAATATGTAGAAAAATGCCATTTCGTACGGCGAATCATTGTTCACATTGTTTCTCACAAGAGGACGTGCGTATGTTCTGAGAACACCTACAGAAGCGTAAGATTCTGGCTGTCTCATCTCAACTGACAATCATGGAGATAGATCTATCAGGGTTTAGGACGGCATCTCATGGTTTTCTTCAGGCCCTATAGTAACCCTAAGAGGAAGATTGAAGTGGAAAGACTATGTCGAAATTTTAGCTCACTAGTCCATCCTATGGTGCAAACATTGTTCCTTGCAGGAGATGGCGTTCTCCAGGATCATAATTCCCCTATACATACACCCAAATCTATCAAGTATTCGTTTGAAGAGCATGAAAAAGAAGTCAAATATTTTATCTTGCCCTGTAGAATATCCCCGACTGTATATCATCAAACCACTGTGATCTGTATAAGCGGATAGAGCCAGGTATCGATGTCCACCAAAGCATCTCATAATGAACTTCCATGATTTTTCCCTGAAGAATGGTATAATATATTCTTAACCACTATTCATGACTTGTATAATCCAATTCCAAGGTGAATCAGGTGGTATTATATGACAAAGGTGATCCTGTGCCGCATTAATAAAGGTTTTCATGATGTTTCTTAGTGTTTGCATTATTTTGATAACCATCTGTATATATATATATATGCATGTATTTATGTATATATTCATTCTTGGGCCCGTATTCTTGGAATACATGCTATCCTACCCCGTAAGTAAAGGTTAAATTATTTCATGATTTTTCATAGTCATATTGTTATCTTACATCTCAGATCCAATATCTAGTCTGAGTGAAGGGATTAAGGGTGTAAATAAAAATAACCAATTAATATATTTTTCGATATCCTTAATTTGTAAACGCAAAAATACACTAAAATAATGCGTTTCTATGCATTAAAATCTAAAGAGGGATAACCTCATGTTGAATATGTTATTACATTTAGTAGCTTTTATATATTTTTCTTTCTGTGCGAAGTGTACATACCTAGGAAATTTTGAGCTTTTACATGAATGCACATATTCTATAATCTTAGTTCTAAGACGTTAAACTTTCAAAACCAAAAATACAAACACAAACATTCATTTTTCCATGAAATTCTAAACCTTGAAGAGCTCTTGATGTACTTGTAGACGTTTGAATAGTTTAGAGTTTTAGGATTCACCATGAAAGAATGCCATAAACAGCTTATCTCTCAAGTACTGAAATTCCCAGAATTGCGAAATGTAAGCTGCATTTTACGTAACTGCTTTAAACTTCAAAAATAAGTTCCATGAAAATTTTAAAATTATTTTTATTTTTTGGCCTTTATGTATGATTTTCAGTTATTTCCTTTTTCCTTAATTTTGTATTTAATGTCTTCTATGTTTTCATGAATGCAATTTAATATATTCTCTTTCAATGATTGTCAGATACCGAAGCTAAAATTGTTATGGTTTTATTTAATTTGTGGTGGTACTTATTTTGATTATACCGGGTGCGTCATAAATTTGTGCAAAGTTCAAAAATTCATAATAAAAGAAGTAATGCTCGGAAAATTTTTCTGTTTACGCCAATAAGATCAGTGGGACATTGGATTTTTTTTCCATGTAAAAAAAAAAAAAAAAAAAGTTTCCAAACGTAACCGGAAGGGGGCGCTCACACGTCCTACTGAGACGTTTTATGCAAATCAGGCAAACTCAAACAGAAAATCAAACAGGTCACAAGAACATGGGGCTGTGCATTTATTTTAAAGTAACAGATGTTCAACATTACTACCATCACAAGGTAATAGGCAAGTGAGGCGCGTCATTAAGCCCATTATAGCGGATTGTTGCATCGATGGCGGCGACTATCTGTCGAAGAGCATTTTTCAGTTCCACCAAAGTGGTTGGGGAGCCCTTAAAACATGAGACTTTAAGTATCCCCAGAACTAAAAATTTCCCGGGGTCAAGTCTGGTGATCGTGAGGGCCACTGAACCTTAACAACCACGACTTATAGAACTCGGTCTTCAGTGAAAGATTCCAACAGGAACGTCTTGATATCACGTGAAATGTGGGGAGGGGCACCATCCTGCATGAAGGTGACAACAGGTAAGGCATGTCTTCCCTGCAATGCAGGCTTAACGTGGTCACACAAAAACGCCCTCTTTCGGTTACTTATGGAAACTTTTTTTTTTACATGGAAAAAAAAAAATCCAATGTCCCTCTGACCCTATTCGCGCAAACAGAAAAATTTTCAGAGCATTATTTCTTTTATTACGAATTTTTGAACTTTGCACGAATTTATGACGCACCCGGTATAATCAATAACATAACGACAACTTACTCTGTGAGTAATAGATGTGATTTCTTTAATTTTAACAACAGTAAAAGTTACCACTGTTTTTAATACCATAATTTCTATTTCAACCCTTATATCAAGTCTTAGTTTTACTAATTAAATGAATTCGTTGTTAAATTATATAAAGCTTATTCATAAATTAGTAACAACTAAATCTAACACAAAAATTACAACTGAAAGTAAAACGAAATCCAAAACTACCAGAAAAATTCTCCTGAATAGGTAAAAACATTTCTGTACTGGAATTTCGAAGGAATGAAGCTGTGTGATCGAATAAAACATGACTGGCACAATGACCCCAAATCAAGGCGACTTTTAAATTTCGGATTCTAGAGCACAAGATATATGTTTTTAAAAAAGAAATGTTCAGATCATCTGCTTCCCTTGCCCGGAAATTTAGCCATAGTTTTAATTTTTCTTAGTATCATTTGATCCATTCCCATCTTGATTTCCGCAATTGATTGTTTAGAAATTTGCTTTTTTACTGGCAACGCAGATTCTCTAGCAAATAACAGCGACTCTCTTCCTATATTCCATGTGCATTGATGTCTGTTGACTAGGAATTTTTTCAAAAATATCTTGAACTCCCTTTTCAGGTTATTTTTCTCTTTTCTTTTGATGTTTCTACTAGCTGAAAACCCTCGCTTCACTACGGAGTACATACAAATTAAATACATCGGTCAATGTATGCAATTAATGCCAAAATAAATAAATATATATATTTATAATAAATGCAACGGTCTATATATACAATTGATGTAAAATATATATATATATATATATATATATATATAATCGTAAGGGATATTTAATTTTTTTGGATAATATCCAATCGTCTGTTGCATTAGAAAGAAAAAGAATGTTTTTTGTGTATTTAGTTGTTATGCACGTGACGATAAATTTATTTAAAGTCCCAGGAAAAGAAATCACGTGATCAGAATTTAATAAATTAAATTCTAAAAATGAATCATTAAAAATTCACCAAAAATCAGAAAATCGAGGTAAAGGTTCGAAAGAGATTTCATTTTAAAGGAATTTTTAGGATCTTTCTCGCGATATAAATTTTAGAACCCTCAAATTATTATTTTAAATGCAAAACTTTAAAAAAGTTACAAAAACAGGTTAAAAATTTAATTTAAAAACATCTAATAAGAATTTTTCAAAAATCTTTCTTTGTGCACCCCTACACCATAAGAAGAATCGCCATGCAAGATGTCAGCCCTTTAGGTGCAGCGGTTTGGTCTGTGCATTGTATGTCAGTGAGTCAGTCAGTGAGTCAGTTACGGAACTGTTTTATATATATATAGATTATTTTCTTTAATCCAAGTTTTAATCTCATAAATTTTCTATAAATGAGCTTTGCTATTCCGACTCTTCATAGTTTTGCTAATGTAAGCAATGGCCACTTTTTCTATGTGTTGAGGAGTTGTCGTTGTAGCATGTACCTTTGATTAACTCTTGTTCCTCGACGAAGAAAAATACATTATACGTTCCAGACTCATTCACGTGCAGACACGTGCTAAAATTTTTAATTGTATATTGTTTTAACTATTAATATTTTTTTAATCAGCTAACCCGTAAGGTTCTTTGAAGACTGTTTTAATAACTCTGCTAGCCATTAAAATTGCAACACCATGAAGGAAGAATAATACAAACGTCGAATTCGCATGAAAGGAAGATGCTAGAATGTGCAAATGATTAACATTTAAGCGCAAACGAACGACGCAGGAGGGAGAAACGGCATCTCAAGCTCTGTATAAAAGGAAAGTTACGCAGCGATTTTCTCATTCGGAAATAGCAAATACCATTTGCATGAGAAGATCGTGTTAAGTCTCGTATAAGATGGAGAAACGGCTACCAGCACGTGTCGGAATTGATAGCGGCAGGATCGTGGCCTATTGAGAGTGCGGTTTATCGTTCCGCGATATTGCTACTTGCATTGGTCGGAATCCAACGACTGTCATGCGAATATGGAATAGTTGGGTTCAGGAGGGTCATACTGAACGCCATGCAGGATCTCAACGCCCTCCCGTCACTAACGCCCGAGAGGACAGACATGTTCTCAGGTCGGCCTTGCAGGATCGTACAGCCACATCACGGACCTTGAGCTAGGAAATGGGCTTGTTTGCAGCACAAGTATCCGCATGGACAGTGCGACGACGTCTGGAGCAGCATGGACTGTCTGCACGGTGACCATTATTGCGGCTTCCCTTGACACTGCAGCATAGAGTGGTGCGCCCAACGACAAAACTGCATCCAGGAGTGGCACCATGTCGTCTTTTCAGATGTGTCCTAGTTCTTCGTGCAGCATCAGGATGGACGTATCCGTGTCTGGAGGCACCGAGAAGATCGCACGTGGCCTGCTTGCATTCGGTATCGTCAAACGGGCCCTGAACCTAGTGCGATGGTATGGGCAGCCATTGGGTACACGACACGAACACCTCTTGTTAGCGTCGTCGGTAATCTTAACAGCTAGCATTGCATTTCTCAGATTTTAAGGCCGGTGACTGTGCCCTATAGAGGCTCCGGAGACTTTATCTTTCAGCAAAAGAATGCAAGACCGCATGTTGCCCGTCGTTTCCTTACCTTCCTCGACTCAGGGGTGTTTGCCTGTTGCCCTGGCCATCACGTTCTCCAGATCTCTCTCCCATTGAAAACATCTGGTCAGGGGTTGCTCAGAGACTGGGCTGCCACCTCTCCCCAGCTACTACGATTGATGAAGTGTGGCTTATCCTTGAAGCAGCATGGAATGACTTGCGCGTATCTGTCATCCAAGCGTATTTAGATACGATGCCTAACCGGGTTAGAGCCGTTTTAGCTGCCAGAGGCGGCAGCTGCGTATACTAATTTCGGACCCTGTATAATCCAAATTGTCAACAAATTTAATCATGTTTTCTACGTACTATACTGTATGCGTACAATAAGAAAAGTTTTGTTATTTGCTTTCCTTCCTGGTGTTGCAATTTTAATGGCCAGCAGTGTACATCTAAATATTCGGTTGAAATTTTACTTTACCCATATGGGTTCTCCGTTTGGGTAACCTTATTTTTTAGGTAAGATATATTTTTGTTCATTGTCGAATCCTAATGTTTGTATACCTTTAAAAATGCACCTTTTGGTTTCTACGATTGTCAGAGTTATATCTGAACAAAGAATTCTCATTAACTTTTTATTACTTTTTGCTTTTATCTGTTGGTTAGGTTATTAGTTTATTATTCGTATAATTTTCCACAACTATACTGTCCATTAAACCTTATACTGTTGATGATAGTTCGAGAACAAATATGTGCTCCTTTCTCTCCTATGTCATAATCAGTAGTGATGGATTGAACAAACAAAAGCACGACATCTGTATTTGTAGATATTACTCATGACATATCTCATCGTAAATACTGATATTATTTTACGGTTGATTCTGGGTGAATGAAACCGTTTTTTCTTGTACGGTGGTTTTCTATTATAGATCGAACAGCATATACAAGCGGACTGCCATATAAGAAAAAATCCATTTAAAAAACAAATTTGACATCCAGAAAGTTCGATGTACAGATATAACCTTTAATACATTGGATTTTATTGTATATATTTAATTGGAAACCCCCACCCATTTTCTAATACACATATTACAAATCTCATTACCTATAAGCTATTTTGCTATTAATAATTAATAAAAAGAATCCAGAGGAACAATATATGTTTAATACACCTCGATAAATATCGAGGAATGAAAATCCATAATATTTTAATGCATTTCCACTTGATCGATATATTTCTAAAGTCTCTCATTCTAACTAATTTAAAATGATTATTAACGCGTCAAAACTTTTATAGTGAAGAGAAACGCCCGATTTGTCCCAGACTATTTCGAAATGAAGAAATTGTTTGGTATATAGAAACAGATGTCCACAAGAGTTCACAAAACTAATTACGATTTAGATTATTTCGATATGTGGAGATTTAATATATGAAGATCCGGCTTTAATTTATCTGTATTCAGTCTACTGGTCTTAAGTTCTTGATGCATGCTCTCGATCTGCTTTGTAATGTTTGCATTGTTTTAAATTTGCATTTGTTTAACTGGACTCTTTTTCTTTGGTTTTCATTATTTTTGTTGATACGCACACACACGTGAGTGTATATATATGTATATACACTCACTTCCAAAAGTTAAGCACTGAGCGGTAAAATGCGAAAAAGTGGACTAGTACTGCTCTGATTGACATGAAATGCTGCAAGTAAGTAGCCCTATGTTTATTCATGAAACAAAACAAAGAATTGCATACAGAGATAAAAAAAATATTAAATTTTCATAAATTATAAGATGACGTCATATTTGCGTCATTAACAAAATTATGTTTAAATGCAAAACAAACAACAAAAACCGACATTAATAGGGTATGTGAGCACCCCTCACCATCATACAAAGTGTACAGCGTGTGATCATGCTTGTTACAAGGTGATCAACCACCGCATTGTCCAGTAATCGCCATTCCTCCTGTAGGTAAGTTTCTAACTCTCTGAGAGTGGCTGGAGGTGGGAAATGTCTACATAAAGCACGGCCGAGGGCATCCCAAAGATTTTCAATTCGATTAAACCGGCCACTCCATATGCGCAAACCCCTCACTCTCCAGAAAGTCGTCAACGTTGGCAGCTCTATGGGGACGGGAATTATCATCCATTAAAACGAAAGAAGGACCAACTGCTGCAGCGTACAGTTTCACAGTGGGGTCTAGGACATGTCTCGATACGAAATTAGATTTTTAGCTGGATTCTAGAGCTGGATTCTAGTTAGGGGATGTTAAGTAAATTATATTAATATTTCTTTTTTTAAATAAAAAAAAATTATATTGAAAATTTAAATATTGAAAATTTAAGAAGGACGAGATTGAAGGTTCCTCGTTCCCTTAATTAATAAATCACATAAGTTTTCTAAAAGCCTTTTCGTTACAAAGTTACCAAATTTATTGTATCGGAAAGAAGAGATGGATTCTAGTTAGGGGATGTTAAGTAAAGTATATTAATATTTCTTTTTTTTTAAATAAAAATAAATTATTTCTTAAACATTAATAAATTATCCGTTAATGCGTCTGGTTTGTTTCTTTATAAAATTGAATCAACAGCAGAGTGGAAAGAAGAAATTTTTTTCTAGGAAAATATGGAGATTTTAACAAATATTAATGATATCTTAAGAGAAAATTAGATTTTAAAATTAGATTTTTAGAAAAGAGCAACATCTGTGATAGACTGTCCTGCTTCAATGCGTCCGACAGCCCGACAGCGCTCAGAATCTTCTATTCGTCTTCTGGAAGCCATAGAAACACGTCTAGCTTGAAAACAAATCGTACGAATGTTCTAAACACCTTTCATCAGCACTTACATGCAACTCCTGTAACATTTCACAATGCCGTCTTCTTATACGACTACTTGTTTTGCATATTTCTCGACGCGAAACCGTGATTGGCTGTTACCTAACATATTAGCATACTTCCTTCTACCTTTGCAGCAAATTTCAGCTTTTTTAATTCAGATTGCGGAAATTGACATTTTCCACTCCGTGCTTAACTTTTGGAAGTGAGTGTATATGTATATATATATATATAGGCGCATTGGCCCTGTTGGACAGGGCAGAGGACTAGTGGTCTGAAAGTCACTGGTTTGATGCTCGTTTCTGACAAATCCACTGCCTTGTACACTAATAGCGACAAGTTCTCAAAATTACCTCTGGAGGGTCAAGGGTTCTGGTTTCGTCACTTGACTCGGTTCAAAGTTACGAGATTTGACCAAACCTGACTCCATCCCTTGTGGCGCCAGTCAAAACAGGATCCACACCTTCATCATCCATAGCCTTCGGGACTTGATCAGATGTTGCTGTCGATCAAGTGGCATAAGGAATAACATATATCTATATCTATCTATCTATCTATCTATCTATCTATCTATATATATATATATATATATATATATATATATATATATATATATATATATATATATATATATATATATATATATATATATATATTTATTTATATACACTGAAGTGCCACTGAATTAGGGATACCTACCTAGTAACGAGTTGGGCCTTCTCTGGCCTTGATAACGGGTGCCACACGACGAGACATACATTCAACAAGTTTCTGGAAACGTTCCACGGGAATAGCTTGCCAAATATTGGCTAAAGCTGTCCATAATTCACTAAGGTTCTTTGGTGCTGTGTGATGGCCTTTCACGCCTTGTTCCAAAACATCCCAAAGCTGCTCAATAGGATTTAAGTCTGGGCTTCTAGGTGGCCAATTCATGACAGAGAAGTCAGAGGAATGCTCATCCAACCAGCCAGTAGCCAACCGGGACTTGTGAGAAGTACAGTTGTCTTGCTGGAAAACTCCATTACCGTGCGGATAACAGAACAGCATAAACGGATGGAGGGGATCACCCAGCGACTCTACGTACCGAATTGCATTGAGGGAGGTTGGTACACGCACCAAAGATCCCAAACTGTGCCGCGAAAAAACACCCCAGACCATGATTGAGCCACCATGCCCTTGTACAGTTCCAGCTAGGCATGCAGGATCCATGGCTTCATGAGCCTGACGCCATATTCTCATCCTCCCGTCGTCGTTAAGTAGTCGGAATCGAGACTCATCACTCCATGCTACTCGTTTCCAGTCCTCTACACTCCAGTCTCTGTGCTCTCTTTCCCAGGCAAGACGTGCAGCCCGATGGCGAGTATAGAACAATGGTACTCTCGTAGGTCGAAGGCTCCCAAAGCCCATACGGTGAAGCGAGCGTTGCACAGTCCGTTTACTGACTGTACGACTGGCACCGTCATTAAACTGGGTGGTAATTTGGGCTAATGTTTGGCTTCGCTGGCTACGTACAATACGCCTGAACCGTCTCTCACCACGCACTGTCAAATCTAATTGTCCTTTGCATTTTGCCCGATCGCTAGTTTTTTTCCACCATCCATGTATTCTTGGTATACTCTTGACACTGTCGACCTTGAAAATCCTAGCTGTCTGACGATTTCGGAAATTGAATGGCCCATGCGTCGCGCACCTACGATTTGTCCGCGATCGAAGGCGTCTAAATCAGGCAGTTTACCCATAATGGCAATTCCAACAACTAATTCTGAAAAACCACAGTACGCGCTATATATGCAGTTACCACAGCGCCCTCACTTGGTCATACATGATGCGCAGCGCTACACAATTTGCATAGGCTTTGCTATCCCTAATTCAGTGGCACTTCAGTGTAATGTGTGTGTGTGTGTGTGCGCGCGCGCGTGTGTTTGTATCTGGTTGTGCGTGAGGATCTTTCACTTCAGTTGACATACCACATAAATATTAGTGAATTTTATTAAAGTTATAAAAGTTGTACTTGTATATTGTATATAGTTGTACTTGTATTGCAAAAATATTTAAAGTGATTTTTCAGATGAGTACTACGAGTGATAAGAATATATGACAGCAAAAAGCAAGACAGAGCAAAACTAAACAAATCACAAAATTTACGCGCGCAAATTTTAGGCATAAACTGGCTTGAATAAGTAGACTGCAATTTCATGTTTACTCTGATGCCATGGATCTTTAGATGTAAGAGCTATTTGAGCCAAGAAAGGGAGCATGAATTAAGATTATGGTTATATATGGAGATATATGATTTTATAATGTACCTTCACGCAGTCATTACTATCACATAATAATAACTAAAATTGATGAGGTTGTCTCCAAAATTCGTTCACGATAGCATTTCCTCGGGTTGATTTTGTTACGCGAACAGAGCAGAATATAATACATTTAGGGGAAGGAATACTTTGAAATACGAGTATTCACAGTTAACAACTAAGATTAAAATCTTGGCTCAAATTGTTGATCAGATGTTGCTGTCGCTCAAATGGCATAAGCAACAACATATATTTATATCTATCTATCTATCTATCTATCTATCGATCGATCGATCTATATATACACTGCTGGTCACTGTAAATGCAACACCCTGAAGGAAACATGCAAATAACATGAAATTTACAACATGCATTAGCGGAGGTGAGATATGCAAATGATTAGAATTTCAGCGCAGACGCACATCACGCGCGCCTGTGTCGCCACTTCAAAGCGCTATTTAAGGCTTGGAGATTTCGACGATTTCAAGTTCGGCAATTGTGGTTTTCTTGTGGTTTATTAAAAAAAAACGATCAATTATGCCTCGTCGAAAACAGCGATCATCTTTTGATCAAGTATCCGAGTTCGACAGAGGAAGGATAGTGGCCTACCGAGATTGTGGATTATCTTTCAGGGAAATCGGTAGTCGTGTTGGACGAAACCAAACAACTGTAATGCGGATATGTGATCGTTGGATGCAGGAGGGTACGACGGACCGGCGTGTTCGATCGCATCCACCTCAGCGCACCACTTCACGCGATGACAGGCAAATTGCGCGCATGGCAGTGACGGATCGCTCAGTCACATTACGAACCATAGCACAGCACATGCAGTTTGTAACGCATCATCCAGTGTCTGCGCGTACCATTCGACGCCGTTTACAGCAGAGTGGTGGTCTGTCCGCAAGACGTCCATTGCTTTGTCTACCCTTGAATCAGAACCACAGACGTCTCCGCCGCTAATGGTGCGATGACAGAAGGATGTGGATGGCAGAATGGAATGAAATTGTCTTTACTGACGAGTCAGGCTTCACTCTGCAACACCACGATGGTCGCATTCGAGTCTGGAGACACCGTGAAGAGAGGATATATATATATATATATATATATATATATATATATATATATATATATATATATATGTATGTGTGTGTGTGCGTGTGTTTGCATCTGATTGTGCGTGAGGATCTTTAACTTTAGTTGACAGACCATATAAATATTAGTGCATTTAATTAAAGTTAGAAAAGTTGTATATTGCAAAAATATTTAAATCGATTTTTCATATGAGTACTACGAGAGATAAGAATATATGACAACAAAAAGAAAGGCAGAGCAAAACTAAACAAAAACACAAAATTTACGCTCTCAAGATTTAGGCATAAACTGGCATTTCGAAAATCACGGGAATGGATTTTCGAAAAGCCCATTCGGCACGGGAATTTCGAAAGCCAATTATTCTTGTTATTTTCCAGGAGAAGAGTAAGAAAATGCCTACATAATAAGGAAAAGCGGACTAAATGGTGCACGGAGAGTGTTACCTCTCCACAACAGAGAAATAGCCGATATGAGAAAAAAAGACAAGTGTAAAAATCATAAATCACCGGAAGAACAAGAAAAGTTGAAAGAGCCAAAATTACTTGGGAAAGTATAATAAAGATTCTAAATATCGGTTAAAAATAGCGTTACATGACGAATTAATACAAGGGATAGAATGTTGTCCTTAATTAATTAAATATTTAATGTAACGAGTTGTGATGGTATGTTCGAAATAACTCACTTGAGAAATCCAATTGGGAGATATAAGGATACGAGTATCTAAATAAATAAATAAACCTTTGACCCACATCCCAAAAATGGGAGGCGAAATATGATTTCGATATTCCTCTCTGTTTTTCTTTACCTTAAATCTCTTATGCTCTTTCAGCCGTAACTTAAAAGTCTTTCTAGCTTCACTAATCTACCCAAAGCTTCACCCGTAAAAAAAATTAATCCATACAACCAGAGTGCGATAACAATTTTTCTGTTGAGGAATGGCAGCCCTTTAAGCATTATTTTATTTGTTTTGCTTAACTTGGAGGCAGTTTTTGTTCTGCTTTAGAAGAAAGCTGAATTGGTTTCGAAATTCATGAGTTGAATATACCCCTCTCTTATATATAGAGAATATTTTCAGGTGTTTTTTCGTTAACTTCTTTTGGGGCTATATTTTTTTATTACGGTTATATTTTTTTATTAACAAAGTCATTCAATTTAAAGGGGGACCAGGACACAAAATTTTTCGAATTTTCGAAAAAAAATTTACTGCATTAAAAATTTCTGTGTTCTTTTACGCTTAAAATGACGTTTAAATCATGTTTCTATCTTAATTAGAACAGGAGAAATTATTTTTTTTTGCAACATTCTAATAGTAGCCAAGCGTTGTTTAAACCTATAAGTGTGTTTTTCTGCAGAATGGGTTTTTTCCTCATGTCTCGTCTTTTAATTGTTATAAGTCAAGAACCGTTAAAGATAAATGGTTGAAACTTGGAACATGTCTTTTTCAACTATTTTACTTTAATTTTTGAATCAGAAAATTTGAAAAAATATTTACTCTTGAAAATATGGTTTTTTAAAATAAGTTACATAATTTTTTTTGTAATTTTTAATATAAATATTTTTAATTTTTTTAAAAATTAATATTTTTAAAAATGCTGAATCAAAATTAAAATTTATATATTTCTGTTTAATTAAATGAAAAAAATTTTGAAATTCGACACATAATATTTCGAGTTATAACGATTTTAAATTACCCCAATTTTTTTAAAATTTTAAAATTTTAAAATTTTTTAAAAACCTTTTGAGAAGTTTTATGATGTGATTTTGTTTACAAATTATATGGTTAACCATCAAAAAAAAAATTCGAATTTTTAACTCAATAAATAAATTTTTTTTAAAAATGTGTCCCGGACCCCCTTAATAGCTCTGTTAAATTTACACAAAATATTCAATTCTCTTTCCCAATTATATATTTTAATAAATATTGCCAAGTACCACATGTATGAGAGATTTTGAGTAGCAAGTTTTAAGGCAATGTAAATCTGGGTGGTAGACTGCCTCTTCTGTGAAATAATTATAAGCTTGCTTGTCTATGAAATTTAAGGATCTGAAATAGAAATTTTAGACTGGAGTTAATCAATAGCTATCAGCATACCTGATACTACTTATTGTTGAGGGAATTTTATAGTATCTACTTACACTGAAAGAAAATATGATATTAAATTGTCAATAGAAAATTAATTAACAATTTCAAAAATAAATTTTACTTTAAGGTTACAAGGGACCTTCAAATTCGATTTTTTTAATTTTTTCATTTTTAACTCTATATACAAAATGAGAATAATTAATTTCCTTTTTTTACGACACTGAAAACCCTTAGAATTCAAAATAAGGAATTTTTGCAGAATAATGCCTGTTTTTCAAAAATTTTCGAAATTGCTAACATTTTTCAAAATGCTCCATGCGCATTCTATATTAATTAAAATCTTCAAATTTTTTATTATAAGTTTACCATATGTATATAAATGTAAATGTGCATTTAATTTTTTTTTCTGTGAATATAAAGTCTTAAATAATTTTTCTCTATTCGGCCTGTTATTTTTTTATGTTTTTACTTTATTTTATGGTCTATAAATTTGAAATATATATGCGATTTCAAAGAATTATCCACAGTTTTGTGACAAACACTTCAATTAACAATTATGAGAAATTTGAAAGATATCAGAAGGAAATGAATACGCATGGAGCCTTTTGAAATAATCTAGCATTTTTGAAGAAATTTTTGATAAACAGGTCTAATTCCTCCACAAAATATTTATTTGTGAATTCTAAGTATATTCAATCTAGTAGAAAAACAAATATTAATTATATTCATGTGGTATATAGAGTAAATATTGAAAATTAAAGAAGGACGAGATTGAAGGTTCCTCGTTCCCTTAATTAAAAAATCACATAAGTTTTCTAAAAACCTTTTCGTTACAAATTTACCAAATTTATTGTATCGGAAAGAAGAGCTGGATTCTAGTTAGGGGATGTTAAGTAAAGTATATTAATATTTCTTTTTTTAAATAAAAATAAATTATATTGAAAATTTAAATATTGAAAATTTAAGAAGGACGAGATTGAAGGTTCCTCGTTCCCTTAATTAATAAATCACATAAGTTTTCTAAAAACCTTTTCGTTACAAAGTTACCAAATTTATTGTATCGGAAAGAAGAGCTGGATTCTAGTTAGGGGATGTTAAGTAAATTATATTAATATTTCTTTTTTTTAAATAAAAATAAATTATTTCTTAAACATTAATAAATTATCCGTTAATGCGTCTGGTTTGTTTCTTTATAAAATTGAATCAACACCGGAACGGAAAGAAGAAATTTTTTTCTAGGAAAATATGGAGATTTTAACAAATATTAATGATATCTTAAGTGAAAATTAGATTTTAAAATGTAACTCTAATAACATTATTATCATATGAATGGTACCTGTTCTTCATATATTGAAGCTGAGTTATTAGTAAATGCATGAAATAGATTTCAAGATTAGAGATATTGTGAGAATAAATTCAAGGTAATTTAATAAGTAGAATATTTCGCAGATATTTTTTGTAAAAGATTAGATTTAGAAAGATTAGAAGAGATTAGATTTTAGAAGTATATTGAATTGAATTTTATTCCTCATTTGGCAAAAAAATAAAATTAAAATATTTGAATATTGATCGCCCCTGAAAAATAAAATAAAAGTTAGAAATCCTTGATATCTTACACTACGAAATATTTGCGTGTATGTACTAGCAAGTTTTGTTTATATTGCTTTACACCTGTAATTTTTTTCTCTTTTCCAACAGAAAAATAAACCCATTCTGTTCTTAGAAGTTAAATTATGATGAAACTGATATCAAAGTCTCAACACTTTTTTTTGATATGTTGAATTTTTAAGTTCTTTTGCTTTATTGAAGTACATCCGTTTAAGCATTTTGGCTTATGGGATCTTTTGGAAACATTATATAAATAGCTTACCTGCTAAGATCTGGAATTTAGGGAATAATGTCTATGTTTTTCACACAGAGCGGCTCTGCATAACTCTATTTCTTAGGATTGAAATAAGTGGGACAATGTGCTTTTGACAGTATCGTGTTTTTCTCCGTCACCTTTCTTCCTTTAGTTTAGCTACTTTTTTTTTATTTCCTTAAAGGATTACCCATTTTCAAGTTATTTTTATCACCCGGCTTGCTTCTTGCAGATTTAACCTTCAGGTGATTCAGTATGAAGTAAGTTTTTATGTATTCTTTTACTTTTGGATAAATGCAATTCCCCGTACACTGTTACACGTTGCCCATTGGCAACGGAGTAAGCTTTTTTCCTGATCTTTAAAATTGTAACCAAATGAGCACACACACACACACACACACACACACACACATATATATATATATATATATATATATATATATATATATATATATATATATATATATATATATATATATATATATATATATATATATATGCCGAAAGCCGACACGCTACCACTACGCTATCTCTGGCCGATTTTCAATTTAAATAATTGATAACGCATTTCTAAGAAATAAATGCATTTTATTTACCGTATTTTCTGGTGTATAACGCTCACTTTCAACGCAAAAAATAAGATCAAAATTTACGGGTGAGCATTACATGCCGGATATAAAAATGATAGATTTAAAAATAAGGAAAAAATTAACATAAAAAAATTAGATTTCTACATGTACCTAAATTCTGTTTATTTAAAAGAAATGACATACCTTATGAACTTAAAAATTTTAATTATCGTATAACATAAATAGTTCGTCATAATCGTCTTCCGTTATATCTTTAGGCACATCATCGAATTCTGTTTCTGAAAGAGAAAACATCTTACGTCTGATTCCTCGAATTCATTCGGGTCAGAAGTGCGTTCTTACCCCCTGTTTGGAGAATTATTTACTCCCTGAAGCATCCCCCCCACACACATATTGTTCCCGTTATCGCCTGTCAATTCTGTATACCATTGTTTGAAAGCCTGGGAAAATCCTTCGAATGAATGACTTTAAAAGATAAGAGCGTCGCACATGTATACATTTCGGGTTACTTCTTCAAGAAAAGGGTACGCCTTATACGGATAATATACCTAAAAATTTAAAAAAACGTAGATTAAAATTATAGGTGTGCGTTGTATTACAGAAATTATGGTATCTATTAAACCAAAAATAAATGGTACGATTTGCAAATTTTTCAGTTTCTTTGGTTTGGTGTAATACATGCACTAGTGGACAAAGGACGTATTAAGCTAGCAGTATAATGTACATAACGGTTTAACTTTAAAACAATTGCAGAAAACAGTTAAATTGAGTACTTTGTTAAAAAAATCGAAAACTTTTTCTTTATTCATAGATTTTTTAAATAAGTTGCGATGGTGAACAACTTACAATATAATATTTTTGTAAGACATAAATACTTTTTTTTTGGATCTATCAAATCTGTTTCAAACCAAATTCCCGATCTTAACTTAAAGTTAATTTCTTCCGAACCATCAATCTGCGCATACCGTGGTCAATTAAGCTTTGGTAATCAAGTTCTGAGAACACCTAATCTGTACGCAGCTAAATCATTGAAAATTAGTGCGAAATAAATAGCCTCTAATTACGTTTCTAACAAGACATAACGATGAAACGATAAGAAACGCCGGCAATTCCCTCTTTCGAAAGAAATTCGAAAAAGACAAAAAACATTGCGAAAGTTTTCCCTAAACGTACAAAGTCAGACAGAGTAATGTACGAGAAACCGGTATTTTTTTTCCCTTAAAAATGTTTCAAAGACGGTCGCGGCATTCTTCAGTTAGGTGCTACCGGGGACGGCAAAAGCAACACTCCACGGCAATGATAATAATAATCATTAAGTTTCTTAAACAGTGGGGCGGGGCCCAAAACATTTTTAGCGGCTATTGCGCTATTGACGTCTCCCGAAAGTGGTTTGTCAACGGCCAGGAAAGATGGCCACTCTGCCTTCTTCATACAAGGTTGAAGGTGATAAGAGATCTGTTCAGGCCCAGAGGACATAGAAACGGTTTTTTTTCTCTCCCTCATCGGGGGAGCTTTTTCATTTTATTTTTATTTATTTCCTCGGCTTGATTTTTCTTTCATTAGATGGTATCGTCGGCACCTTGTAATTAGTAGCTGAAAACCGGGGCTCGTTTAAAGCATTTAACCTTCGGGTTTCGAAATAGGTTGATGGGCAGTGAAGAAGTCAACGATGATAGGAGGTGGATAACGAAGAAAAATCAGCGATGTACACTGCGGATGTCTTGAGAGCTTATGCATATGTATGTATAAATATAATATGTAAATGCTAGAATGTACCGTTTCAAGGCAATCAATTCCATCGATATACTATTCTGGATGTTCGGTATGGTGATGAGGTTTGGTTTGGAGCGCTACGGTCAATTTTTGCTACACGAGGGCTAATTAGACCGGGACCTACTGCTTAAAGCCGATTCCGAACGGCTACAAACGTCCACGACAAGATTAGCAGGAATTTCAAGGCCTCCAACTGTCCTAGTCGTTGCCACCAAGAGACCGATTCCTCGAAGAGACCTATTCCTTACATGCTCACGTTTTCCTGTCTGCATTTCGGTCGGTAAAAACAGGAGAGACCTAGTCGATATAATCAAGAACTATCCAATTCTCTTCTGTCATTTGAGATGAAGATTCCTCCTTTTCTTTAACAATGTGATATGGAAATCTTTTCGCCTGTTCTACTTTCCTAATGTCTCGTAGTTAATTCGACTTTTGTTTGATCTACACTCTGGGAAAAAATTGTGTTTTCCGTTGAATTCTGATTAAAAAAAACATAACATTCAACTTAACCTTTTGAAATATTAAAGAAGCACTTATGAGTATATCGAATAAATAATGTTATTTTGTATACACTGAAACTTCTGTCATCGGCCACCCCTATTCGACGGCCATATTTTGTTCAGAACCGATTAAATACTTCATAGAGATAAGATGTTAGGGGAAAAAAAAACTCTTTTAGATAGCCTCCCCTCCTCGAAATAGCTATTTTTTATAGAATTATTTTATGGGTACTGCTAGTATTCCTAGTAATCATAGAGAAGTTTCACTATATAGTGGGATTCGAACCCACAGACTATGGTACCGAATGCTAGCGCCCTAGCCATTCGGCCATCATCCGACTCATGGTGACGAGGATATAATGGATAATGAGGAAAAATACAATAATGTACTCAGTGGGTGCATATCGCCCACGACGTATAGTGGTCAGCTGACCACTATACGTCGGACCGAGGATTGGGTCCGACGTATAGTGCAAGACATGGACGTTCTTGTGTGTTGTTCCCACGTATTGTTGCTTCCCCTTTATTAGTGTTTCTTAAGGTGGCACAGGACATTGAAGCTCGACGAAAAGACTATAAATATGGAATAATACTAACCCCAAAAACTCAAATAATATTAGAAAAAGAAATTTTCTTTCTTTATACATATAAAGTACATATCTTTAAATATGTCATATCTAAAAATGTAAATAGTAAATCTATAAATAATTTTAAATTAGCAGTTTAGAATTTCATATGATTAACTGGTGATTAAAAATCATAAAGTGCTGTGCGCATCATAAAATTGAGACATATGCTTATAGAAAGTAATTAATGGTCGGAATACACTTGTAATATATTTAACCTGTATTGTTAAACCAAATAAATTGCAATAAATATTATTTAATTAAAAATTGAGCATAAAATTGGAAAAAAATTATCACAATTATTTGCATAATTTTCCCACTTGAAAAAAAGTATTCCAGAATTGCCGATTTTTCTTGTTTTAAATGTAGAGTACCATGAAATATACATATGAGTGTACTTTTATCAGTTTCCTATTGATAGCTTAAAAGAAATGCTGTACACAAACTCAGATTAGCAGTTAATCATATAAAATTCTAAACTGCTAATTTGAAAATTATTTATAGATATATAATTTCAATTTTTATATATGACGAATTTAAAGATTTGTACTTTATATGTATAGAGAAAGAAAATTTCTTTTTCGACTATTATTTGAGTTTTTGTGGTTAGAATTAGGCCATATTTATAGTCATTTCGTCTAGCTTCAAGGTCCTGTGCCCCCTTAACCTTTAACTGATCAGGGATCATTTATCAAAAAATAAATCATCGGGGACCATCTCCCAATCAACTCTTTTAGAGGTAAAAATCAGTTTGATTTTCTGAATAAACAAACTATCTGTGATAAGAAACTTTCATAAAAATTTACAAGTAAACTTAATGACAATAACAAACTTAACATAAAAGTAAACTTAAAAACAAACATAAAGCCTATGCAAACTTAAAATTTAGCAATATTTTTCAACATATGATTACGTTCCCCCATAACGGTCCTCCGGAAAGTAAAATTTCAGATGTCCTGCGTCGCGAGTTATAATTTTGGCAGCCTGCGAAACCCAGTCAGTATCGCTTGGGCAAGCTGTACTCAGTTAAAGAGAAAATTACCAAAACGCATCAAAATCTTGACATACATACATACATACATACATATATATATATATATATATATATATATATATATATATATATATATATATATATATATATATATATATAAGACAAAGTTGAAAGTGAAAAACCAGTATAAGCTCTAAAACTACTTGCAGCCAGGATCTAAAAACATGAAGAGATAAGTATTAAATAAGTTTTAGACAGCATCTCTTCATCATGGGTGCCGATACTGTCTAAAAACCAATGGATTGTTTCTGATAAGTATAGTCTAATCAATAAACATACTTAGACATCGTACAATACATAAGAAACAGAAGAATTGAATAAAAAGTTGCTTAATCAAAGAACACCAAACCTGGCGCTAGACAAAGTGGAAGTTATGAGTAGGAAACCGCAAGAAGACTGACGTCACAAACCTTGCAACCATGGAGCTAATGGAAACACAGAAGCAGAATTACTTTGGAGACTGTGTTATAGGACAAATAAACCTATATATAGAGAGAGAGATGCATATATACATAACACATACATACATATATACATACAAAATAGGTAAGCAACGACAAGTAATCCTACGTTAATAACCCTCGGTAGTTTCGTTAGAAGAGACTACCTGAAATATTCTTAGCTTATATTTGTTTTAATAGCTGGGGAATCCTTAGCTTAAATTTGCTCAAAACTCTGAGGACAAAAAAATGGGATCAAAATTTATATTCTTATCACTATTTTATAAAATTTTCCTTTGAATCGACGAAGCCATTTTTCTTTTATGGCTGCTGGCTTCAGGAACCAATTTTTAGGTTCTCTCGGACCACTGGCTAAGAACAGAACTCTATGTAGTGCCCCACAATAAAGTAGCCGTCAAAAGTGAGCTGTAGGCATGAGCGAATGTCCTCGGACAACACCTCTTTTGCATACAGCTTATGTATGCGTACATGATATGTAGAAGTTAAAATGTGAAATTTCAATGACAAAAAATTCTATTGATGTACTATTTACACTTTTCTTAATTTTGGCCATTTCGAAAAGCGGATAGCAGTTGATTCCAATTTAATTTATTATGTTTTAGCAAAAGTGTAGCCTTTTAAACTAAGAAATAACTACATGCATATTACAAGAGAAATTATGAGACCCAGTGGCAACCCAACCCTGACTCTGGCTCTATATTTTTTAAAAGACGGGACCTCATTAGTGCCAACTATTTGTCTGTTCTAATCCATATGAAATTTTTAAAGTAGTGTGAATGCATCGTTTATACGTTTGAAAATTGTTTATTTATCCAAAGTGGATTTTATTCTCTGTTAAATATATATAAACTGGATACGACATAGGCTACTTCTGTTCATGTAAAGAATTAGGAGAATTTCTTTTGTGAACATAAATTACATTTATATATTACTTTAATACTTGCACTCTTGCATATAAATTACGTTAAGGACGCTGTGTACTAACCCTATTGGATTCGCTAAACTCAATGTTAACCTAAGGAGAAAATTTGTTCAAGGATTGCCGACTTCGACTGAAATTTTTGTTGATTGTGTTCCGTAATAGAGAAATAAATTTTACACTTTGGGGCATTTTCGTTTTAATAAAACATATGAAAATAATATTTTAAAATATAAGTTATTCGGGAAAAAATCTGACGTAGTGTGTTTTAAACATCCATAAATTCCTTTGGTGGACAAAATTTATAAAATGAATCCTGTTGCAAGGTGCAGAAAATTTCAGGCTACTTGAAAATACCATTTTTATTTAATTATCAGCATTTGTGTAGCTGTAAATAGTAGGTTAACATAGGTCTCCATAGGTTAACATTGAGGTGAGCGAATCCAATAGGGTTACTACACAGCAGCCTTAACACTTTTCATTTTATTCTTCACGACAGAAGAATAAAAATTCGAAAACTCTCTCTTGGTTCATAAATTTTTTATATTTGTTGCGATGATCAACAATTTTAAATATAATATTTTTGTAAGACATAAATACTTTTTGGGGGTCTTTTAATTGTGTTTCAAACCAAAGTCCCATTCTTAACTTAAAGTTAATTTCATTCGAACGATTAATCTGCGCATGCCGTGGTCAATTAAGCTTTTGATAATCAAGTTGATTATGTTTAAATATAGAATATTGTAGGAAATATACAATATCTATAACGTATAAAACATATTCTTTAAAATGTTTTGTACGTTATAGATATTGTATATTTTCTACAATATTCTATTTAAACATAAGTCAGATACGATATAAAAATCTCCTTTCAAATCTTATATCTTATCTAATATATCTAGATAAATCTGTATATACAGATGTGAAACATACAAAATCCTTTAGCAATGCGGAGTTGATACAAAGATTTTAACTGATTTTCTACTTGAAAAGATATTATCTCGAAAATATATTGTCTGATGTCTGGAAAACATAATTAAAAACTGATTGCTTTCCGTGTAATCTTTTTTTCTTGATGTGTGTTCTGAAGTTTGAGGCTGAAGGATCTATTCCAAAAATATTCGTTTATTTCAAATATTTTTTCTTTATTCAGAAAACTGTTCCCTCCTTTCAGTTTCCACTCAAAACTAGCCTTTTTAACATTAAATACTTAAATATTTATTAAATAATACAGGGCTTATATATACAATGGTGGAAAAAATAAACGATAAATATTAGATAAAGGTTCAATAAATAATTGGTAAGGGTTCAATAAATTGCATCTATTCTCCACAGTACCAACAATATCAATCGAATTTTTTTATCAACAATATTAATTGAAGAAAATGCCTAAACGTAGCAGCTATTTATAAAGAAACACATAAAATAACTAGTTTTTGCTCGTACTTATTTTTGGTGTATTTCATGCGTTGCCATTTAATTATTCAAAAGTTATATCAATCCTCTTTTATGAGCTAATCATTTAAAAAGCAAATTACTTTGTTATGAATGCCTACAAACGCAAATCAGCTTCTTTAAAAACTTAAAAGTAAAATTTTTCATAATATGGTAAAGATTTTCGAACATATTCCGATGAATATTAAGACGTGTTAATTTAAAAAGAGATTTTTTAAAAAAATTTCCACTTTCCTTTTTCTAATCATGCATATTTAGGAACTTTTAAGCCTGTCTAAAACCATTAAATGAATTCTATTTCTGCATATTTTATACGTTAGTTTGTCAAATATATCCAAGAGATTCTTCTGATAAAATATAGAAGTGTAATATGGATAAAAATAAATCTTTGAATTTAAATGAACTGGTCTGATTATATGTTAAAGCAATAGAGAGAAATTACACCCAAAATTTACGTATAATCTATATACATGTACAGGGTGATTTTTTTTTAAAACTCACACTATTCAGAGCCATTTGTAGCGCGATGTATCAGATGGAATTCCGCCAATTTTATAGAGGGACTAACTACGATATGGGAAAGAATTTCCGTGAAAAATAAATTAGTTCCAAAAATCACCGATAGGGAAAGATATGGCACTGTTGTTGTCAGAGCACCCGACTATTTGCATAAAAGACAAGTAAAACATCAAAATACAAATTCATGACTACGTAATCGACAGCAGCGCCAGTATTTTGGGCTATAAAGAGCGGAATCTGTTGTGCCTTTACTTTAAAGAAGAAAGGGTCATCAGTCGTTTTTTTTCCACTTGCATGGCCACCTCGCTCCCCGGACCTAACCCACGTGACATTTTTCTTTGGGGTTATTTAAAGTCTAAGGTGTATCTTCGTGGAGTCTCGAACTTGGCGGCCCTAAAAGACAACATTTTCCGGACTTTGATGAACATTGCTGGTGACATTTTACGCTTGGCCGTTGAGAACATAGTGTTCAGTGTGCAAAGTGTCGTCCACCAAGACTGTGGTCACATTGAAGAACGGAGAAGTGAATTTGCTGCATAAAGTGGTGTTGCAGTGAAATTTCTTTCTTATTCACATGTCTGCTTACAACTTTTTCTGTATTCATCCCTTATCTTTATAGCTCGAAATACTGGCGCTGCTGTCGACTACATAGTCGTGAATTTGTATTTTGATGTTTTACTTGCCTTTCATGCAAATTCTCGGGTGCGCCGACAACAACAGCACCATATCTTCCACTATCGGTGACTTTTGGAACTAACTCATGGACAAAAAAATTAGCGCATCAAGAAATAATTGCGGGATCGTAACGAAACTTGCAATGAAGGTACATGTCGGGGAGATATGCAAATGATTAGAAATGCAGAGTGATTGCGCATTACGTATAGCTGGTAGAGGGCGTTGAACATCGTACTCTGTGGAGTATAAAACAGGTAACCAAAGATGTTTGAGTGTGCAGAATCATTTACAAAGGAAGAGCTGAGATAGACATGCCATTACGCCGTGTTCGAAGACAATATAAGCAGTTGTCGCAGTTTGAGAGGGGGAGAATCGTCGGGATGATGGAAGCTGGGTGGTCAGCTAGGCGAGTAGCTCGTCAATTTGGCCGCTCTGATTGTGTTGTGAGGAGGTGTTGGGACCAGTGGACCCGAGAGATGTCATGTACACGAAGACCAGGCTCAGGACGCCCTCGACAGACCAGTCGTCGAGAAGACCGCCACATCGTAAGAAATGCACGCGTACAGCCAACTGCTTCATCGGCCGCCATCCAGGCACAGGTAACACCTTCACTAGGGGCCTCTGTGTCTTCTCGAACCATACGAAGGCGCCTGGCTGAAGGACAGTTGGTATCGCGGCGCCCATTACGTGTGCTGCCCTTGACGCCCACCCATCGACAATTCCGTTTGGAGTTTTGCCGCGCACGAGGAAACTGGACTGCAGCGGAATGGAACCAGGTCGTCTTTAGCGACGAATCCAGATTCAATATCGGCAGTGATGACAATCGTGTTCGTATGTGGAGAGCCCGTGGTGAACGCTTCAATCTTGCCTTTGCTGTACAGCGACACATCGCTTCCACAGCTGGTGTGATGGTATGGGGTGCCATTGCCTACAATACACGGTCACCCCTAGTATTGTTCCGTGGCACCATGACAGCCCAGTGGTATGTTCATGAAATCCTGCAACCACATGTGTTGCCACTCATGCAAGGGCTCCCAGGAGCCATTTTTCAACAAGACAATGCTCGGCCTCATACGGCAAGGGTGTCACAAGACTGTCTCCGCACTGTTACTACCCTTCCTTGGCCTGCCCGATCCCCAGATTTGTCTCCAATCGAGCATATCTGGGATCATTTTGGGGCATCCCACGAGTTTGAACGAACTAGAGGCAAGGTTACAGCAAATATGGAATGAAATGTCTCAAGACATCATACAGAACTTGTATCACTCAATGCCCGATCGTATCGCATCGTGCATTCGCGCTAGAGGGGGTCCAACGGAGTATTAACTCCTCCGTTATTTTGCCTTTTTCTCTGAAATAAATTATCCTTTTTCTTTGATTTTTTTATCATTTACTTACACCAAAGTAGTCATTACGTATGTAAAATTTCGTTTCATTTTGACGACTCCTTCTTGGTGCGCTAATTTTTTTGTCCATGAGTGTACCTGTTTAAGTTTACCACTTAGAAAATTGTCTCTCTATCTCTCTATTCCTCACTCTAATCTACTGTATATATATAAAACAGTTCCGTAACTGACTCACTGACATACAACGCACAGACAAAACCGCTGGACCTAAAGGACTGAAATTTTGCATGGCGATTCTTCTTATGGTGTAGGGGTGCACTAAGAAAGATTTTTGAAAAAATTCTTCTTAGATTTTTTTAAATTAAATTTTTAAGCTGTTTTTTTTTACTTTTTTTAAGTTTGCATTTAAAACAATAATTTGAGGGTTATAAAATTTATACCACAAGAAAGATCATAAAAATTTCTTTAAAATGAAATCTTTTTCGAACCTTTACCTTCATTTTCTGATTTTTGGTGAATTTTTAAAGATTAATTTTTAGAATTTAATGTATTAAATGCTGATCACGTGATTTCTTTTTCTGATACTTTAAATAAATTTATCGTCACGTGCATACCAACTAAATAGACAAAAAAAATATTTTTTTTTTCTTTCCAATGCAGCAGACTATTGGATATTATCCAAAAAAGTAAATATCCCTTATGATTTTTTTTATAAATATATATATATATATATATATATATATATATATATATTTACATCAGTTGTATACATTGATCTTCGCATTTATTTTAAATATATATATATATTTACTAGCTGAAGTACCCGGCGTTGCCCGGAATTTTAAGAAGGTTTGTTAACCAAAATCAATTTAAAAAATTAACACAGTATAAATTAGCCAAAAAAAAGCATGTGAAATGTTATACATATCTCAGTATTTTGGTAGATGCAGTCTTTCATCATTGTACCACTAAAAGCTATAAAGTAAAAATGTCAAATTGTGGAATGTTTGTTAACCAAAATCAATTTAAAAACTTAACACAGTATAAATTACATAGCCAAAAAAAAAAGCATGTGAAATGTTATACATATATCAGTATTTTGGTTAGATGCAGTCTTTCATCATTGTACCACTAAAAGCTGTAAAGGAAAAATGTCAAATTGTGGAATGTTTGTTATCCAAAATCAATTTAAAATCTAAACAATTTAGCAAGATTTAACCTTCTATGTTTGGAGCAAAAGAAGCTGATAAGTAAAACATAAAATATACATACATTTATAATAAACCACTAAAAGCTGAAAAGGAAAAATGTCAAATTGTCTTTTGGAAAGTAAAGCTGAAAAGTAAAAATGTCAATTTGTCGAATGTTTGTTAACCAAAATCAATTTAAAGACTAAACACAGTATAAATAACATTGAAAAATAAGCATGTGAAATGTTATACACCCAAATAATTTTTAAAAAATCCAATATAAAAATATATAAATTTATAATTAACTCCTCAGAATTCATCTAGATTTAACCTTTCATCTTTGGAGCAAAAGAAGCTGAAAAGTAAAACATAAAATATATACATTTATAATAAACCATTAAAAGCTGAAAAGGAAAAAATGTCAAATTGTCTCTTGGAAAGTTAAGAGTTTTAAAAAGTAAAGCTGAAAAGTAAAAATGTCATTTTGTCGATAGTTTGTTAAACAAAATTGATTAAAAAAGTAAACACAGCATAAATAACATTTAAAAAAAAACATGTGAAATGTTATACACATCTCAGAATTTTAGTAGATTCAGCCTTTCATTTTTCAAGTTTAAATTAAAAATGTCAAATTGTCTAATGTTTGTTAACAAAAAGCAATTTAAAAACTAAACACAGTATAAATAACATAGATTTAATAACAGTATAAATATCATGAAATATATACATTTATAATAAATCACTAAAAGCTTAAAAGTAAAAATGTCTAATTGTCCATATAAATACCTCCATAAATGCAGGATTCTGTAGCCAAAAAATATATATAAATAAAGTATTAAAGTATTTGTTAAAGGCACTGACTGATGAAAAAATTAACAGAAATCTGCAGTTTGGGCTACACGCACCATAAATGCAAGATTCTGTAGCAATAATAGAAACATTCTGTCCTTATTAAACTCCATATAAATCTCTGTTCAATTAAACTGATCCAAATATCATCTGAAGTACCTTCATAAACTATGTTTCTCGTTTCTTGATTCGGGGTTCAATATGAATGTTTGTTAACCAAAGTCAACTTAAAACTAAACACAGTATAAATAGCATAGGAAAAAAACATGTGAAATGTTATACACATCTCAGAATTTAGATAGATTCAGCCTTTCATCACTAAAAGCTGAAAAGTAAAATTGTCAAATTGTCTTTTGCCTTGTGAACTCTGCATGAAAAATTAAACATAGTATAAAAAAGGGATGGGAAATGTCATACACATCAATACTAAAAAACAACGAATAAATTTTGGTTCGAATTTGACTCTTAGTGTGCTTCAAAATAGTTGAAACTCTTGAAAATAGTTGTTCTCAGATGTACGTGCTTCCAAACGTTGATGACCAGAATAACGCTTGACTATGCAGTGAAGGATATTTATATCTGGGCAGGTATGATTTATGAGTACAACAAAGAGACTCGATTGAATTTCTCTTTAAGTTAAATGTCAGATTGCAACTCTATGCATTCCATTTGACAATTTGCTAGCATTATATCTATATCGACTGTAAATAGAATAGAAAACATGCAAAAACAAAAATTGTTTATTTTCCCCGAAGTCCTGAAATCAATTTTAAATTCTTGTACTCAATCGGAAAGTAGGGCTGCGTATTTTATAACATTTTTAGAATTGTGCTTGGGAAATTAAAATAGTAGCATTAAGATTTTTATGCAGTTATAGGCATTTTAGCTAAATTTCAATAAAAATTACTTCAAATTCACCAATTTATAGAAAAAGTATGCTATTTACAGTTAAGTTTTTGTTTCTTTTTTTTAATTTTTAAGTGCTATTTTACCATAAAGCACCAAAAAAAACCTTTAAAAAATCATTTTTTAAAACAAACAAATGGAATAGCTAAACACAAACATAGTTAACCGTAAATAAATCGCAAAACTGTGCTTAAGTTTAGACTGATTCTTTTTAGTTAAGATATACTAATTTTTATGCTTTTAAAAGTACATCGTGAATTATAAAATTAAGAACAATATAAAATACAGTAACGGATTATTGCTTCTTTTAGGAAACAACAAAACAATGTTTCAAATTCAAACTTGTGTAACTACTGCCACTCGCTGCTGCTGTCGTCTGATGAGCAAAAAAAAAAAAAAATTAAATAATTCAATATTATTCTGATTTTTCACGCTAGTGGAAAAAATGCCACGCCCACTTTATAGTCACTTGAAATAATTAAACACACACAAATATATAAATTACACCAAAGGTTTTTTTTTTTTTTAAATTCTGTAATGTGTCTAAATCTCCACTATGGAAATATATCGGAGAATTCCATCATTTTAATAAGAAATTTCTAAAATGAAAATAGCAACAAATAACGTCTGTTTATAATCTGAAGACGATGTTAATTTCACTGAAATGTTTTAAAATATAAATTTTAGATAAGAAATATTTAACGCATTTACTACGCATTACATCGTTTCAATAAGAAATGTCTGAAATGAAAATGGCAACAGAGAACGTTTGTTTACAAAATAACACGGCGAAAATAAACGACGATCGTTAATCGAAATGTCTTAAAGTATAAAATCTGACTTGAAAGATTATTATTTTCATTTATTATTCTGGTTTAATATATAACTTGAAACTTTTTGATTTTATTTATTTTTATCTTTTCGCTCGCTGTCAGCTAACCCTAACGTGGACGCCATATTCAGAGGGATGATGTCACAAAGTGTAACAGCTTACATTTAGTTTCAAAATTGTGGTTTTTTATTAATTAAAAATCAACGGTAATTAATTTCGATTTTTGAAGTTCTTCAGACCCTCGGCTGTTTTTAAAGACGCCTGTATTTAAAATTTCACGATCGTTGCTCCTAAACTGTGGATTTCTATACAATTACAGAGATACAAACATTCATTTTTATATATTAGATTTTTTGGCATTAATTGCGTACATTGACCGTTGTATTTAATTTGAATGTACTCCGTAGCGAAGCGCGGGTTTTCAGCTAGTGTACATATATACAAAAGCATCAATATTATATCAGGTAATATAAATATCTTATATTCATTTCTGAAGTTAAGTAGCACCAAATATTATGTATCTCTCATATTTAACGTTTAAAGGAAAATTTGATATCTAATAAAATTTGATTGAAACTTTGATTGAAGAATGGAAAAATACTTGAATTTTATGTGAAATTCTCATCTGAGTTCACTTTGTCGTATTCAGGTTTAATGTTTTCGCATTCTCGTTTCTTTTATTCAATGAGTTCCCAGCAATTGTCATGTACTGAATAAAGGTGTTTTATTTTCCTTGCTAGAATATACCTCAGGAATGTTCAAATCAAGTTTCTGTTTACAAAAAAATATTTATCTCCCTCTAAAAAGCTCCTCAAACATTGTATCTATTGACAGTTTCGACTGAAATTTACGACTTTTTTTTTTCAAACATTGATAGCAAGACTTGGTTTTGAAGAAAATAAAGTAAAAATAAAACAGACATTCTGGCGCTAAAAATCTTGTTTTCGGTACCATGGAAAAAAATTCTGTTTGTTTATCTTATTTAATCTTGCATCACATTTCAACCCTGCTTACACGCGGCCCAAGATATTCACCTGCACAAACCAATGGCAAGTTAAAAATAAAGAGAGTGGAAAAAGATGTCAAGACTAACTCCAAATACTATCAGGAACTTATTTTATCCCCAATTTTTCTGAATGAAATACCATCGCTTTACCCACAGTGCCATCAATCTGTGAGACTCCATCAGGACAAAGCTAGCAGTCACACATCAAAATCCACTGTAAATTTCCTAAAAGAAATGGAACAAAAAACTGGTATCAAGGCCATACCCTTCACTGATATCCCTACTAAATCTCCCGATGTATCACCTATGGATTCTTGTGCTTTCGGACTTTTAAAATCTGCATTATCCAAACGTCGTCCCAAAACCCTTACAGGACTCTGGAAAGCTGTTCAGGAGGAATGCGATAGAATACCTCTTCTGACACTTCTTAAGGCATTATTATCCTGGAAATTGCGGTGTCGAAAGATAATTCAGAATAAGGGATGTCAAATAGAATATTTAAAACACAAGAATTTTATGTAATTTTGTTTTGTGAATACAATATACATCGTTTAAAAAATGTGTGAACAGCCTCTGTATTCGATAGCAAAGAGGTGGAGAAAATGTGTTGTATACCTACTAAAACAGAAAGCCTTAAATTTGACGGCAATATAGAAAACAGGCAGAGATATTTAGTATAGAACCGGAAAAATGTTACTTTTCATCTCTTCACCCTTTTTCAAATAACAGTAATATTGGCTCTGTGGAAATATTGGTTTTGAAAAATAAGGACTGCACAATCCATGCTTATATTTTAACGGATAAACCATACCAGGTTGTCAGCTCGGCATACCTCCATAAAAATATTTCTAAATGTATACTAATTTATTATATATTGGTATAAAATAATTCAAAATATAAAGTATTTAACCATTTGAGGCGTTGAAAGGCAAAGTGGTGTAAGTCACATTTTCAACATTTTTTTTTAGGGCAAAAATGTAGTCTCCATGTTCAATTTATAGTGGAATTGCAAATAATTATTATTTGCAATTTTATAATGATTATTATGATTTATAATTTGTTCAATTTATAGTGGAATTTTTTGTAGTTTTTGCAGTAAAACGCTTTTGACTTACACCACTTGACTTACTAACTTACACCACTTTGTCTTTCACCACCTCATTTAAAAAAACATTAAATATTTTAAATTCTTTATTTTTAACCGTCAAAATGGCGGCGTTCAGTATTTTTAGTAGGAAAAAAAATCCCATCTTTCTAGTGTTAAAGGGCTTCGATTACAATGTAGTAATTACTCTTAGACATGAAAACCTTGTATATCCACCTTATGCCACTTAACAGATTGTTCAAGAACTTATTGTGTAATTAAACGATTTCCTCAGGAAAGGAAATTCAACTCTTCCAAAATTGTACTTAGTGCGGAATTATACTGTACAATATTCCCTCCTCCAGTTCTTTATGTACTATCTTCATCTGACTTATAACTATAGATGTTGATGGCCTCTTCAATTTCTGGATATCTACCCTTTGAAGAAAATCATCCTCCAGTTGGGTATCTTGAGTTGACTGACATCAAAACTCTCCTGTATATCAAAGACTTCTCTTATGCTTGGAGATGACAATTTATTTTATATTCTGTACTTTTGACAAAGTTCATGAGACTTTCCTATTACAAGTCTTAATTAATACTAGTTGGCATCCGTCAAAACATAACGGCTGTATTGTAAATAAATGTACTAATACACAAATTACACTCAACATATCATTTCCAAATGTTGAAAATCATAATATTAAGAATAGATAAATACACTTTAAAAAATTTACTACTGAACCCAGCAAAAAGAAATATGGTCACTCAACAGCGTGAAATAAACAATTTCTCTCAAGTTTAATTCTATATCTCAGAAACATAATTTTAAATAAAAATGGCAGAGACAGAGCTAAAGAGATTAAAACTTCGGATTAAACAAATTAGCATGTTTAGGCGGCCTCGTGCTTATTAAGTATCTAAAGTCAGATTTAAACATGTCCATGAGCCTGCGCAGAAAGCCAATTCTAATTGAAATTATCGCTAATTTAAAGAATTTTCTGTTACAAAAGCAAATTTGACACATCTACAGATTTCAATCTTTCGTTTAAGACTAAAATGAAGTAAAGTGATGCAGTAGTTTTCTCTCACGGACTGCCAAAAAAATCGGCTTAGGAAATTAAATATATAGATATCCTGCAACAAACGATCAAGTTGAGACCTTTTTCATAGTGCATGTTCTTAACGATAGTGAGATTGCAAATATTCTCTTCAGGACTGGAAAAACGGATATTTATAATATGGTAAGTTGTATTCCTTGAACTGTGATTTACTTAAATTTATGACAACACCTCATTGAAAGTTGATACTGATTCAGCTGAGTAACTAGTCTACATGTATTTCTGACTTTCACCCATTACTTTTATGTTGAAACAATTGGTCGTAACTTTTGAACCCCGATAGAAATACGAATATGTGAGAATTTTATTTGCTGGCAAATTTGACTCACTTCCAGTGAAACTAATTATTACTTATCTCTTATTATTCATAATGCAAAGAGAAAAATATTACAAAAAATTATACTAAAGTTTTTTTGATATCACATCCTATTCAGTAAAACTAGAGTTTTAAATGTAAGTTAATGGACAAGGGACCTTAAACCTCGAATTTTTTAATTTTCAATTTTTAACTCGATATACAGAATAAGATGATTAATATTCTTTTTTACTGCATTCAAGATTCAAGATCCTTAGAATTAAAAATTAGGATTTTTTAGCAGAAACATGCCTGTTTTTCAAAATTTTTATCAAAAATGCTAATTTTTTCAAAATCATCCATGCGCATCCCAAATCATTTAAAAACCTTCAATATTTTAATATAACTTTACATATATATCTAAACATAATTCTGCATTGAGTTTTTTATGAAGCTAATGTTTTAAATAATATATTTTTTATCCCACCAATTATTTTTTTTTTTTACTTTTTAGCATTTTTTACTTTATTTCATGGTCTATAAATTTGAAAAACACTTGGGGTTTCAAAGAACTTTGCACGGTTTTGTGACAAACACTTCCATAAACAATCGTGAGAAATTTGGAAGAAATTACAAGGAAACGAATGCGCGTGGAACATTTTGAAAATTTCTAGCACTTTTGAATATTTTTTTTGAAAAACAGGTCCTATTCTTCCACAAAATGCTTATTTGTGAATTCTAAGTGACTTCAATGTAGCAGAAAATAATTTTAATTATTCTCTTTTAGTAGAATGTAGAGTAAAACATTGAAAATTTTAAACGAAATAAGATTGAAGGTACCTTGCCCCCTTAAGGTTACTGTGTACTAACCCTATTGGATCCTCTCCCTTTAATGTTAACCTATGAAGAAAATGTGTCCAAGGATTGCTGACTTGGATTTAAAGATTTTTTTTAATGTACTCCGTAATAGAGAAAGAAATTTGACTCCTTGGGTCATTTTTCATTTTTTAAATGCAAATAATATTTTAAAATTTAAATTATTCGGAGAAAAGCCTGGTATAATGTGTTTAGAAAGGTCATAAATTCTTTTGATGGACGAAATTTATAAAATGAATCTCGTTTCAAGGTGCAGAAAAGTTCAGGCTACTTGAAAATACCATTTTTATTGGATTATCAGTATTTATGTAGCTGAAAATAGTAGACACATTTTCTCCATAGGTTAACATTGAGATGAGCAAATCCAATGGGGTTAGAACAAGGTAGCTTTAATATACCATGCTCATGAAGAATTCAGAGGTTCTTTTTTAGATAGAAGAGAGCTGGTTGTTTAAAATATTACTCAATATGTTTAACGTTCTTTGCTTACATTTGGTATTTGCTTAAATTTTTTACATATATTTAATATTCTTCTTATTGTAATTGTTTTAATTATTCAAGAAAACACCTACTATAAAGAAAAAGGTCTATATATTTAAGAACAGTTCTCACGCTTTTAGATGAACAAACATACTTTATTTCTCGTTTGAGCGTATTTTCTCTTATCTTAAAACACTTCTATCTCCAGATTTGTTGATTTGCTTGTCAATATATTTTCCTCCTCCTTATACAGTTATATCTTAAGATCTCGGGCAGGAAACGGTACAGAATGCACGACTTACCCTTGTTATCTTTGGCATGTTAAGCTGTAATGAACACCTGTAAATATATTTCAAACTCGCAAATTCTGTCATCTCAGGCACGATTCCCCTTATCAGATGAGACACAAATTTCATCTTCGTGGGGTGGAAATTCATGGAAATATTGCTCGCTGACGACACGAATGATGTAACGGCTAAATAGGGTCAATAAAAGATAATTGCCTTCGTATCTATCATCGTGACTCCGTATCTTGTATAATTTGATCATATGAAAACACAAGAGGGATTTTCTGATATTTATTTATCGTTTAAGATAAAGCATATGGTCATTGAGGGAGGACGGTCGAAATTTGAATTTCTGCTATCTAAGGAATTTTTTTTCGAACGTATGCACAAGTGTGTGTGTGAGAGACAATAAAGGAAATAATAGAAAGAAAAGTAAAATGAGAATAAAAGAAGGTCTCGCTGGAATTTTTTATTTTTATTTTCCACTTTAAGGACGTATATCAGTGGAGATCTCAAGTCCTATTGCTCCACATTCCAAATTCTGTGAGCTATGGTGGATTTTACTGTCAGTATTTTCTTACCCACGGGTTAGCAAATGTAAATATTTTAATTTTGTTTTTCTTTTTTGCATTTGAGTCTAGAATTTCATATTTTTTAATTTAATTCAATTTTTAAAAAAGTTTTTTTTGTGATAGACATCAACAATTTAATGTTCTATGAAAAACTAAAAGACGGAAAAATTTTAAAGACCTCTAGTGTTTTATGTGAATCCCTAACTTTATAAGTAGAAAAACAGAATCAAAAATTATACTTTTGCTAATCTGTGATTTAATTATATTCAGATGGAAATTTATCTTATTTTAAAAACCACTAGATTTTTATTGAATCTCTAACTTTATAAGTAAAAAAACAGAATCAAAAATCATGCATTTGCTAATCTGTGATTTAATTATATTCACACGGAATTTTGCCAAATTTTAAAAACCTCTAGATTTTTATTTGAATCCTTATCTTTAAAAGTAAAAAATAGAAGAAAAAAATATGCATTTGCTAATCCGTGATTTATTATATTAGCAAATGCATAATTTTGCAACGGAAATTTATGACGGAATGCATAATTTTTGACGGAACTTTATCAAATTTTATAAACCTCTAGTTTTTTATTTGAATCTCTAACTTTATAAGTAGAAAAACAGAATCAAAAATTATGCATTTGCTAATCTGTGATTTTATTATATTCAGACGGAAATTTATCAAATTTTAAAAAGATCTAGTTTTTTTATTTGAATTGCAAATTTTATAAGTAGAAAAATAGAATAAAAAATTATACATTTGCTAATCTGTGATTTAATTACATTCAGATGGAAATTTATCATACTTTAACAATTCCATTGAAGATCTGCGACGATAGTAAATGTCTTACTTAAGTGTCAGCAGGTGTCAGTAAATAGGATTAGTAAATTTCTCAGTTTTTATAGGATCTAAAAATAGACCCTGCCTTAATGAGATATTAAAAGTATAATCACAAATCTGTGACGTCAATTTCCTTGAAAAACCTTATGATTTTTATTGTGGAAGATGTGTGAATAACGAGCGGCTGTTACTCCTACTTCTTGGTGCAGTTTGAATTAATTTTTTGGTGTATAAGAACGTCGTGTTCGAAAAAATGTGGAGAAAATAATACCTTTTGGAGTAAACATAATTTTGTAAAACTTCATTGACATTTTTTCAGCAAAGTTTAAATAACTGTGCATTATATAAAATTTTATCTACATTTTTTCAGTAACGTTAAAATAACTGTGCAACTTGCACACATATCTCTCTTTATAAACACGCACACACACACACACATACACACACATATATATATATATATATATATATATATACACTAAAGTGCCACTGAATTAGGGATAGCAAGGCCTATGCAAATTGTGTAGCGCTACGCATCATGTATGGGCAAGTGAGGGCGCTGTGGTAACTGCATATATAGCGCGTACTGTGGTTGTTCTGAATTAGTTCTTGGAATTGCCAGTATGGGTAAACTATCCTGATTTAGACGCATTCGATCGCAGACAAATCGTAGGTGCGCGACGCATGGGCCATTCAATTTCCGAAATCATCAGACAGCTAGGATTTTCAAGGTCGACAGTGTCAAGAGTATACCAAGAATACATGGATGGTGGAAAAAAAACTAGCGATCGGGCAAACTGCAAAGGACAATTAGCCTTGACAGTGCGTGGTGAGAGACGGCTCAGGCGTATTGTACGTAGCCAGCGAAGCCAAATATTGGCTCAAATTACCACCCAGTTTAATGACGGTGCCAGTCGTACAGTCAGTAAAAGGACTGTGCAATGCTCGCTTCACCGTATGGGTTTCGGGAGCCGTCGTCCTACGAGAGTACCATTGCTCTATACTCGCCATCGGGCTGCACGTCTTGCCAGGGCAAGAGAGCACAGACACGGGAGTGTAGAGGACTGGACACGAGTAGCATGGAGTGATGAGTCTCGATTCCGACTACTTAACTCCGACGGGAGGCTGAGAATATGGCGTCAGGCTCATGAAGCCATGGATCCTGCATGCCTGGCTGGAACTGTACAAGGGCATGGTGGCTCAATCATGGTATGGGGTGTTTTTTCGTGGCACAGTTTGGGATCTTTGGTGCGTGTACCAACCTCTCTCAATGCAATTCGGTACGTAGAATTGCTGGGTGATCACCTCCATCCGTTTATGCTGTTCTGTTATCCGCACGGTAATGGAGTTTTCCAGCAAGACAACTGTACCTCTCACAAGTCCCGTTTGGCTACTGGCTGGTTGGATGAACATACCTCTGACTTCTCTGTCATGAATTGGCCACCTAGAAGTCCAGACATAAATCCTATTGAGCATCTTTGTGATGTTTTGGAACAAGGCGTGAAAGGCCATCACACAGCACCAAAGAACCTTACTGAATTATGTTCAGCTTTAGCCAATATTTGGCAAGCCATTCCCGTGGAACGTTTCCAGAAACTTGTTGAATCTATGCCTCGTCGTGTGGCAGCCGTTATCAAGGCCAGAGGAGGCCCAACTCGTTACTAGGTAGGTATCCCTAATTCAGTGGCACTTCAGTGTATATATATATATATATATATATATATATATATATATATATGTGTGTGTGTGTGTGTGTGTGTGTGTATATATATATATATATATATATATATATGTGTGTATGTGTGTATATATGTATGTATATATATATGTCGCACAAATATGTAACGTTTTCTTGTGACAATTTTTCCATTACTTCCCTATATAACTTTTTCAGGCTAATCTTTCATATTCAAAAATAAATGTATAAACAAATAAATAATGAACGATTAATAGATAGAAAGAGAAGTTATTCCCTAACACAGAGCATTATCATTTAAAAGAAATTTAAATTGATTCGATGGAGGTATATTTCGCTTCAAAATAAGTTTAATGTTACAAATTAGGTATTAGTGCAGGAATGATGCTCGTGGTCAAAAATTATGCAGCTCCACATTGCATATCTTCTAAAGTATTGAATTTGTAAGATATATTTCCAAGGATATGATTTGAAAAGGAGCAATAAAATTCAATCAATTTGACTCACCTACGAAATTTATAAAGAGCGAACGCCTCCACTATTAAGTGGATCTGAGAGAAAAAGAAATTAAAAGCATTTAACACCCCCATTGATGGACTGACTCATATAAGTGAACAACTAAAGAAATTTTACTTCTATTCTTGACATGAGCGATTTTAAAGCCATAAAGCCAACAATAAACGCTGAAGCGTCTCTGAAGTATACACAGATTCACGTTTCAGGATGGTTCCGAAAGAATTCAAGTAGGTGCCGTTGAAGGTTTAAATGAAGTTAGTTCGAGTAACAATAAAAGGTTTAAAAAAATCACCGAGAATCATTTAAAATATTCATCTAGACGGATTATTTTAGAAACTTTATATTCCGACCGGTCACAAGCTTTCAAGGACGAATAATACTGAATGCGAATAAAAAATACTGAATGCGGATACAACAGTGTTCGCTGTATATTTTAAAACCACTTGTTAAATGAATGTTGTAAGATTCTCTTTTTATAGCAAGAAACCTCTTAACAAGAATATTTCTTTTCGGTTCGTATAAAAATAAAAGTAAAAAGATTTTGCTGCATATATAACATATACATATTGAAATACTCATACATATGCATACATACGCACACAGATACATACATACACACACACACACACACACATATATATATATATATATATATATATATATATATATATATATGTATATATGTAATAGCACGAGCGCGGGCCGACGAAATGTAAAGCTGAGTGGCATATCTAGTTGAGGTTAACATCGATGACTTGTCGCCCGGCCGTGCATCACAAATGTTTTAATTCGCTTCCCGCATTCATCTCCACCCTCGGACACGCAAAAGACCACAACGTTGATTTAACTACATCTTTTATTTTTAAGATACACAGAAATACAACTTCTTGGGGCAACTTACAAATGAAAAAAGCTTACATGTACGTGATACCAAACACTATATAAACTTATCTCGTCATGTGATCGTAGTAGGGTTTAATTGGTTAAAAGTTAGGGAAAGGCGTGACTAATGCGCTAAAGCCTTTAATTTTCTGTCCACGCTACGCAAGTTTAGTTTTCGAGTAAAAAATCAGCCATTTAATATTTTCCCTCGAGGTTATTAGAATTTAGAATCAAAAGCGAAATTAGTTCGAACGCCGCAGGGAATTTAGAATAAATTAGAATTTTAAATGGTTATAGGATTTTTAATGTTATAAAGATCCCCCCCGTCCGAGAAGAGGCTGACCAACAATGCCGGCATTGGAGGACAGACTCACCCGGCCATGTGAGGAAAATGGGCGTCGACCACAAATTTGGAAAAGTTTTAAAAGGAACATATGTTTTAAGTTAATTTAGTATGATGATCACATGACAAGACATTGCACATTTCAATATTGAATACACAAAAATACACTAATGATTTACTAATTTATGAACACAACAATAGCAAAAAAATTATAGTAATTAATGATCAATTATAGAAAATTGTAAATTATGTAAATTTCTTCTTATATTGTTGCTTTGAAAAAAATTAAATTTAAGAATGTATTTATCATCAACTGAAAACAATGTTGAACAGGGCGGCGCCTCCCCACACAATAAAATCTCAGCAGAAAATCAATTAAATCTACTTTAAAAAATTTTTTAATTACTAAAAAAATTACTTTAAAATATTTGTAATTACTTGTAAATACGCATTGCAAAAAATACACTTTCAAATATAGTAGTGATCGACCTGGACAACTGACAAAACAACGAAAAAAAAATCCCTATCTAAATGTAAACACAAAACACACAAAAAAAAATCTCCTATTCTTGTAGAATAACAACATAATCATAGAAATGTAATTACGAGATCCTGAAAAAAAAAATACAGAAAAGCAGCAAAAAAATGAAAGTGGATCTCTGGCTTCCTTAATCAATAGAATCAAAAATACACAACATATGAAATTATTAAGCACACAATAATAAAATACCTTGGTTTTTAAATGTATAAAATCGATATTAGCACCACAAATCTATTATATTTGAATGTTAAATTTATCCCTTATTTTTAGTAATTTAATTTTAATGTTCAAATTTCAATACAAGTTAATATACACAAAAATACCATTCTCTATCAATTGCCATAATTTAATGTTTATGTTCAAATTTCAAACTATTATTCTATCAATTGACACAAATAATCAAAATTCTTTTACCATTACCCATCTCAGTTTTATTAAGTTAATCATGAAATCGATAGGCCAAAAACAATTTTTCTTTTCTTGTATCACATTTTGGTATGAATCCTCGCTGTAAAGTTCCTAAATATTCATCATTTGTATTTAATATCTCAAAAAATATCTCTCATTATAATATTCTCTTTTCTATTTATTTATTATTCTTCATTATTTCTATTTCGAGAATTTTCTGGGGCGGATGAACCAAATATAACATACAATGGTTTTTCAATTCTCCAATTGTGGTTTTTTGGCACCCTAAGTCATGTTATAAAGACGTTCCGTTTATGAAAATCTTAAAACGCCCTTTAACTGTCGACTAAAACCTCCGGAAATCTCCTTTACTTAAATTCGTAGAACTACTCGAGGGCTCAAAATCAAATGTAATATGTCACAGTACCTAAATTATAAAATTTTCTTGAAGTTTGAAATAATTACCAAGTTATCCCTGCAGATATTTTCCAAAATCAAAACCACAGGCATCAGATGTTTAGATTTAGAACCGCAAAAATTCTAGGTTAAATGAATCAAAACAAGTTTGGCTCTTTTCGTGATCGTGTTTACAAAACTAATGCTGAGCATTCAAATTTATTGCGGGGGCGACCTTCGAAATGAAATACAACGGCGCTCGAAAACGGAACATTCCATTTCTAGCTGGAAAAACAGAGGCCATGTAAGGGTGCAACTGGTCCGCAATGATGTTCAGATACCCTGTAGCATTCATGGTCTGCTCTACCACAACCACGGGTCCCAGAGACGCCCAAGAGAACGTCCCCCAAAGCATAATACCGCCACCACCGGCCTGTGTATGACCTACTGTACATTGAGGGAGCAACAGTTCGCCTGGAAGACGGCGTATCCTGACACGGCCATCGGCGTGATGAATGACAAACCGTGATTCATCTGACCAGGCAACTCTCTCCCACTGATCCATGGACCAGTCGCGATCTTCCTGGGCCCAGCGCAGGCGAAGTTGGCGATGACGCTTGGTCAGCAAAGGCACACGAGTGAGACGTTTGCTGCGTAGCCCCATATCCAACAGTGTCCGCAGAACAGTGTGCTGCGATACTATTCTACTTGGCCCTGCATTGTATTGGGCTGTCAGCTGAGCCACTGTCTGGCTCCGGTTTTGCTTCACCATGCGAGACAGTCTCCGACGACCTTTTTCTTTGATAGCGTGTGGACGTCCAACACCATGTCGTCTACTGCTGGTTTCACCGTCATTCATCTACTTTGCATAAGTACTAACAACTGTAGGTTGCAAACAACCCACGAGTCGTGCAGTTTCGGAAATACTTGTTCCGAGCCTTCGAGCCATTACAATCTGCCCTATATCAATGTTGCTTAGATCCGCAGCCTTTCCCATCACACACAGAAGTAAGTGAAAGAATGTTTCTTCAGACTCTCCAGCAGCAGTTAAATACCACTTCCACCTGATCACGTGCCTTCCACGTCATCCAGGCGAATTCATTGCAAAATATAGGGATGGTCATAATGTTTTGGCTCTTGAGTGTAAACTTATCTCGTCATGTGATCGTAGTAGGGTTTAATTGGTTAAAACTTAGGAAAAGGCGTGACTAATGCGCTAAAGCATTTAATTTTCTGTCCACGCTATGCAAGTTTAGTTTTCGAGTAAAAAGGCAGCCATTTAATATTTTCCCTCGAGGTTATTAGAACTTAGAATCAAAAGCGAAATTAGTTCGAACGCCGCAGGGAATTTAGAATAAATTAGAATTTAAAATGGTTATAGGATTTTTAATGTTATATATATATATATATATATATATATATATATACAGTGGAATCTCGATCTATCGTTTTTCAAGGGACCGACTGAACTGAACGATAAATGAGGGAAAACGATGATTCAGAAAACGATCGATCGAGATTCCACAGTATATATATATATATACAGAGAGAGAGAGAGACAGAGAGAGAGAGTTGGTTTCATCTCAATAAGACAGAGTAATATGGTAAGAGCAATTTTTTTTGTCTTCATCTTTCAGAAATACGATGAAACGAAATTGTGAAATGTTTTTAAGGAAGACAGCACCAATATTTGAATTGTTGACTACTTACTGCTAAAGTAGCCTTTTAACTCGGGCAGAACTGTTGATTGCAGGGATAATTTTTAGGGAAATTCATGTAAATATTTTAATATAAATGAAGGATCTATTCTGAATATGATAAATGATACTAAAATGTTACTTACATATTGAAAAACACTAATTGTGTACCGTCGAATAAATGAATGTATGTGCAATATACAAATGCAAATTACAATTGGAAATTATGCATGGAATTTTAAATTTCTTCAGTGCTTAATCCTTAAAAATTTTCTTTTTCAGAAAAGAGTGATGCATGCATTTTAGGAATTTTGCTAATAATTTTGTACACCTGATACAACACATAATTCTATTTTTCTCCCTTCATTTGCATCGTAATCACGTTAACGAAGCTAACCAAAAAACTTTAACGCGAAATACTTATACTGTTTTAATAAAGAAAAAAGTTTTCTCGGGCAAATTATCAGCTGTCAGAGTGTAGTTTGGAGAAAGTTATCTGTTCATGGGGGCGATAGCTATAGAAGTTGAACGTTTAAGGGTAATAATTTTGTGACTTGGAAGTTTGATTTAATGAGTCAGGATATATTTTTAGCTTTAAAAAAGAAAAGTCTGTCTTGCATTAACAAGTTCTTTGAGTAATTGCTTTCATAGAAGACCAGTTTATAAATAGTTAAGTCGATAAACTTTTTAGCTTTTTTTAGGTATATATGTAACTAAAAGTTATTAATATGATAGTAGTATTCATAAATAAGTGTAGATTAATATAACATTTTTGAAATCATTAAATCTAAGGGGGGAAATAAATCGTGAAATATCCCCTATAAATAAACAAGCAACTTACTTATAGTGAGCGCTTTAAATAAACAAATAAATAAATAAATAAATATATATATATATATATATACACAGTGGAATCTCGATCTATCGTTTTCGAAGGAACTGGCTGAACTAAATGATGGATGCGGGAACATACAAAAAAGTATTAACATTCCTTAAAGTTTGATATCCCTAAAATATATTTACTCACATACATAAATGCATACATACCTGCAGTGTAATTGAAGATAAAATTGCAAAGTTGTACTGAAATCCAACATAATAATAATAAAAAAAGAAATACACGTAGGCACACAGGAATTTTTATTCAAATAAAAGTATTTAATCTTCGTTTGTTTTTTGGCAGTTTTCTCTCCACAAGTAAACAATATTTTTTCTGTGTTGCAAATTGCATTCCTTTTGGTTATTCGTTATTGTGTGAGAGTATAAAGAAGGGTCAGCCGTTAATGGTTTGTAACTAAAACCATCCCATTGCACTGGATGGGGTCCGACATAAGACCACCTGGAAGTTCTGCATCCGGGTGAAACCCTCATCGGCCAGTGTAGAACTGCAGCAATCAAAAACTTTTTACACCCTAAACCAAACACCAGGGCGCCTCCATCTCAAGGCCAAGACAAAAGCCAAAGTACAGCAGGAGCCGCTCAGGTCGGCTGACTGTGAACCATTGCTGATAAGAACAGAAATGTTGAATAGTGGGAGAATTTGGAATGAGTTTCCGAAAATTGGATACTTCAGGGGCTAAAAAATTAAGGAACACCAACGACGAACAAATAATGGGAGTGGTACGATTATGCGAAACCAGGCTATACAGGAGAGAATAAAAATGCGAGACCGTACATCTCAAAAGTTCTGCTCATTATTTAATTAGAGCGTCATTTTAACTCAATCCAAACATTTATATCTCAGGTTCGGTTATTACGATCGATCCGATAAATTAATGTAAAGCTGCTATATTCTGAACGAATATTGCGGGAAAACGATGGATCGAGGAACGATCCATGCGGTCTGTTTTTGCTTGTTTTCTATGGAATTTATTCGGGACTGGATGAATAAACGATGCATACGGGAAAACGATCGTTCGGGGAACGATCGATCGAGATTCCACTGTATATCGACAGACAAATTCAGAGGGGTGATCAAGATGAGGAATAATCACATATGAATGTATGACCGGAAACACAAACCTGATCTCTGGTGGGCACTGTTTACTTAATTGGACCGCACCTTTTACAAATCCCACTGGATGGCCCGAAATATCTCATTTTTCCTGGAGGAGGTAGAAGGCTCTAAATCAAAACAGAATCACACAGGAATGTATGACCGGATACGCAAATCTGATCAGCTAGAGGATAAACAAAGATGCAGAAATGAAAAGCCAACATTCCTGTGCATATATATATATTCTTAAAGGGGTTACTCTCTGTTTAATTTATCAAGCATAGCTATAAAAATATTTAAAAAGTTAACTTTTCTCCGAGAAGATGATGCAAGATACGAGTTAATCTCAATTGTCCGTTTGGATAAACACAGGATTACTTCTAAGGCAGTAAAAATAGAACTCAATAGTTTTGTCTCACATGAAGCACTTTTATTGGACATGATGCAACATGAAGTTTCTTTTCATTTCTTTTTTAATGCATTAAAAACATTTCAATAATTTTCGAATGGTTTATTGAAGATTTTTAAAACTAGAATTTTGGATCATCTTGTCCTCGGGATACTTTAGCGATGACAAAAGGACATAATGTAGTAAAAGTCTTTAATCCTTTTTTAAGCTTACTTTCCTAGCGATTCATTCACCGGAGGTTTGAGTCTGACGCTTCTATTCGGATCTTCTGGCGCTTCTATACGGCGATTCTATACGGACATAAATTCCCAACAAACCAACCAACCAACCAACCTATTTTTCCAACCAACCAACTAATTTTCTTCTAAACTAAACTTCACACTTCTTGTAAACTAGAGCTAAAATTCCTTTTTAAGTAAAGATGTCTTGGGAGCGAATGCCAAATTTGTAGAACAACTCAAATATAAATTTCAGGTGGATTATATTTTTTTGCTTTTCGTTAAACAACACTAAACATACAAAAATGTTCCCACGTAAGATGATAACTGTAAATTTACGCTATTCTGTCTTTAACCCTTTGAAGGGCACCGTTTGCACAGTGCAAACGCCTAAATCTAGTCTTTTTTTTTCACTTGCATTCCATGTATTCCAGTTAAATGATAAGGAAAATTGTTAGTACTGCCATGTGTTATCAGTTTAAAGAAGTAAAAACATTTTGCAACCATTAATTAGAAAATTTTCAAGATTAATTAGGTTAACAAAAATCAGGAAAAAATCTCAACCGTGGAAACGGTAGAGGTGGTTCCACCTGAAAGGGTTAATGGCATTTTAGCATTTATTCCTTCCTCATAACTAACTGCTGGATATAGACCGACCAGCTTCGTTGCCCTGCTAAAGTTTTTATAACTCCACTTGGCCAAAACAGATAATAAAGTGCCAAATGATGTTAAATATTCGAAAAACTGCTGGAATATTGTACATAACTCACATTGTACCCTTATAACCTTTCAGGCATTTTTTTTTCTTACAAACATAATCACATCCAATTATTTCAAGCTTAACTCCATTACGAAAACTACACTTTTTGTTTTCCTACTTGCCCTTGAATAAAACTTTAAGCCCATATTCTTCCTAAATTATTATCAACATTATTTCCTTAGCTGTCGTGTAGAATTGTGCGCTCAAAGGAATTTCAGGTTTGGTTTGGTTTGGTTTGGTTTGGAGCTCTACGGTCAATCTACGGTTTGCTACACGAGGACTAATTAGACCAGGATCTACTGCTTTAAGTCCGAACGGCTACAAACATCCCCGCCAAGATTAGCAGGAATTTCAAGACCTCCAATTGTCCTAGTCGATGCCACGAAGAGACCGATTCCTCACGTGCTCACGTTTTCCTGTCTGCATTTCGGTCGGTACAAACAAGAGAGGCCTAGTCGATATAATCAGCAACTATCCAATTCTCTTCTGTCATTTGAGATGAAGATTCCTCCTTTTCTTTAACAATGTGAGATGGAAATCTTTTCGCCTGTTCTACTTTCCTAATGTCTCGTAGTTAATTCGACTTTTGTTTGATCCACACTCTGGGAAAAAATTTGTTTTCCGTTGAATTCTGATAAAAAAAAACCATTCAACTTAACCTTTTGAAATATTAAAGAAGCACTTATGAGTATATCGAATCAATAGTGTTATTTTGTATACACTGAAAGTTCTGTCTTCGGCCACCCCTATTCGACGGCCATATTTTGTTCAGAACCGATTAAATACTCCATAGAGATAATGTTAGGGAAAAAAATCTCTTTTAGATAGCCCCCCCCCCTCCTCGAAATAGCTATTTTTTATGAAATCATTTTATGGGCACTGGTAGTATTCCTGTTAACCATAGATAAGTTTCACTATATATATATATATATATATATATATATATATATATAGATATATATATATATATATATATATATATATATATATATATATATATATATATATATATATAATATTTATATATATAATATATATATATATATATATATATATATACAGGGTGTAACGAAACTCTTGGGCAAAACTTTAAGGGGTGATAGTACACATCAAGACAAACAATATTATATAAGAAACTTAGGGTCCCAAACGTCTTCCAAAGGAGATAGACGCCATTAAAGTTTAGGGTCCGAAATTTCAAATGATTATAAAAAACGGAAAAATGGGTCAATTCGTTAGCGGTTTTAGCTAAAATTATTCTTTTTGTCAGTTTTTTCTTGAAAAATAAATTTGAAGATAAAGTAAAAAAAAAATGTCGATAGAGGGCGCTTTTGACTTTGGACTAACAAACAACTATTTTTTACCGTTATTTTTTTTATCACATTAAATGCTTTCAAAAGCTTAGCCTTAAACTTAAATTTTTAGCTCAAAATCTGATTCGTTGGGGGTGGTTAAGTAGCGCAAACGGAATTGTGTTCAGGAGTTGAATTTTGAAACTCCCTCCCTCCTGAACAGAGTTCAGTTATTCCCGATCTTGGTGTCATAGGACTTTGTGTCGTAGACCAGGCAGCAACTAATGCCTCCTAGACGTAAAATAAACTAGAGAGGGATGACAAAATTAAAAAAATTATTCATAATACTAGACATGAGCAATTTCTCTTCTCGAAATAAAAAAAAAAACAATTTTATGTACGCACGTCGTGCGCATGAATGAAGGTTGAATGAATGATGCCACGTAGAAAATGGTACAAGCATGATTTTCTTGTGGAATCACAAAAACTGCTCGAAAGAGCGCCCACCAGCAAGGATGCAGGCCTCACACCGCCGGCGGAGGGACTTTCGAACATTAGCTAATACCCCGGGCATCTCCCGGATATCGCCTGCTACGACGGCAATTCTCGCAACCAGTTCCTCGTTGGAGTCGACAGGGCTTGCGTAAACAAGACTCTTCATATGGCCCCAGAGGAAGAAGTCTAGACAGGAGAGGTCAGGCGAGCGTGCCGGCCAATTTACCGGACCACCCCGTCCAATCCATCGCCCTGGATATGCTGTATCTAATGCACTTCTCACATTTGCGCTGAAATGTGCAGGCGCTCTATGATGTTGGAACCACATACGATCCTTTATGTTGGCTGGAACACTTTGCAGCAGAACTGTAAGCACCTCTTGTAGGAATACCAGATACGTTCCGCCGTCCAGGCTCCTTGGAAAAGATATGGCCCGATCAAATGATCGTCTGTTATGAATAACTTTTTTTTATTTTTTGTCATCACTCTCTCGTTTATTTTACGTTTGTGGGTAATAGTTGCTGCCTGGTCTACGACCGAGCATCCAAAATCGTGAATAACAACTCGTACAGGGGAGGAGGGGGGTTCAAATTTCACCTCCTGAACACTGTTGAGATTTCGCGACATAACCACCCCCAACGATTCAGATTTTGAGCTCAAAATTTAAGTTTAAGTGTAAGCTTTTGAAAGCATTTAATCTGATACAAAAAATAACAGTAAAAAATAGTTGTTTGTTACTCCAAAGTCTAAAGCGCCCTCTATCGGCATTTTTCAAACTTTATCTTTAAAATTTATTTTCCAGAAAATCTTGACATAAAGAATAATTTAAGCGAAAACAGCAAACGAATCGACAAATTTTCCCGTTTTTTATGATCATTTGAAATTTCGGACCCTAAACTTTAATGGCGTCTATCTCCTTTGGAAGACGTTTGGGACCCTAAGTTTCCTATATAATATTGTTTTTCTTGATGTCGACTATCACCCCTTAAAGTTTTGCCCAGGAGTTTCGTTACACCCTGTATATATATAGCACCCCAGCTAGAGAGGTGGCACAAGTCAAAAAATGGCAATTTTGAGGTTATGTCATTGAAAAATATGCATGAAGAGATCCCATCGTGCATGAAAAGGGACGCACCTCTATCTCGCAATTTATCCACTTTAGGGCAGTTGTATCAGTTTTATTGTAATGCTAGTTCAAGCTGTATAGTATACTATAAGTGGATTTTTCTCAAATGCTACCTTTTTGAGTTGTGTCACTTTTCTAACCGGGGTGCGAGATATATATATGTGTGTGTGTGTGTGTGTATGTTTGTTTGTGTATGTATGTAGGTATGTATATGTATATGCATATGTGTAGGCAAATATGTGTGTAATACTTGTCATTATTATAGTACAAAAAGTACTATAATTTTCGGTCTACAGTAAATATCATGATACAAGAGGATTTTCTCTGGTGATATTTTTTATACTGGAGAAATATTTGAAACCAACTGCGTAAAATATAAAATGTTTACTTTCTACTTTTGTGACATAAATTTTACGCTTACACTATTTAACGTAAATTTCCAAGATAACTTTCAAACCTATGTGCTATTCATTCAATATCTTGAGCAATTCGAAAAGAAATCTCAAAAGATAATTGCCTAGAGCTTTCTGCTTAGAAACTTTTATGCGATGCAAATCTAATACTTTTCCTTTATATTCCCCGAAATTCTTGATTTCACTTGAAACGTAAGCTAAAAGGTAGAAAAAAATAAAGCACGTTGAAAATTCGATTGAAAAGCATCGATTCGAGTATAATGTTTCAATTCTTTACGGGTAGTAAATTTTATTTCAGCTTTATAAATGGATAGAAATATGCTTTGAAAGCCCAGCAGAAATTTTCGATCACAATTTTAATCCTTTTATGCTATTTATTTTTTCCTTGAAAGAATTGACGAGCCGCGCATTTAATTCCCTTTCTTATCTCCTAATTCAGATTTTAACAGAAGGAACTGAATAACAAAAGATTTAATTTCTCGAGGTTATGAAAATTCCTGAAGAGTATTTTAGACTGTTCCGCATTTCTTTGTAAGATACAAAAATATAAAAATGGTTATCAATTTTTAAAATCACGTGATAAAATTGGATCAACGTGCAGAATGATATTTGTTAGGATGCAGGGTTGTATTTCGCAAAATTGTTTGAAAGGTTCCGGTATACATAAAAGCTTTGCACTAAAGTAGATTTCAGGAACACAATAACTCGAATACAGATTTGAATATTAAAGTTACCTGATTTCATTCTTTGGTAGTTTGAGTGAAGAGCAATTGAAATTTGAACGCAAACACGTGTTCACACTAGCTGAGAAATATTAGCATAAAGCATAACGGATAATGTTTGTTTATGAAAAACTATTAATGAAACTTTAGAAGTGCGTAAATAAAAGTTATCTGGGCAAAGAAACATTAATGTTTTGAAATTCTAACAGAAATATTGTTGACTGGTGAAAAGGCGGGACAAAGGACAATGTTAAGGTGTTTTAAATTCGCAAAATGTTCTATTTGAGAATAGAGAGGATTATATAGAAATGTATAATATTTACATTAATTTTACTGTAGGATTTCAGTTAGTAATAGTTATGAAATTATTAACATATATATTAAACTATACAAACTCAAAACTATTGAATCGACAAATTTAATTTAACACTAGAGAGGCGGAAATTTTTTTCTCACTAAATAGACTGAACGCCGTCAATTTAACAGTTAAAAATAAAATCAAGAATATAAAATATTTAATGTTTTTTAAACACTGTTAAATACTTTAAATTTTGAACTATTTCATATCAATGTATAATAAATTCGTATATATTTAGATTTATTTTTATGCAGGTATTCTGAGCTGACAACCTGGTATGGTTTATCCGTAAAAATATATGCATGGTTTGCACAGTCCTTATTTTTCAACACCAATAGTTCTGAAGAGCCAATATTTCTGTTGTTTGCAAAAGGGGGAAGAGAAGAAAAGTAACTAACATTTTTCCGTTATTATTTTAAATGTTTTTGCCTGTTTTCTATATTGCCGTCAAATCGACCACTTTCAGTGTTAGTAGGTATACAACACATTTCTTCACCCTCTTTACTATCGAATATAATTTTGTAAATGTGTGTACATACTTCACTTAAAATTGGAAAAAGTCATAAAATTTCAGAAGCTTGAGGACATAAATACAGACATAGCGCTCAGTCTGAAACCGTCAAAATGACGGCAGCCGTCTTTCTAGTGATGAGTGTTTTATTATACATGAGGCATTTCTGGGGAATTGGGTAAGTCTGTGTCGGTTCAAAGCCTCGTTGAACAATGAATACTTTTAATATTTATAAAATACTAGTTGAATAGTCGAATATATACTAGTTGAATAGTAGTTTAATATTTATAAAATACTAGTTAATATTTATAAAATACTAGTTACTATTTATAAAATACTAGTTGAATAATATTTATAAAATACTAGTCCGTGCTTCGCTACGGAGTACATTCAAATGAAATACAACAATCAATGTATGCAATTAATGCCCAAAAAAATATTTATAATAAATATAACGGTCAATGTATGCAATTAATGTCAAATATATATATATATATATATATATATATATATATATATATATAATAGTAACGGATATTTTTATAGACGAAATAATGTAGAAGAAAACATTCAAATTAAATACAACGGTCATTGTACGCAATTAATTTGTATGTTTAATATCCATAAAACATACTAATTTGAATTAAATTCTTTAAAAAATCCCATCTCAATTGGTCTAGTGGTTAAATTATATCTTTTACCGTATTTTAATATTTTTTGTCAATTTAATTCGTTGTTATGCACGTGACGCAAAATTAATTTAAAGTATCACAAAAAGAAGATAAACCCAGTGATCAGCATTTAATAAATTAAATTCTAAAATTTAATCTTTAAAAATTCACCAAAAATCAGAAAATGGAAGTAAAGAATCGAAAAAGATTTCATTTTAAAGGGATTTTTATGATCTTTCTCTTGACATAAATTTTATAACCCTCAAATTATTATTTTAAATGCAAACTTTAAAGAATGTTACAAAAAAGGCTAAAAATTTAATTTAAAAAGAATTTTTCAAAAAATCTTTCTTAGTGCACCCCTACACTATAAGAAGAATCGCCATGCAAAATTTTAGCCCTTTAGGTTCAGCGGTTTGGTCTGTGTGTTATCTGTCAGTCAGGCAGTCATTTACGGAACTGTTTTATGTATTTAGATAACCATGTTGCGGGTATTTAATATATGTAATAGGTTCATTTTCCAAGCATTGATAATTGTTGTTAGTCATTTTTTTAAAATCTTAGTTTGCTAATCCGTGAAGCCTATTCGTAGTTTCATACGAAAAATAATAATTTTTTCCGAGAAAAATATCAAACAGATTTTCACTACTTTAATGCCATTTTATTTCTAAAAAATTAAAGAAATATCATCAGAAAATCTGCGCTGTAAAACTGAATAACTGCCTATTGTGTTCCCGCGAATTGTCAATGATTTATTATGCTAAAATTGAATTAAACCGGATCTTGAAACAGTAGGGATGTACATCCAGGAAGGGGATAAAATTAGAAGCCGATATATCACTTTCCCTGTGTGATGCTGTAATCCTCTTTGGATAGTAATCCTCTTAGGACGTAGTACCACACCTCGATTTATCCTTTTAGATTCGGAGATTATCGCACTTTAAGCGTGGCTTGTCAGATTGTGTCAGAGAAAATAGCTAAAGGAGCTGGAGAAAATCGGCATTTAACGGATATTTCAAGGTAAAGAAACCAGTAAAGAACAATCTAATTTTTTTTCTTTCATTTGCAGTTACAAGAAGTTAAAGTATTCTCAAAATTTTTATACTGTATGTACCAAATCTGGTAGAATCTGGTAGAGATACAGTTGTAAGGTATACATAAGATTCGATTCACAAGAATCGAAATTTTGAGTGAATGAATTAAAGAAGTTCTTGAGATATGCTAATTTCGGCATACGCGCTTGGTATAAATACCATGCAGCTTGATTAAAGAGAAGGTTGTTAAAGTTGATAGATAAGCGTAAGGGAGCTACGAGGAAAGCAGCTCCAGGTGCTATCCTGCACCAGTGCTTAGGGGGCCTAAAGTTTACGTGGCAGAACTACTGGTTTGACTCTCTGCTGATTTGTGAGCAGTGTATTTTCAAAGTGTATTTTTATTGAATGCTAATATATATATTCCGTACAAGTAGTACGTATGCTTATTGCTGTAAAAGCAAATTCTATATGTGCAACGAATTCAATAAACATTGTTTCATGTATAAACTGTGTTTGTATCAAATTCATTTAGAGTGCCACTTCAAATTATATACACCCAAGTCTGGGTAGAAGTGAGCTATTCTCTATACAGTGTTAGAAAGTATAAACACGAATTAGCAGATACTTTTTTCAATTATTCAGGTTGTGTTCCTTGAGTCAGAAAGTAGAGATGGAGACTGGAGAACCAGCATAGAAAAAGATATTAACCTATGTCTTGTGTAACATATCAGTTATCTTTGAAAATGTGTGAGGTATTGAATCGAAATTAACCCCTCTCCGGTTAAAGAAAAATCACCGTTTATGTTAAATAATTCAAAGAAGAAGCAAACGTGAATGCAAATTTATGTAAATAATTTAAAGAAGAAGCAAACACGAATGCAAATGAGTAGCGAACAAACGTAAATAGCGCACACGTCAGGCAGACGAGAGACGACACGAGGCGAGGAACGAACTAAAAAATTGAAGATCAGTTTTGCCGTGCAATTCAAGTACAGCACTTGGACATCACGAAGCTCATCGAAGGCGTTTTGGAGTTAAGTTTCGTTCGGCGACCTGGTGATCATCTTTCTGGTAGTCGAAAGTTAAGACAGAAAGGTTAGTGGAGCGAATTTACAGGTAGTTCTAATTACGGGTAGTAGCGTGGCTAATTTCTGGCAAGGTTTCTGTAGTGCGCGGGATAGCTACCGGGACTAACAAATGCGTTAATTTTCACGTTATCTGTTAGTAATGAGTGTTGTGATTATGCTGCCTAATTGTTGTTGCAATGAATAGATTTTAGTTAAGAAACCTCGACGTGTGTCTTGTTGTGTTGAGTTGTCTTTAATTTATATATATATATATATATATATATATATATATATATATATATATATATATATATATATATATATATATATATATATATATATATATATATATATATTATATTTATATTTATATTTATATATATATATATATATATATATATATATATATATATATATATATATATATATATATATATATATATATATATATATATATATATATATATATATATATATATATATATATATATATATATATATATATGCGAGGGGTGATCAAAAACTAAGGTTACAAGGTCGATATTCCTGGAGTTTCGTCTGTTTTATAGAAATTGATTGTGTGCGGTAATTCTAATACATGCGGTCGCTAACTGTGGAGAGTTTCACGTACCCGCGACCTACAACGGTAGTTGAAGGTTAACAGAAATGGCGACTCGTTTGGAAAACTGGTCTCGCGAAGAAATCCGCTTAGTTATTCGATTTCTGTGGGCGAAACTTGTAAGCGCGGCTGAAATTCACCGGCAGCATCTTCCTTCATGACAACACGCGGCCTCATACAGCCCAGAGGACAACCACGCTGTTGAAGAAAGGGACATCATCGACCATCCTTCCTACAACCCGGACCTGGCCCCAAGCGACTTCCATCTCTTTCCTCACTTTAAGGAGGACCTAGGGGGCCGACGATTCGGATCAGACGAGGAGGTGAAACACTTCGCCACAACGTGGCTGAACACGCAAGGACAGGATTTTTACCAGGAGGGAATATTCAAACTCATCCCACAAAGTTAAAAGTGCCTAAACCGATATGGAGACTATGCTGAAAAATGACCTAATGTACGTACTATCCGTTGGCTGTATTGGTATTATGAAATAAAATATACACGTTTCTTTGCAGGCTTTGTAACCTTACTTTTTGATCACCCCTCGCATATATATATATATATATATATATATATATATATATATATATATATATATATATATATATATAACCTCAAAGCAAGGAAACATTGAACTTCGAAAGAAAACATTGAACTTCGTAAATTTGTTTTCGGTTAAAATATCAGTACATCTGTTCCAAAATAAAACCTATCTATACTTTTATCTCCATAATTCTGCTCTAGAGTTATTTTTCGTCGTACTTATTTATAGCTATATTAATGTCGCTTTACAAGTATTTACGTTATTGTTATCTTTCCCATGTAATTTGAATGTTTTTCACTTTTAAATTTACACTAAATGTTGTATAATAAAATATGACACTAGTTGAAATATAAACAGAGTATATTTAGAGATATGTTATGAATGTGTATAAAGAAAATAAACTTTTAAATAAATATTATATTATTTAATTATTTAATCTTCATTTAAAATGCAAATTGAAACCAATTTTGGAGATTTATTATACCGAGGAATTCTAGCTTATGCAGTATCTGAAGTGCTGAGACTGTTATAAAATAATGGAAAATTTTCATAATTTTTACTGCCAATTAAATTATAAAATATCTGTATTTGTGGTACAACAAGCTTCAATCCTAAAGAAGAGAAGTTCAGAACCCCAAAACGATCTCTGGTCGAGGCTCAATGGACACAGTTAGCCTCCCTAATGCAATCCACTCATGCTTTATTGAATTTATACCCGGTGGCGATGCCCTTCCAACATAAAGACTTCCAACATCTGATCTCGAAAGAACATCCCCATAATTGCTTATGAAAATAAAATCTTAGCCTATGCCACTTCTGAAAAATGGAAAAGGAGATATCTCGTTGCTGAGCGACGCTCATATGATGAACTCTTCAGACTCAACACTGCTGACGATTAACTATTTTTCCGTTGGAGATATTGATCAGTGCGCCTATTTAATATGATCCCTGATGTAACAAGACGCTATAACTAGTTTTCGTT
>OU015498.1:38745147-39052647 GCA_907164885.2 Dolomedes plantarius
GGGTCTCGAAATGTTTTCTGAGGAAGGAGGGGAGGTCATGACGTTTTCATTCAACTAAAGTAACTTTTTAGCGAATTTTAACTTTAAAAAAATGACAGTATTTATTTACCATGGAACTGTATGGCAGTGATGATTTTAAAGAAATTATATATATATATATATATATATATATATATATATATATATATATATATATATATATATATAACAGTGGAATCTCGATCAATCGTTTTCGGATCCATCGTTTTTCCGTATGTACCGTTCATTTTATCCGGTCCCAACTATCATATTGCTTTGTTATGTTTCCGCATCTATCGTTTTCCCGCATTTATCGTTCATTTCAATCGGTCCCTTGAAATAGGGAGTGTTACCTAGGTACAAACATGTTTAACCGGAGTGTCGGGGGTCACAACTCCCCCCGGTCATTTATATTCTTCATCTTTCAGGTTGATGAATTGTGCTGGTGTTGTCAGGTTTAAAAATGTTTTTATTTAATATATAGCAGCTTACGGTTGAGCAGCGTAGCGCCATAGTAAGATTGCCGTTGTTCATTGGTTTGATTTCTGGTTGTACTTTTGTAGACATAAATAAATATATATATATATATATATATATATATATATATATAATATATATATATATATATATATATATATATATATATATATATATATATATATATATATATATATATATATATATATACGGAACTTTTCAAATGTAAGCAATAACGAGTGAGGTGCATTACGATATTTATTTTGATTATACAAGATAATGTCTCGAAGTAGATAATGTGGCTCGCAAAATTTTTTCTGGCGGGGTCACTACTTTTTTTTCAATTAAAGTAACTTTTTAGCGAATTTTAACTAAAGAAATGACGGCATTTATTCACCATGGAACTGTAATGGAACTGGGCAGTGAGGATTTTAAAGAAAAAAGTCTCATCCAAAGCGCAAACTTGGTTCGTTAGAAAACTATAGCCTTTAGGGGCTGGTCAGTGAAAATTGTGGTTACGTACATAGTACAGTACAGAAATTTAACTCAACAATTAAACGTCAGTTTATCTTATCAGTCTGTGCTGTCACTATTAGCATGAATATTGTCCCTTTCCTATAGGAATAAAGCAATTTTATTTAGTTAAAGAGTCTTTCTGTTTTTATCGTTATACAGCTCTGAATCAATGCAGTAGGTGCATTATTATTCTCAAGGTTCCGTCCTGCCCTGTTCTTGCATTAACACATCATTGGCGGAGGGATGAATGCTTCTTAATTTTCTCTATAGCTCACAAATGCCTTACAAATTACATTTTTTGTTAAATTAAAAGTTTAGTTGGAATTAAATTACGGAACAGGCATTTTAGAGTTTTTTCTTTATGTCTTTAAAAAGCCTTTTTAATGAAAATACGTAGGGTGGAAAGTCGGGAGCGATGGGTGCAGGATGCGAAGAAACCATTGAATGGGGTTACGACTCGAAAATGTTTGGGAAACACTGTCTTAGTGGATATGGTTAAGAACAATGAATATACATATAGAAAGTGTCCTATTATAAACTGTGGTTTTCAGTCTATCTGGTTGTATTGGCTACAAGTTATTAATTTCAGAGAGAGACCTCACTTTAAAATGAATAGAGAAAGAGCCTTTTCTGGTCTGATTTACAATATTTAGTTGTACTGGCTACAAATTATTAATTTCAGAGAGAGAGACCTCAGTTTAAAATGAATTGAGAAAATGGCATTTTCTGGTCTGATTTACACAATTTGGTTTATTAGCTAGAAGTTATTAATTTCAGAGAGAGAGAGACCTCAGTTTAAAATGAATCTAGAAAGGGCTTTTTCTGGTCTGATTTACACTATTTGGTTGCAATGGCTACAAGTTATTAATTTCAGAGAGAGGGATCTTAGTTTAAAATGAATTGAGAAAGGGCATTTTCTGGTCTGATTTACACTATTTGGTTGTAATGGCTACAAGTTATTAATTTCAGAGAGAGGGATCTTAGTTTAAAATGAATTGAGAAAGAGCATTTTCTGGTCTAATTTACACTCATTCCCCCCCTTTTGTTGTTGTAGCGTGATACGTCTGAATTTTTTAGCTATATTTACATATATTTGTGTTGATAATTATAATCTTGATAATAATTATCTTATATAAAAATATATCTTTAAATAATTATCTTTATTTGTAAAATTTCTTAATTGTACTACAATATAAGCTTATCGTACAATATAGTCTAATATAATCTAATATAGTCTAATATAGTCAAAAATAAGCATTTCGCTAACAAACCACTGTACTCCCATTCGCATATTTTAATGTAAAATAATAAATTTGTCTTTTACAATGTAGCTACCTTACGCAATATCTTACATCATACTACTTTAAACATATATTTAAAAATATTTAAAACACTCCAAATCACATAAAAATGAAAATAAAATTCAAAAACAATATTTCTACCAACATTATTTGAATTATTTTTAAATGCAACATGAAAACAATGATGTTTAGAAAATATGAGAGTAATTTTAATATATCAAACTAGCCGGGCTTCGCCTAGCTACGCTCAAGCCATCCGTGTAACATATTTATGTACTTCGGGCCCCACAAAAGAAAAAAAAGCCTACAAATGTATTAAATTCAAGTGAATTAATTCCTTTCAATTTTCATTCCCGTCGCTGTCGACAGATGGCAGCACCACTGTTCCAGATGATTTGGTTTCTCAGCAGTGAGTGATTTTAGAATGAAAACATCTCTAAAACTATTGAATTAACAGAATAAGTGTACGCAGAAAAAATTATCAGTTTTCGAAGCTCTTTCCAAATATGTAACATTTATGTACTTTCATGAGAAAAAAAATACACCGATTTTCCTGTATATTTGTCGGCCATTTTTTTTCGAGGAGTGGCCCGCCCGGATGAGTTACGGTCACGTGATCTTTCGACATCCATTGGTCCCTTTATTAGTATAGATTACTATACTTCCTGAGAAAATTTGAATTAAATAATTTTTAACTATCCTTTCAGCAATGTATATAATAGATGCACCGCTGCCTTGAGAACAGGGAATTTAAAGCTCTGTTCTGTTGTTTCTTCCCCTTTACAGCTTCAATTTTGATTAGGCAGAAATATTTTGCAGCAAATTATTTAAAACAATAATAAAATACTAATCATTTCACAGACGCAGCAAAAAGTTTATCGACTGATTGGAGGCCACTTTTCCCCTTAAACATGATTAGCTAATATTCATATCGTTGAATTACTTTTTCAGACATATAAATTGCACCAGTTGATATTATATGCAATAATATCAGGCCGTTAACAAGTAAATACTAATCATTTAAACAAGTACTAATCTTTTCAAAGACGCAGCAAAAATTTTGTCGACTGATTGAAGGTTGAGTCACTTTCCCCCTTAACCCTTCAGCGGGCGCGCCCATGTACAAAGTGCAACATTTTCGTAATTTTGAATGGTTTGTTTTTACAAGTAAGGTTTGAATGTTCTAAACAGTTTCTATTTATAGCTACACCCTTTCTAATGCAGGTCTAATTTTCTGATACTTGTAATCCTTTCCATTCATTGTTAGTCGTGATTTAAACGTGGTAAACCAGCGATTATACTGGATTGCAATACGACAAAATTATTAGTTAATGTCGTAGATCAAATGTGCAGCTATTACACGGTATTCCGCATATCACGAAGATGTACAATCTCAAAGAGTTTTAGGTTTTTGGACATAATAGGAATCGATTCGCAAGTTGTCCTTAGATGCATTAAACCGGACAGTTTTGAAATAAGGCGATTGTATCTGCATTCTTTGGCCTGTAATTATAAATATACAGTGGCTCCCATAAGTGTTCGTACACTTACGAATTTCTATGAAATAGGGGTTTATCCATTAATTAAAATGAATATTTCAGAATGGGTATTTCATAATAAGATCTATAATCTATTCTTAACAAAACTACATGAAATATTTTGAAAACAGAGTAAAACTTTATTTTTAAGAAACCAGTAATCAAAAAGTAACAAAAACTTTATCTCACAAAAGTCATCGTACACTGAATATTTTCGGATAAATTCATAATTAAAATTATCTTCTGGCGCTTTATTTTTATTTTTGAATTGTGGTGGCATTTGAAATATCGTTTGGCTTTAATTTTTGCTTGCCTACTCCGTAATATTCTATTTATTATTTAAAAATGGCTCTTAGTCGTAAAGAAACAACAAACAGCATTCGAAAATTGATTTTTTTTCATCATAGTAGTGGTAAATCAGTTCGGAATATTACTAAATTACTTAATTTATCCCATTCTTCTGTGCAGTATGTGAAAAACGCTTTAAAGAAGATTGGATCGAAAACAAGGTAAGAAATTGCCGTCCGGCAAAATTAACAAAACGTGATCAGAGATATATAATTAGAAAATTTGTGAAAAAATCACGTTTGACTGCTGTAAAAGTTTCTTCAGAATTCAATGAAACATTTTCTACTTCAATTTCACCTGAAATTTTTTGATGAGTTCTCAGAACAGCTGGATGACATGGGCGTTCTGCCCATAGAAAATTTTTTGTGAGTGAGAAAAACAGAAAGTTTAGGCTTCCCTTCGCACTATCAATGATAAATAAGCCCCAAACCTATTGGAATAATGTCTTATTTGCCGATGAACATTTTTGGTACTGATGGGCGTATAATTGTATGGAGAAGAAAAAAATGAGGAACTTAATCCCAAGAACTTAGTAGGAACAGTTAAGAATGCCGGTGGAGGTATCCTTGTGTGGGGGTACATGTCAGCATCAGGACTAGGAAATTTGGTATTTATTGATGGCATAGTGAATCATGCTATTTTTATAAATATTTTAAGAGACAATTTAAAATTATCATCTCAAAATTGGGGTATTGGAAACAACTTTGTTTTTTCTCAAGATAACGATCCTAAGCACACGGCTCTCAACGTTCGCATCTGGTGTCTCTATAATTGTCCACAATTTTTTAAAACACCACCTCAATCCCAGATTTAAACCCAATAGAACATATTTGGAGAGAACTGGAGGTTCAAGTACGAAAACACGACACTCACATGAAAAGCGAACTAAAAACAATTATAATGGAAGAATGGATGAACTTTGATGCAAAAATTACAAAAGAACTAAAGCAATCTATTCCCAGACGTGTAAAAGCTGTTGTGGATGCTAAAAGATATCCTACTAAATATTAATTTAACGAAAAATTAGAATATTTACTAATATGTAGAGATTTTTTACAAGTGTACGATGACTTTTGTGAGATAAAGTTTTTGTTACTTTTGGATTACTGGTTTCTTAAAAATAAAGTTTTACTATGTTTTCAAAATATTTCATGTAGTTTTGTTAAGAATATATTATAGATCTTATTATTAAATACCCATTATGAAATATTCCTTTTAATCAATGGATAGACCCCTATTTCATTGAAAATCGTAAGTGTACGAACACTTTTGGGAGCCACTGTATCTCATTATTAACAACATTTTATATCTTGTCATGAAACGCAGAATTATTATTTTCAATTTGAAAAAAGAAAGTTTATTGCAAAAGGAATAATCAAGGTTGAAAGAGACGTTGCACTTTATGCAACGCGCGCCTGCTGGTGGTCCAACACTTGGCGATCCCACTGAAGGGTTAAACATGATTATCTCATTTCCATATCGTTGTTTTTTTTTTCAGAAATATCTCTCGTACCAGTTGATATGATATGCAATAATATGAGGCCGTTAACAAGCAACAAATTTTAAATACGAGATAAAAATACAAGAAAATAAACTTTTTAATAAAGGGGAATTCGTCTACAGTATAGTTGTTATCGTCGTATAGTTGTTAGCGTCGTGAACTTCCACCTCAGTGGGTTTGGGTTCAAATCCTGAATTAGAGTGAATCGTTATCTTTGTCGTTACTTTTCGGTGAATAACATATTGCGAAGGTATCACGATAAGTTACTCTGTATTAGAAAAAATAAATAAGAGAGAATTCGAATCTCGGAAACATCAGTTCACCATGAGAGGTGCATAATGAAATTAATTATAATCATGAATAGAGTTGAACATAAACTTATTGAAACTGTTTAACGCAGGTGTGTCAAATCGCGGACCTATAATATCGTACACTTTATAAGACCTGTCATTCCAGAGAAAATTATCCCTCGTTTCACAATCAAGCCTTATTCATGTTATCGCTTTTTTGACATTATGTAAATGTATGGAAAACTATTTTCGAAGATAAAGCAAGGTAAGAATAAAATTAGATTACAAAAATATTCCCGATGACTACCTTAAGAACTCGCAAAGAACCTCTGCGATCCAACCAGACATTGATGCATTAGCTTCACGAAAAGAAGGTCAAATAAATATCCTACAAGTTTTATGTTTATGTTGACCTCTTTCTTTAATGTTATTAAAAAAAATAAAAATAATTAAGGTCACTTACATACATTAACAATATTATATACCGTAATTTTCGGACGATAAGACGCACCTCAAATTTTTTGGAGGGTTTTGAGATAAGAATATTTTGTATTTATTTTGTATCTTTCAATATTTTGTTAAGTATACAATGATATTTTCGATTTCTTTCTTAATAAAGATAAAATATATATATATATATATATATATATAGTAAAAATATGGAATAAATACAATAAATAATGTATATATATATATATATATATATATATATATATATATATATATATATATATATATATATATATATATATATATATATATATACAGTCGGACCTCTATTTAACGAAGTCGCTAAATACCGAAAAAAGTTCGTTATATTGAAAATTTGTTAAATAGAGATTCACCTTTTAAAATACTTTAAACTACACAAAACAGATTTTAAATTCATAAGCACTAAATATTATTAATAAAAAAAATAATCACACATTTATTTTGTCTATTATTTTTGTCTATTTCTATAATTCTTGTAATAGACACACATTTCTATAATTTGTGTCTATTTCTTTTAATTAATATCTATTTCTCTTACTTACCCATCAAACAGAAATCTGCACGGAAGACAAGAATGAAACAAAACATTCTCCGGAAATACACCGTATTTTCGATTTAAAAAAAAAATGTATTAAAATTAATAAATTTTAATGACATTATCGCATTAATTATAACAAGTAATTTTAAGCATACATTACCTCATGTGTCCTTAAATTTAATTACTGATAATTTAATTACTGACTACCTGTTGGCGCCTTATTCCTCCATCCAGCGTCATCTTTGATTGTACTCCCCGTGCCATAATGAGACAGGCTCTCGACCAGAAAAGACATGCCATCACAGCAGACGGCTGCGGAGAATTTATGTTATTAGATAACTGCGCAGTACGAAGAACGTACTTCATCTGTAACGGTGATCGAACTAAGTGTTTCAATATGTTTTATGTATAATGTAATGTGTCGTTTAAATATACTAGAGTTCGTCTCATTGTGAATCGTCTTAATTGAGATGCTTAATGATTTAGAAGTTCTACGACGACCCCTAAAACCTCTAGACCCGAAGCTTTCTTACATATATATAATATATATAATATATATATAATATATATATATATATATATATATATATATATATATATATATATATATATATATATATATATATATATATATATATATATAATATTTATAATAAATAATTAACAAATAACTTAGACAAAATTAAGAGACTTTATGAGTAATTAAATTTAAGGACACATGAGGTAAAGTCTCTTAATTTTGTCTAAGTTATTTGTTTGAAAAAATGTTTTCTCTCATAATACGTCTCGCATCTTTGCAATGTATAAAAAACCCTTCAGGCGTATTTTCTTCAAATTGTAATTCGCATCGGAATGTGTTAAAAGAAAGTTAATGTGTTAAATGTGTTAAAAGAAAGAATAAGTTTGAAATGTTAAGAAATATTTTGAGAAATATGGAGAGAAAAAATATTGGATCACAAGAAAAAGTTTGTTAAATAGAGAATGCACTTCGCTATTTAGAGGTTATTTTACGAAGAAATTCGCAAAATGTTCTTCGTTCCAAGGAAAAGTTCGCAAAATAGAGAAATTCGCAAAATAGAGGTCCGACAGTATATATATATATATATAATAAATACCACGATCAATGTATACAATTGATGTAAAAAAACAAAAGCAAAAATATATTCATAAAAAATCGTAAGGGATATTTTTATAGACAAAATAATGTAGAAGAAAATATTCAAGTTAAATCTAATAGGACATCTAACTGTACAATAATCTAAAAGAATATTGTACAGTTTGAGGAGCATTTCGTTTACTGTATTTTAATATTTTTTTTGGATAATGTCCAATCGTCTGCCGCATTAGCAAGAAAATTTTTTTTTTGTTTGTCCAGTTAGTTGTTATGCACGTGACGATAAATTTATTCAAAGTACCAGCAAAAGAAATCACGTAATCATCATTTAATCAATTAAATTCTAAAATTTAATCTTTAAAAATTCACCAAAAATCAGAAAATGGAGGTAAAGATTCGAAAAAGATCTCATTTTAAAGGAATTTTTATGACCTTTCTCGTGATATAAATTTTATAACCATGAAATTATTATTCATTTTAAATGCAAACTTAAAAAGAAGTTACTAAAGCAGCTTAAAAATTTAATTAAAAAAAATCTAAGAAGAATTTTTCAAAAATATTTCTTAGTGCACCCCTACACTATAAGAAGAATCACCATGCAAAATTGCAGCCCTTTAGGTCCAGCGGTTTGGCCAGTGCGGTGTATGTCAGTCAGTTACGGAACTGTTTTATATATATAGATATATGTGTGTGTATGTATAGATGTATGCATGTACGTATGTATGTGTGTTGGAGCGGACTCTGACACCTGTTGGCTCCTCTTTCCTCCATCCAGCGTCACCTTTGATTGAACTCCCCGTGCCATATTGAGACAGGCTCTCGACCAGAAAATACATGCCATCCCAGCAGACGGCTGCGGAGACTTTATGTTATTAGATAACGGCGCAGTACGAAGAACGTACTTCATCTGTAACGGTGATCGAACTAAGTGTTTCAATATGTTTTATGTATAATGTAATGTGTCGTTTAAATATACTAGTGTTCGTCTCATTGTGAATCGTCTTAATTGAGACACTTAATGATTTAGAAGTTCTACGACGACCCCTAAAACCTCTAGGCCCGAAGCTTTCTTACATATATATAATATATATAATATTTATAATATATAAAATAACATATTCTTTTTATTTTAATGTTATCTTCGTACCATAAGACGCACTCCAATTTTAAGTCGATTTTTTTATGCAAAAATGTATGCCTTATGGTCCGAAAAAAAGCGGTACTTTATATTTGGCCAAAATAATTCCTCTTCATTCTATGCGGCCCAAGTAAGCCATAGGGTTTATCACCCATAATATAGTGGTACAGTAAAACCTCGTTTAACCGGACTAACTGGGAACATAGGCAATCCGGAAAATCGAAAATCCGGATAATCCAGGTAATATGGGTAATAAGCAAAACAAAATCCTTAATTAAGCAGACTTACCTTTTATTATACGATAAAATCTATATTTTGCAACAAAATTACATAGTACTGCTTACAAGATATTAAAAAAATATAAAAATAACTTTTCGCATCATTTCTTAACAAAGAATTGGTAAGTGTAGTAAAGCTTTCTTAAACTCAACAAAAAGCATTTTATTACCATAATTTATTGTACAATCTATGCAGGAACTGCACTTTGAATCAAACTAAAGAGCGAATATTTTGCGAAGTTACGTTCTTGCTATCATAGTTAAAAATTATTATGTAATGTGAACATTAAACAAAAATAATGTCATCAAATATGATCCGGATTATCAGGAGATCCGGATAAACGAGGTTTTTCTGTACATTAATATTATTTTAATGTAATGTACAGTCGTACTATGACTGTATTTGAAAAAATAGTAACTCTTTAAATCTTGTTAACATTTGTTAAAAAAAGGGTGAAATTTATGTATCTTTCCAATGGATGAATAATCCAACAGAGATAGATAAAAATAATACGAATATAGACAAAAAACAAACAGAAATCAAGCACTCTGGGCATCCATGCACCAACGGCAAGATTCTGTATAAGTGCCGGAACTTAACCATAAAACAACATAGAGGTAACCGACAGGTCTCGTCATCAGGGAGCCTAACCATATCAGTTACGTCAAGGGGAACTTTCTGAATAGGATGCAGGTAAGCCCAAAAGACATCCCAAGGCCCCAAGTCCCCCAAGGAAGCAATAAGTCAAAAAGAAAATGAAAAGACAAACACAACTTACAGTATGGGCTCAACGCACCGTACATGCAAGCACACAAATAATCCTAATGCAAAGTAAAAGATGCATACACACCCCGATTCCGGAAGTGACGGTTATGGCGAAACAGCAGCCAATTCTATCCTAAAAGTTACGTCATTGTAACATTACTACAGCGCCCCCCCCCCATTACAGCTTGACCAATTGAAACATAAATACTATTCTAAACATCTTTAAAAATTCCTGAGTCTAAATGCCATTTTTTTAAAACTTTTAAATTGCCGAAATTTTTAGGGAAATTGTTTTTACTTAAGTTTTCCTCAAAAATGTTACATGCCTCCAAAAAATCCCCAACGTTGTTACATATGTTTTTTATTCTATAAAGTTGTGAGTAAAAAATATTATAATAAATTTTACAGTTTAAGTTGCTATGGAAATTGGTAAACGTGATAACTTCGAAGTTAAAATCTAACCTTTTTATCATATATCCCAATTTTTATTTCTCTATTTTGAATTTTAATTTTTAAATCCAGATAAGTCGCTGATGACGAGACCTGTCGGTTATCTCTATGTTGTTTTATGGTTCAGTTCCGGCACTTATACAGAATCTTACCGTTGGTGCGTGGATGCCCAGAGTGCTTGATTTCTGTTTGTTTTTTGTCTATATTCGTATTATTTTTATCTATCTCTGTTGGATTATTCATTTGTTTTTTCATTATGAGGATAAGAAGCTTCTGCGCTATCCTCCATTGAAAATGTTTTATGTTTTCTTTGCAGGATATGTTTTATGTTAAAGTGATTTAGCAGTCTATGCTTGAATTTTAATTTTTGTTTATTTGTATTGTTTATATTTCCAGTGGATGCTATCAGAGACAAATAATGGTTATTTTAATGTGCAATGCAGTAATTAAGCTGATAATATATCCTTTGAAAATATGTAATATAAAACATACAATAATATAAAGGATACAATAGTAATGAAAATACATTAAAAACCGAATAAAATACAAATAAATCTGAAAATGAAAAATATTCATGTCACAAACAGCATGTATATTTCCCAAAATATTAACAATAGGAGACATTCGCATTCCCTTTTTCCAATTATAAGTTACGACATCCAGAAAATAGAAGGAACAAAAAATGCCAGAAAATGTCAGGAACAAAATATTATGCGATTTGGAGATCTGACAACAATCCTGCAGAATCATAATAAAAATACCGTAACTTTTTTTTTAATAAACGAAATATTTCCCCTTTTGTTGTCAACAGTTATAAAATATGATTCAATCAAAATGAAAGCACCTTAGAGAATAGTACTCCAGAAAAACTGTTTTTTCAAAACGCTGAAGTTTTTTTTTTGTCGGAAAACTGTATTTACAGTCAATTTTTAAGTAAATATTCAAATTCTAAAAACTTACCAAAAAAATTTTTTGTCAAAGCGGGCAACAACAATTTGAATGTATTTTTATATCTCATAATAAAGGAGAGAACTCAGTATAGAGATTTACAATGAATAGAATGCAAAACTTTCAATGTATATCATTGTTAGTTAATCAAATGCCATTGAAAAAATAGTACACGTTCGTGGTGGAAAAAAAATAGTTTGCGACAAAGTTGCAATTTTATTGCTTTGGATAGTTATTTTACGAGCGTTCAAAAGATTTTGTCCTTACGAAATATATTAATTTTAAATGTGTATGTGAACTAGAAATTTATGAACATTTTAAAACTCTTTGTAACACCATGACATATGTGTTTATATTCTAAGTTATGTCAATTTTACAAAATTTATCATGTAGAGGTTTTAGTAATTAAAGCAATTAATTATGTAAAGAATGATTTTAAATAAATAATTAATGATGCGAAGAGTAATTTTCAGTTATCAAATTAATCATATCATCATCATATTTGGCACAATAGCCTTCAGCCAGGGCCTTCAGTTGAAGATTCCTCCAGGATAGCCTATTTATAATAGACATGGTCTGCTAGTTCCTCCTCTAATCTAAATCTGATTCAACACACTCGAGCCATCTTAATTTTGGTCTTCCTGTTTTCCGACTAGTAAAGGGTCTTGCAACAAAAATCTTCTTTACTGGATTTTTTTATCTATTCTAGTAATATGAGAGGCACAGTTTATTCTTATAATTAAAAATTTTTTTATAATATCGGGCACTTTAAAAAATCTATAGATTTCTGAATTAAAACGTCTCCGCCATAGGCCAATTTCTTTGGCACCACCAAGGATGCTTCTGAGAACCTTTCTCTCGAAGACTGCAATTCTGTATTCTCCATTTTTTGTTAGAGACCAAGTTTCCGAACCCTACATTAGGACCGGCCTAATGATAGTTTTATAAATAAGAAGCTTTGTTTTTCTGGAGAGAAACTGAAACTTCAGTAAAGAGCGAAGTCCAAAGAAGGTTTAATTAATCATATAAAGAGCGATAAATGTTGAAACATGTTATGTAAATAACGATATTTAGTCTATATATATAAAACAGTTCCGTAACTGACTCATTCATTCACTGACTGACTGACTGACATACAACGCACAGACCAAACCGCTGGACCTAAAGGGCTGAAATTTTGCATGGCGATTCTTCTAATAGTGTAGGGGTGCACTAAGAAAGATTTTTCAAAAATTCTTCTTAGATTTTTTTAAATTAAATTTTTAAGCTGTTTTTTAAACTTTATTTACGATTGCATTTAAAATAATACATTGAGGGTTATAAAATTTATATCACGAGAAAGATCATAAAAATTCCTTCAAAATGAAAATTTTTTCGAACTTTTACCTCCATTTCCTGATTTTTGGTGAATTTTTAAAGATTAATTTTTAGAATTTAATTTATTAAATGCTGATCACGTGATTTCTTTTTCTTGTACTTTCAATAAATTTATCGTCACGTGCGTAACAACTAAATAGAGAAAAAAATTATTTTTTTCTCTTTCTAATGCAGCAGACGTTTGGATATTATCCCAAAAAAAATGCATATCCCTTACGATTTTTTTATAAATATATATATATATAGATAGATATATATTTTACATCAATTGTATACATTGATCATCGCATTTATTATAAATATATATATTTATTTTTTGGCATAAATTGCATACGTTGACCGTTGTATTTAATTTGAATGTACTCCGTAGCGAAGCGCGGGTTTTCAGCTAGTAATTTAAATAAAATACTTTTTGAGATCTTGTCGATATTTATGAAATGGCCTTTTTTTGTGAAAACACCCTCTTCGACTCCTGGGTAAGAAAGGCTGGGAGTATTTACAAAGATAGCCAGTCTGCGTAGAGCTTTCATGCAAACCTAAAGCGTCAAAAAAAATCCACACTGTGGCGCTGCGGTTTTGCTGTTTATCCAAATTAGTCAACGTTGCTTACTCAAATTCATTCCTTCAAATCAGTGATGACGTCACTTGACAGATCCGACGTCGCGGCATGAAGAAAAGCACTCAACTGTAATATAAAAAAGCAACCGCAGTCCACAGCAGCTCAGCCACTTCCCGCCTTCTTCACGCCTTGCTAGTGCCGGCAGTTAGCTGCATTTCTAGCCAGTCAGCATAAGTTTTTATTATGTTATAATTTCTTTAACGAGTAGTTAAAATGTAACTTTTGTTTTTATTTTTAATCTTGTAAAAAATAAACAAGATGAAGTCAGATTAGTTTGTTTTCTCATATACTAGAATACTTACAACCATAGGATCAAGGACCACTAGATGAACGGGGACTACAACACAAATTGGGCTTCTTAAAACATTCACAAAGTACGCAGGTCTTGCTGATTTAGTCCATATTACCAACGCGATGGGTCTTCCCACCTCAGTACCTTTCTTGTTACAATCTCATTTAAGGTGACTGCCTACGTTCGGAGCCAATTTTTAAAAAAAATTATTTTTTTGAGGATTTTTTGGTCTTTTATGGTAAAATAGCATTTAAAAATAAAAAAAAAATTGTCTGTAAATACCATACTTTTTAATAAATTAGTCAATTTGAAGTAATTTTTAATGAAATTTAGCTAAAACGCCTATTACTCTGCACAAAATTCTAATGCTACTGTTTTAATTTCCTTCTCACACATGATACATATAACAGTTATCTTCAAAATGACCCTCAATCTAAGAGAAATTTTAAAATGCAAAAATAATGCAGACAATTTTATGTTCTAATATGAAAATTTTCCCCAATTCGTCATTCCGTTCCTTATAAAAACAGCTTCAAACAAAACACTATTACTAAAACTATACATCAATTATTGTTCGTCATTTCATTAACAATAGCACGTAAAACATTTCCTGAAAATTTTATCAAATTATATGCATTATTATGTGAGATATCATGATAACGGTAGAGATAGATTTATGCTAAAAAAACATAATTCTGAGAAAAAAGCATTTAAAGTTGTTTCTCACATCAATTTTGTATCAGACGATATTTTTAAAAATAGCTATAACTCTGCTTCTAATTAATGTAGAATGAAAATCAAAACGGATTTGAAAAGAGAAAAGATTGAATTACACGATTCTTGCAAAAAATAAAATTGACCAAAATAGTCAAAAAATGGCATTTTCAACGTAGGCAGTCACCTTAAACAACACGGATCAAAAACGATATGCACTGCATGTAATTCACAGTAATAATGCTTCCTGGACGGTTAGTCCATAAGCTTGGTGAACCTGAAGACCAGAAGTTTCGTAGCAATACCTGCAATCTCAGCCGAGGGTTAATTTCCCCTGTTCGGTTCATGATTAATATGGGCCTGGACGCCGGGCGGGCAGTACAGATCTGCCGACCAATTTGGGAAGCGCGGGGCTACATACACTGCATCTAAATGATATGTAGATTGAAGTATTTCTAAGTAAGAAATTTGATTTACTAACCGAAAAAGCATTTTTATTGAAAAGGACACAACAAGGCGGTGTAAATTCATATTCAAAGTTGCTACAGAAGCTTGAAGCACCACTGGTACGACCGAAAATCTCCTTGCGCTGCCCTTAATGTCAAGGGCAACAGAAGGATGCAGACCACCATTAGCAGATTTGCTAGTGGACACCTAAAGAGTCTTGTTTACAACCAGGGGCAAAAATCTTTCCCTTTTTGCTCTAAGTGCAATACTGCTGAAGCCTCTCCTGGCCATATTCTAAACTGCCTGGGGGTTGCCAAGGAGGATATTTATAGAGACCCTTTGCTTGTTAGCGATTTCATAGTACCTTTTGGTCTCATGGACCTGGTCTAGCCTACGGCTAGAGCGGGTGGAATAAGCCACAGCCACACACACACACAGAAGCTTGAAAACTAAAAACAACAACTTAAAACAAAACAAATCTTTTCGGAGAACGTGCTTATTTTCTTTTAAGATTGCTGTTGCATAAAACACAATGAAAAACATACTTTTTAAAAACATGCGATTGACATAGTTTTTTTTTACTCATTTATGATCTCGACAACCTTGTATCTTTGCCATCAAATTAAGTACCCCCCACAGCGCAAAAGTATAAGCCGTTTGTGATACCTCATAAGTTTTTATTGCAACAATAAAGGGTCTTCATGGTTACGACATAATTTCTCTTGGTGCAAGGATTAGTCTCCCGTTTTGAGGCACATAAAACCGAGGTAATCCAATCCGGGCGGAAAGAGCTGGGTGAAGCAAGAATTTGATATAAATGCATTTGCAGTAATAATATTTTTCTTCTCGAAAAGATTTATATTATTTATTAGAGTAGTGTCAACATGTGGAAGCATTGTTTTAGGGAAGCTGAAGCATTCTTAATGCCTCTTACCGCGGGCTACAGTGATTACGTTCCCAATAAAAGACGAATGTAAATCAGAGATTTGTTATTAGCGCTCAAACTTGTTTTTCATAGCATTATTTTTACGATGCGAGAGAGCAGATTTTTCAAGAACTAGGTGCGCCTTTGGTGCTGAAAATAAAAGCGTGAAAGCTTGTTAAAAACAGATTTGGGAAGTGCACCTTTGAGCCCTCCCGATGCTGAAATAACAGGATACAGGTCTTTAAAATATTTATTCATAAATTTCGGGCGAAATCCTTCATTATGAGACGCTATATATCTGCCAAACGTAAAGGATAATTCTGGAAAATTTATGAATATTTTTTCCTGAGTGGCGTATTTATTAATGAGAGAGATGTATTTATGAGACTTTTGCAACACTGCTAGTGAGGCGACATGAGTCTCATAACTTTTTCTTTATTTGATTTTGATGCTCTAATCCAATAACCATGCATTAAATTTTCCTTCGCTATAAACTATTTTTTCTTTTAAAAAGTGAAAAGCAGAATTTGTAGCACTTGTAATTCACTCCAGTCATTCTTCCACATGTTGCATATTATTGGTCTCTTTAACTGTACTCAAATTCATGTAATTTATTTCCACTGCTTTTTAAATCTTAAAGAAATGGCCTCTTGAATCCCCGATAAAATGTATATTCTTTAAATGGACATCAGTGATATCAATTGTAGGGTTATACGTTTCAGGAACTTGTTCTCTGATTTCACATTCCTCGTCTCCTGTACTATAACATCTTTTGCTCTTTAAAGTAAAGAAAATAATAAATGCTGAGGTTAATATTTTTTAACTATAATCACAGCAGTCAATTAAGAAAGAATTACTGAGGACTATAATACAAGGAAAATCAGTTTTTTTTCCAGTATAGCAATCTCTTTTTATGAGGACATCTGCCATTACTCACTACTACAGAGGCTGTTCCACATTTTTTAGACGATTTTGGTAAGCGGAAATAAAAAATCGTTTGCTGCAAAAGAAATAATTGCAATTGTACTACGTTTTTAAAAGTCAAAATTATCGTCTGCGGCTTGAAAGTTTTGTTTTTATTCAAAATGGCGTTTTTAACAAAGCAGTGGCTCGAAGGCTACATTTATGCTCTTTCCGAAGAAAAATATGCATACTCCGTTATCCAAAAACGATGTGAGAGTCATGGTTTTGTAATATCTAAAGCGTCGATAGGTAATACCGTCAACAAGAAAGGAAAAAAACGTCAAATTGGAGCCTCAATGGGACAAAAATTCCAAACAAGTATCCAAGGAAAAAACGGACATCTTCGACTAAGTTCTTCATCTTCGAGAAAGTTTTTCTAAGGGATTCATGATTGTTGCTGGTTTTTCTTATAATGGCAAGTTTAAAATAAAGAGAGTGGAAAAAAATGTCAAGATTAACTCCAAATACTATCAGGAACATATTTTATCGCCTATTTTTTCTGAATGAAATACCATGGTTTTACCGACAGTGCCATCAATCTGTGAGACTCCATCAGGACAAATCTAGCAGTCACACATAAAAATCCACTGTAAATTTCCTAAAAGAAATGGAACAAAACACTGGTATCAAGGCCATACCCTTCACTGATATCCCTACTAAATCTCCCGATGTATCACCTATGGATTTTTGTGCTTTCGGACTTTTAAAATCTGCATTTTCCAAACGTCGTCCCAAAACCCTTACAGGACTCTGGAAAGCTGTTCAGGAGGAATGGGATAGAATACCTCTTCTGACACTTCAAAAGGCATTATTATCCTGGAAATTGCGGTGTCGAAAGATAGTTCAGAATAAGGGATGTCAAATAGAACATTTAAAACACAAGAATTTTATGGAATTTAGTTTTGTGAATACAATATACATCGTCTAAAAAATGTGTGAACAGCCTCTGTATATCCACACTTAGCATGGACGTTTGTAGCCGATCGGAATAGGCTTTAAGCGGTAGGTCCCTATCTAAATAGCCTTCGTGTAGCAAACATTAATCCTAGCTCTCCAAATCAAACCAAACCATAATTTCGTCTCTATAATCCATGGATTATACGTTAAAAAGTTCTTAGTTGTTGAAAAGTTCTTAATTGTTATTACATTATGAAAACACATGCAGGTGAACCAACATAGCTTTCTACAAGGGAAAAACACCGGAACAAGCATACGTTGGTCGGGATTCAAACCTAGACTCATGCTTTGGAAACATGGCTGAGTTCTGACGAACATGAGGAATTTTAACACTATAATTCACAATTTAACTTTGAAACTATACCTTCTAGTAGAAGAAAAATAATTTTTTTTTGTTGATATGGATTTAAAAATACTTTTTCCCCATTAACTATATCTGGGATTTTAAAATCAGCGATGTCAAACGAACAGCTATTACTTGAAGATATCTAAAGGGCCATATGTTCGATTTATTTTAACTTTTATAAAAGTTTCTTTTAATATCTTGTGTCATGATATTATGCGATTTCTAAATGTTTATCAATGGTGTTTTCAATTACTGGAGTAAACTTCAGGAGATACATAAAGCAAAACGATATTTAACTATTTGTTGTCATTTAACTAATGTTAAGATTGCATTGACCCCGATTATGACTTTTTAATGCAAAGCATCCTTGAATAATCGTAGAACAGTACTTACCTTTCGCATCTGAAATCCATGAGTTTAATTGGACATCACAGAAGGCAAATATTAAAACCTTTTTTTTTTCCTCTTGAAATAATCCATGACGTGGACCAATCAAAGGAGGGTAGGAGTGGCTTTTGTAGGGCTCTGGATAACTAATTAGAGAATTTTTTTTAATTTTTAATTCTGATTTTAAACATGTATGTCCCATTTTAAGTTAACTACACATGCATTTGTTATTTTGATTGTTTTCAAACAAAAGCTTAACAGAAAAACCGTGACCTTTTTGAAATTTAATGGAAAAATTTTCCCAAGAAAATATTATATGAATAATACAATCTTAAATATCCTTATTTCCAAAAAGCTTATTATTTCTTTACCATGGCAAAAACGAAAGAAACATACCATTACTTTTTTGGAAATAAAATTTCATTTAGGAGAAAATGATGGATCTGGTTCCATTGTTCACGGGTGCTCGAGTAGGATAATTTCATGATTTCATCTCCCAAAATACTGCATTTAAATATTGTGAGCGAGGGTGTGACACGTGGTTTTTATCAACAGTTCTTATCTCGATAAAACGCTAATCTCCTATTAGACCTATTTCCTTGTTTCAATTCTTAAAAATTGGTTGCAGTTTTGAAAATAAAAAATATCAAACGTTTCGGTTCCCGCTTGCAACTCTGGTGATTGCCCAAGAATTTTAAGACGCAAATCGCAAAAAAATGATTAGGGTGGTAAGTTTTCTATATATTTTTGTGTATTTCGTAATGGAATTAGTCTTTTCCTTGAAGAATAATTGTGGGCTTACTATTGTTCTTCCACTGTGGCATTTGTTAATGATTTTTGAATAATGGGGCACGCATATGTGAATTAGGTGGTCTCGGCTTTAATTATCCAGTCCGGTCACTCTGGGTCATGAATATATACATGAATCTCACACTCCGTGTATCGTGATAGTCTACAGTAAATCGCATTATCGCATTAAAGTGAGCTGTGGTAAATCGTATACAATGTTTCTCAAGGCTTCATTGAGAAAAAGAAAAAATTAGCGTCCTTAGGAAGTAGAATCTGAGACCGTTTTATGATGTGGAATTGTAAAACTGCAATTAATGAATATGAAACACTTCATGATGTCGCCCTATAAAATTTGATGCACATAATTTTGCATTCAAAAAAAGAGATGCCTCGAGGAAGACAAAGCAATCCCGTGTGTGTACACAGGATTTTAATGAGATTGTTTGTTCTGATAAGTTGAGATGGTTTGTTTCTCAAAAATGAAAGTTCTGATCACTGTTAAAAATTGCCTGAGGTTGTGATATTAAGAGTTACTTACTGAATGACACTGATTTGCGGTAAAAATTAGTGAGCTCGTACGATAATTATGAGAATACAGAGTATTTTAAATTCTTTGTCTACGTGATTACTATAATTTCTAATTTCAGAAATCCTGTTGTTTCTTTTTTGAATAATAATGGAGTATTTTTTTAATATTTATTACCTATAAATGAATATATATATATATATATATATATATATATATATATATATATATATATATATATATATACAGGGTGGTTATAATTAAAGTTCCCCTTTGAAATGGTTATAAGAGTAAAACTACTGGACCAAATGTTATCAAACTCGGTAATAGTTTAAAGAAGGTCATGGGAATTTCTTTTCCGCCGAAAATAAAAAAAAGTTCAAAACTCCCCACCAGGGTGGAAATGGCGCTGTATGCAATATTATTAAACGAAATAAGACATGAAGACATCGGTTTATAATGTGTTTAATCGTTTCTGAAACGTGTTACAAAGCATGTTCAATGTGCCGTCCACCATTTTCCGAAAGCAAGTTAAATCGCATTACTGCATTCTCAAAAGTAGCCGTTAGTCAATTACAAGCCATTGCGGTTTTGCATAACCCCACAAAGAGATTCGTTTCAGAAACGATTAAAAACGTTTTAAACCGATATCTTCACGTCTTAGGGCCGAATTCAGGCTTCAAAATTCACAAATTAGCGATGTTTAAGAAAACGATTTCCGGAATGCGCACACTTTAAATGGTAATTATGTTTAGGTCAATGTTTCTGAAGGGTATACAAAATGTTAAATCCGTGAAACAAAAGATTAAGTTAGATTCTGACCCTTATTTCGTACAATATTTTTAACAATATTGCATACAGCGCCATTTCTCCCCTGGTAGTGAGTTTTTGAACCTTTTTTTTGGGGGGGGGGGCAGAAAAGAAATTCCCATGACCTCTTTTAAACTATTACCAAGTTTGATAACATTTGGTCCAATAGTTTTCTTTTTATGACCATTTCAAAGTGGAACTTTAATTATAACCACCCTGTATATAGAGAAAGGGAATTTTGTTTATTATAAACCGATATAATTACCAAGACTTTAAGTCCTTTCCATATTAAAATAAATATTATAGAAAATATAAAAATAATGAATTAATTGCATTTAATGGTTTTTTGTATACGAAGATCACTTGGAAATCCATTATTATGACTACAAATGTATCTTTTCCTAGAAAACATGCAATTGCACTGAAAAATAAATATTTTTTTGAATGAGGGGACACGTGCAAATTATAAATTGCAAATATTTTATATAAATTTATATATTATAAAAGATGACTGATGTATGACTGGGTGCTTAGTTTATGAACAGAAAGAAACTTTCAGTATCGGTAATAAATCTCTATGTGGTACATTAAACTAACTAACTAAAACAAGTACTTTAACTAACTAAGACAAGTTACACAATGAAAACTTGAAAAGTAGACTTATAATTTCTTTGTAAGACCACGTCCAAAGTATATTCTGTTTGAAAATGGGATTAACTATTCTAATTATCTACTAACATTTTAGGAAACTTTTAACACTAGAATAATTACAAAGATGACACTGCATAGTCTTTACTAAACGGTTAATGAAATAATCTGAACTGCAGGTGAAGCCTAAGTTATAGTAACTGAACATTTTTAAGTACATTTCTTAGGCTGCAATTTTAGGATTTTTACCGTTTTTATAATAAACGCTAGACCAGAGTGCACTAAATTAAAATCGGTAGTATAACTTGATTGCTTATACATCCGATTGAAGAGTATTTTAATTAACACGGAAGATTTAACAAGAAATGAATGATACGCTTTCATTTTGTCAGTTTGTTTATTGCTTAAATTTTAATTACATCAATGTTAGAAATTTTAGGACAATTTAATAAAATCGACAATCATCTTCATTTGAAAATTCTCATTAAATGTGTGATAAAATACCTGTAAAGCAAAATATATATTGGGCCTTTAGCTTATTTATACATGCTGACGATTTTTGCTTTGCTATTGTCATATAGTATATATTGACGATATATTTTTATCAATATATATATTGACTAGCTGAAAACCCGCACTTCGCTACGGAGTACATTCAAATTAAATACAACGGTCAATGTATGCAATTAATGCCAAAAAAATAAATTAATTAATATATATATATATATATATATATATATATATATATATATATATATATATATATATACAGTGGACGCTCGTTAATTCGAACTCGGTTAATTCGAACTTTCGGTTAATTCGAACTAATTCGCAGGCCCCAAAAAACTTGTATTGGAGTTAATGTTAAAAATATCTCGTTAATTCGAACTAAATTTTTATCACTTCGGTTAATTCGAAATAAAAATTTGACAAAAAAAAAATATTTTTCCTCCTTTAATGGAGAAAATACACACTGTATTTATTATTTTGTGTGTCAAAATTTCTTTTCTGTGTAAAGAGGCACATGCCTGCATTCCTAGACTATTGCGTGTCCGCTAAATGTTAGTAGCTATTGTCCTTCTTATTAGTGCTAAACGGAAAAAGCAATTTTCCTTTATTTGGATCGATTTTCTTAGAATTTCAGAAAAACTAGTCTTTACTACAGATTCTAGGGAGCTGCGTCAGTTATAACTGCAGTGCGGACAAGTTAATGTGGTCTAGTTTTTCTTCCTCATTGTGTGGTGTGAACGTGTAAAAATCCAGGATGTCTACACGTGGAAAGTACAAAACCCTAAATTTGGAGACAAAGGTAGAAATTTTAAAGAAAGTAGAGAATGGCGAATGTAAAACAAAGTTAGCAGCTGACTATGGAATTTTAAAAAATGCCTTGTCAACAAATTTGAAGAACAATGAGTCAATTTTAGATTTATGGAAAAAATCAAAATTTGCTAGAGGAAGGAAACGCATGGGAAACGTTTCCCAAGAAGTTCTAGAAAAAGCTCTACTGCTATGGTTCCAGGATGTTAGATCTCGAAATTTTCCGATAAATGGACCCCTAGTGCTGACGAAGGCTGACGAATTGGTAATTCGAATGGGTATTGAAGATTTTAAATGCAGTGATGGATGGCTTTCTCGATTTAAGTCAAGGCACAATATTTCTTATCAAACTGTATGTGGCCAAAGCTTTGATGTAAACGAAGACGTTTGCACAAATTTCGGTAGGAAACTGCCAGGGCTTTTCTCTACTTACCTGCCGAAAGATATTTTTAATGCGGCCGTAATGGACAAAGCCATAATGGACTCTATTAAAACTCTGAAATCGTTTATTCAGACGGATTCTTCCTTTGAAAATGAATTGAAATGTTTACTTCAAATCGAGAAGCTGGCTGAACAATGTAGGCATCATAAACAAAACCAAACATCCATTTTACAGTTTTTCCCCAAAGTGTAATTCATATTTTTAATAAAAGTTTATTTTATACTGCATATCTTCTGCTTCATTTTATGATTAAGGTAAGTCTGTATTGCTTTTTAATATGTTTAACTTTAGATAACATAGTATAATATATTTTCTGGGGTTATACATACTAGGAGATTTTCTTCTTCAGTGATACACATTTAAAGTTATATATTTTCTCTTAACATCGGATAATTCGAACTTCGGATAATTCGAACTTTTTTCTGAGAACCTTTGAGTTCGAATTAACGAGCGTCCACTGTATATATATATACATAGTTGCAATAAATACAATGTATGTCATTGATGTAAAAATAAACAAAAAATATATTTATAAAAAATCGTAAGGGATATTTTTATAGACAAAATAATGTAGAACAAAATATTCAAATTAAATCTAATTGACCATACTAAAGATTATAGTACAGTTAATGTAGTACAGTTTGAGGAACATAATATCTTTTACTACATTTTAATATTTTTTTGGATAATGTCCAATCGTCTACCGCATTAGCAAGAAATTTTTTTTTTGTCTATTACGTTGTTATGCACGTGACGATAAATTCATTTAAAGCACCAGAAAAAGAAATCACGTGATCAGCATTTAATAAATTAAACCCTAAAAATTAATCTTTAAAAATTCACCAAAAATCAGAAAATGGAGTTAAAAATTCGAAAATTAAAAAATCACCAAAGATTTCATTTTAAAGGCATTTTTATGATATTTCTCGTGATATAAATTTTATAACCCTCAAATTATTATTTTAAATGAAAACTTAAAAAAAGTTACTAAAACAGTTTAAAAATTTAATTTAAAAAATTTAAGAAGAATTTTTCAAAAATCTTTCTTAGTGCACCCCTACACTATAAGAAGAATCGGCATGCAAAATTTCAGCCCTTTAGGTCCAGCGGTTTGGTCTGTGCGTTGTATGTCAGTTAGTCAATCAGTCAGTCAGTGAGTCAGTCGGTTACGGAACTGTTTTATATACATAGACTACATAAAGTTTCCAAATTTCGTATAATCTGAAAATATTCACATTTTTGAAACTAAAGTGAAAACAATTTTGCATACATTTCTTGTGTCTCATGTTTAGAATAACAATTATTACATTAACACATAATAATAAACTTTTAAACATTGGACTTTCAATCTTTGTTCAAAATACATCTGGCAGCTTTTGCAGTAAGAGCTAGGTTCGGCCATATTGCATCCCAAGCGGAGTTGAGCCGCTGTCATCCTTCAGATTCAAGTTAATGTCCCGTTCCAGTGATTGGCTGATGGAGGAGCAGACACTGGAGATAATCCCTTTTCGATGCACTGGCGAGAACTTTAACCGAAAAATTGACCAAATAGAAATTTCTACTGGATAGCGTTACTGCATTGCCCAACCCTGTATGAGAATTGCTTTTCAATTTTATAGAAGACTAGCTGAAAACCCGCACTTCGCTACGGAGTACATTCAAATTAAATTCAACGGTCAATGTATGCAATTAATGCCAGAAAAAATATTTATAATAAATACAACGATCAATGTGTGCAATTGATGTGAAAAATCGAAAAAATATATATTTATAGAAGATCGTAAGGGATATTTTTATAGACAAAATAATGCAGAAGAAAATATTCAAATTAAATTTAATAGGACATACTAAAGAATATAGTACAGTTAATATAGTACAGTTTGAGGAACATATCTTTTACTGTATTTTAATAATTTTTTTGGATAATGTCAAATCGTCTGCCGCATTAGCAAGAAAAAAATATTTTTTTGTCTATTTAGTTGTTATGGACGTGGTGATAAATTTATTTAAAGTACCAGAAAAAGAAATCACGTGATCAGCATTTAACAAATTAAATTCTAAAAATGAATCTTTAAAAATTCACCAAAAATCAGAAAATGGAGGTAAAGATTCGAAAAAGACCTGATTTTAAAGGAATTTTTATGATCTTTCTCGTGATATAAATTTTATAACCCTCAAATTATTATTTTAAATGTAAATTTTAAAAAAGTTACTAAAACAGCTTAAAAATTTAACTTTAAAAAAATCTAAGAAGAATTTTTCAAAAATCTTTCTTAGTGCACCCCTACACTATAAGAAGAATCGCCATGCAAAATTTCAGCCCTTTAGGTACAGCGGTATGGTCTGTGCGTTGTATGTCAGTCAGTCAATCAATCAGTCACGGAACTGTTTTATATATATAGATTGACCAAATATTATGTTCTACTGGATAGCGTTACTGCATTGCCCAACCCTGTATGAGAACTGCTCTTCAATTTTACAGAAGATTACGTGAAATCGGCACTGATGCACCGGGTGGAAAATATTAAGATGTAATTTTAAATGCATGTGGTAAAAATCCCCACAGACATGCAAACTGAACTTCAATATATTAAGATTTTGGTTATGATTTCCCATTCTTTCTCGCTGCAGAGAGCTCGGGTGCCTTAGTTGAAATCTCTGTTTTAGGGCATTATTGTTACTACCACTGACGAAATTTGCTTGGGCGTCATTTTTACTACAACTCAACCATAGTTTAAAAAATTATAAATTTTTCTTTCACTTGATATGCTAATAAATACCCATTGAATCGATCTCAGGCCTTTTACCTTCGAGGAGGATGTGCGTTAATATTTCGCTACTAAACCATGACAAGATATCAAATGTGTATCACGTATGCTTTAATAGAGATCAAAGATCTAATAAAATAAACCAATTTTTACTGCTAGGGAGCCATTATTTAAGCTTATACAGTAATCTAAACAACTTAAGAAACATGCAATTATATAAAAATATTAATAATAATGCAGCAGTAAAATCTAGAAAATGGTCAACAGGGTTCTCAGGAAGTTCATAATATCGGTTAATGACATCATTCTACAGTAAACTTCTGAAACAACGTTATTTTTTTTTTTTTGGGGGGGGGGAAGTCAGGAACAGCTTCTAAACCCAAAATAGGTAATTGGTACCTGCATTACCATTATTAAAATGCGTACTCCAAAAATTATCTGGTTTACTTAATGTCCCCCAACTAAAAATATTTTCTAGCTACGTTACTAAATAGAAAGTAATAAACAACATGTATTTTTTCATTATAATTAAGATAAACACAAATATTGTTGTAATTATCTATTATTAATTTATCCTGTATAAGGTCTTTTAAATTATAACTACAAATAAATTGTATTTCAAAAATCAAACTTATTATTCATAAAATACAAAAGAAATCATTACAAATTTTATCATATTACAGTTAATAGCACAGTTAACCAACCTAAAGTATTTCTTTCATATGTGCCTATATGCATCTAAAAATAAATCTGAAATTTTTAGCTGAGTCCGAACGTGCATACCGAATAATAGTTTAGTTAGAGGGCTTCATTTCGCTTATAGTCGTGCCTTTTCGGGAAAAAAAATTACTAGACTTATCTGTGCTTGCTTTACACACGCAAGAACACTAAACACACACACACACAGGCACAGAAAAAAGGGCAGTCTTTTAATTTTAAAAGAGTGTCTTTTACAAAGAAAAAAAGACTGATTTTTGTCGCTATCGGAGAACTCCCACGTTCAAGGAAAAGCAAAATGAAGAACGTAGTTATCTTCCTTGATACACGTTTAAACCGTCAAACGTCTTCTACTTAAGAAGAATTGGAAAATAAATGAGTTCGTGGGTAGGTTAGTATGAGTCATAAAGTTTCTAGGGAAGTAACCGCAAACAGAAATAAAATTTCTCGAAGTTCAAAATATTTCTCGGAAGCTTGTATCTTCACGTTTTCTTTTTTTTCCCCGCTCTTTCCGATTTCATCTCCTACAGCTTTGAGTTACCAATTCAACGGAAAACTGGCGTTTTCTTGCATCCTAAATTAGCTGTGAAGATATTTAAATTCATATAAGTGGGAGACGCCAGCTATGCGATACAATACAATTGAGGAACTAAAAATTCCTTTGCTTAATGGCAAAGCTTTCTCGGCACCGAATATGTTACTAAATTACCCAGGAGCTTTATTTCGAGTTCAAGTGAATGTAGAGCGTAATTGATGAGTGCATGCTCAGTGATAAACTTTAAGGGATAATTTAATGAACGGTGATAATTTTACATAGGCGCGTTGCAGAATTTGTTCTAAATGGAAAAACAAAATTATACATTAATGACGCAGTTTTCGCTTTATGAATTGAGCTCGACATCTAGAGAACGAATAATTATGTTTTTAAGTACAGGGTGCTTTTTGGAAACACCCTTCCACTAAAGTGATGCAAAAATCTGTTTACAAGATTAAGATCTTGAGTCAAAGTAATAAAGAATATTGTTAACAACATGTGGGCAAGTAAAGTACTTAATTTAATCTGCATTGTATGTAAGGAGACAATCATGATGGGAACATCCCAGCAAAACATAAAAGTTTTGTGCTGGATTATCTTATAAATTCCCTCATGAAGCAGGATAGTAACGTAGCTACAAAATATTGTCAGTTGGTGGACATTAAGTTAGACAGAAGCATCAATTAGATACTTTTAGGGGTACGCTTTTTAATAATGATAATAACGGAAACAATTACCAATTTTTTGGGGTGGGTGGGAAGCTGTTCCTTACTCCACTCCATACCCCCACAAAAAAGACCTTGTTCTAAGGGGAAAAGATAGGTGTCTCCGAAATTAGTCACTACAACTAGAGTAATTTGCAGTCAACAATTTTCTGTTATATTAACCTTTTCCTTACGGGGTGGGATAGCATGTATCCCAAGAATACGGGTCCAAGAATGAATATATATATATATATATATATATATATATATATATATATATATATATATATATATATATATATATATATCTGTGTGTGTGTGTGTGTGTATATACAGTATATATATACATATATATCTACATATACACATACATATACACATATGCATACATGCACACATATACATATACATACATATACATATACATATACACATGTATGTGTATATGTATACACACACACACACACACATACATATATATATATATATATATATATATATATATATATATATATATATATATATATATATATATATATATATATATATATATATATATATATATATATATATATATATATATATATATATATATATAAATAACCCCCTTAATGGCCGCTCTTACAAAAGGGGTATGAAATTTCTGAAGAGGGAATCAGAAACATAGGCCCCGTAAGTTAAAGGTTAATCATATAACCAAACATTGCTTATGTATGGCATCAGTTATGTATGGCATTTTACAGGCTAACAATGTTGTACTGTCATGAGTGAAATTATTGTTAGTGATCCCGCGACATATTTACGAATTAAGGGATGGATAATTTCAAGTCTTTTCCTTATTGGGATAGTACTACCATATCTCTTAAATGTGTTTGGTAATGCCAGATCGATGTCGCCGACCTTTTTCCATATCCACCAATCTTCAATCCATGGCATGAGGAAACAGTCGGTGACGGTTACCTCCCGATAGCACTAGCATTGTTTCACTATGGTATGGAGAGTGTTACTTAAAGGGGGTCCGGGACACATTTAAAAAATATATATATTTATTGAGTTAAAATTTTGAATTTTTTTGTGATGGTTAACCATATAATTTGTAAACAAAATCACTTCATAAAACTTCTCAAAATGTTCTTAAAAAATTTTAAAATTTAAAAATTTAAAAAAAAGTGGCGTAATTTAAAATTGTTATAACTCAAAATATTATTTGTCGAATTTCAATTCTTTTTCATTTAATTAAAAAGAAAATATATAAGTTTTAATTTTAATTCAGCATTTTTTAAATATTAATTTTTAAAAATATTTAAAATATTTATATTAAAAATTACAAAAAAATGACGTAACATATTTTTAAAAAATCATATTTTCAAAAGTAAATATTTTTTTTCAAATTTGCTGCTTCAGAATTAAAGTAAAATAGTTGAAAAAGACATGTTTCAAGTTTCAATCATTTATCTTTAACCGTTCATGACTTATAACAATTTAAAGACGAGAAATGGGGGAAAAACTCATCATGCAATAAAACGCACTTACAGGTTTAAACAAGGCTTGGCTACTATTAGAATGTTGCAAAAAAAATAACAATTTCTTCTATTCTAATTAAGATAGAAACATGATTTAAGCGTCATTTTAAGCGTAAAAGAACACAGAAATTTTTAATGCAATAAATATTTTGTCGAAAATTCAAACAATTTTGTGTCCTGCACCCCCTGAAGTAAACCGTAAGGAAAACTTCTTTTAATATAAAGAAAAATCCTTTAAAAGGAAACGAAAGGAAGCCGATTTGGGTAACTTTTGCATGTGGTCGAAATGAAGTCGCCAAAAACACGCCAGAACGGGGCGTAGTAATTCAGGCATACTATATGTACCTTAGTAGGGAAAAATATGTTTATGTTGACATCGGTAGTTTTAATATAAAGAAGTCATATTTTTCAGCGTTATTTCTTGTGCACGTGACTAAAATTTTCAAGTAAAAAACGCTTGTTTTTTTAAATCTTCAGTTGGTGGTTGATTTTATAAGAGGTGATTGATATATTTCTCTACAAAAGTAAAAATTCTTTCTTTTAAATTCTCGGTTTTCTTAAAAAGATCTATCAACTGCGTAAATTGAAATCATGATTACAAAATACGTAGTGTGATTGTGCGTACTTAGAGGTAATTTAACGGAATATTCTCTACATGAGCATATTTGAAGCTCCACTTTCATTTTATAATTTCATGATCAGTATGTAGAGACGTAAAAAAATACCAACCTTTTACATTAAAGGTCTCTTAATGCATATTATGACTATTAATGTTGTTTTCGAGAAATTTGGATCGAAAACAAAAATTCTACATTCACAAAATTTCATTTAAGAGGGAATTTAATACCAAGAGATAAAATTTAAGGATTAAACGGGGAGTTAAATTTATTTTGTGCGCCATTTTTATATTTATCTTAAACCATACCTTTTAAAAGATTACAAAGTCACGTTTTTTCTTTATTTTGCGACAGAAACAATTTTCTTAATAAATTCATGTCGTTCTGAATCGTAATAAATTTGCAATACGATGAAAAGAGAATATTTTTTTCTACTATAGCTACAAAATATTCCGAGGAAAGCAATAATATTTTGAAAGTTAACATAACAGAAACAGAATTTAGATAAATGCATAAAAGTTGTTTTCATGAAAAAATTATTAATAAAAAAACTTTTACTAGATAAAATAAACTGTGGTAGAAAGGAAAATTCGATGTAATCAAACACACAACTGCAGGGACGAAACCTCAAAAGTAGTATTACACATAAACTTTAATCTTGTAATATCTGGTTCCATTTACAATTTCGCTCAGTAAAATACTAATACAGTGAATTTTATTTTTTTTCTGTGAAATGATCAAAATGACAATTATATACATGATTTTTATTCTCTACTAGCCGCTGCGCGACCAGCATGGTCGCTTTTAGTTTTATATTTTCTTTTGCAAAACAACTCAACTGAAAGAAACGTATGTAAGGAATGTTACAATTACCTTTCATCATAAATATACGTTGCTACTTGGTAGTGCGATCTCCGCCAAAAAAATTATAATCATTGCAAAATTCTCTATAAGGCTGATTCTAAAACATCGGGATTAAAAAATATGAATTTCCGTTACTCCAGAACAGAGTTAAAGATAAGACTGAGAAACCCAACAACAAAGATTTTAAAAATTACTTTTCTCTCTGTATGTAATATTTTTTAAAAATAAGATATCTACACTTTATCATTGCATCAATTAAGAAATTATTTCAGACAAATGTTTTCACTAAAAAAGGAGTAAAAAATTCAGCAAATACTAAAATATGGTGTGGATTGCATCACTCTCTATATGTATTATTGTTCACAATTCAGATATCTACACTTATTCATACCAAATAAAAAATTGTTGGCAAAATTTCTTCACTTATAAAAGGGAGTAAAAATTCAGCAAGTACTACTAAAAAAAGTGTAGACAATTAACTCTTACTTACTATTAAGATATTATAATGCAATTATTAATATTTTACTATGATATTCCTCAAACTTCTTGATATACACAATTCAGTATTTCAGAAATAGGAGATACTATAGTGACAGAATCATAAGAGTAAACTCTAGATAAACCTACATACAACTGTCCAGGACTAAACACTGGATTTGATAGGTCTAAACATATTTTTTCAAAAGTTTGTCCTCTTATATACATTTAGAAAAACCGATGGAACCAAAGAATAAATTATCTCGTGAATAAATTAATATTATTAATGAGTAAAATACAGCAATTAAATTGCACCAAATTACGTGCTATCGTCGAACCACTACACACACGTGGTTGGCCGCTAATGGTAATTACATCTGGTAGTTCCAGCCGTTGCCATTCGGACTGTAGAAATATCGCCGATTTTTGTGCCGCATACCCACGCGTTTTATATATATAGATTATTTCATTTAATTCTTTAAATTTATTTTTGTATACTTAATCGTTAAGTTATTGAATTTTATTTTCTTATTCACTTCCACAGTCTTTGGCAAAAGTACATAATTATCTATTGGTATTCTATTTAGTATCAAATTTCGCAAGAAAGGAAACGTTTATATTAAATAAATTTACTTTCTATTTATTGAAAATATATGAATAGTTTTCTGAATTAATAAAAGGCAAGCTTATTCAGCTTTAGAAAATAGCAAAAAATTAAAGTTGAATATGTGCTTTAATATTTTAATATACATTTATAAATAGTATATAAAATGAGTTGTTTTCAAAGTAATTTAATTTACTTCTTCAAGTTGCATATTAGGGCATCTCGAAAACATATTTTGAGGATTATTGACAACTTACATAATATATGACAACTTACATAATATTCCTAATATGTCGCAGTTAAGGCTGAAAAGTCATTTTGTTGAAAACGATTGAATATACTAAAGATGAAATAGTAAGTAGGCGTTACAACTTCAAAGATCGCTAGAATCCTCAGTTTCCATTAATTTTTCGAATGTAATACGCTTCAATAAAAAAAATAGTAATTCAAAATACTTACAAATTGCCAAGGAAAAGAAAACAAAACAAAATAAAGAACTCAGCAACATACGTCTGTGATAAGGAAGATGGCAAATTGAGAAAATTCGTTTATGACAGACATAAAGTGCGTTTTAAAACAATTATTTCTTCTCTGAGTGCGCACTTCGAAAACACTCCAGCCATCGCTGTTTTGTTTCAATATCGCGTTCCAAGAACGAAGCAAACAGGAATTTTATCTCGTTATTAACAAGGTCTTGAGAAGGGTTAAAGAATCATTGTTCATCCCCTTCACTTTAGCCCAAAATTTCTAAAAATACAGAAAGAATATTTAATAATTTCTCTCTGACATAGTTCTTCTGAAAAAAAATCCGTAAATCCCTTTTTATGAAAAAGGAATGGGTTCGAATGATTGGAACTTCCCAGGATTGTTTAATAATTTACAAGCTGCACCATTTGTTTAAATAGCATCAGATTTAAAGGAATCACTAAAAAATTTTATTTCGGACCTTTCTATTGGTTTATTTTCATCTATTGGCTTTTCTGTTGCTGAGGTTCGCTGATATCTTTTCGACACTCTCAACCGAAGGCGACTTAGTTAATTCGAGCTGTGAGGCCACGATGTTTTCTGTTGCCTCCTTATCTTCGTATTTACCGTATTTCTCGGACTGTAAGACGCACCAGACGATAAGGCGTACCACAAGTTTATGGGAAGGCTTTTAGAAAAGAATACTTTGTATAATAAAGATATTTTCAATTTCTTACCTAAAAATGATAAAAAATATAAATAATAAATATAATAATTCGTAAATCATGCTGACCACTGCGAATGCATAAACGGCAAGGTTTTGTATATAAGTCACATTAACTATGTAAGGTATACATAAGATTCGATTCACAAGAATCGAACTTTTGAGTGAATGAATTTAAGAAGCTGCTTGAGATATGTAATTTCGGCATACGCGCTTGGTATAAATACCAAGCAGATTGATCAATACGGAGGTTGAAGAAGGAGGTTTTGTTAAGGTTGATAGATAAGCGAGTTAAGGGAGCTACGAGGAAAGCAGCTCCAGGTGCTAACCGGCGCTAGTGCTTAGGGGGCCCAAAGTTTACGTGGCAGAACTGCTTGTTTGACTCTCTGCTGGTTTGTGAGTATTTGCAAAGTGTATTTCTATTGAATGTTAATATATATTCCCTACAAGTAGTATGTATGCTTATTGCTGTAAAAGCAAATTCTATATGTGCAACGAATTCAATAAACATTGTTTCATGTATAAACTGTGTTTGTATCAAATTCATTTAGAGTGCAACTTCAAATTATATACACCCAAGTCTGGGTAGAAGTGAGCTATATTCTCTATAACTAAACAAAACAACTAAAGTTCAAAAATAACATAATTCCTGCCTAGCCATACCCGTGGCAACAGACCCTCTACTTCAAGGTCTAAAAATTAAATTTTCGAGCTGGCTGTTTCCGGTTCCAGTCGACTTTTTCCTTTCTGTATTTATTTCTGATTACAAGCAAAGTTAAATTACAATACATTTCTTCTTCTTTTTCTTTTCTTTTTAATTTCGATGTGTAACAGTAGACAAGTAGTATTACAACTCATACTACTCAAAAATACATCAAGTAAAGTTAATATCACAGACAATACATTAATAAATTAACTCGGCACCTGTTTTGTGCACACTGCCAACTTACATAATAATAACTAAGTGCGTGTAATCTTTGCATACCTTTAAATTATATTTAGTTATCCTTCATTAAGAATATATATATTTTCATTTACTAATTTTATTATTATTCTTTTATTTATTTTTTTATCTAATAAATATAATAAATAAAAGTATAAAACTGGAATTACATACGAATTGGGCACAAAAGAAAAATTTAAATACAAAAAATCGAGGAAAATTAAATTGTGCAACGGAATGGTTAAAAACTTAAAATGAATTTGAAAATTTTACACCTTGATATTATTAAAAAATAGTTAAATATTTGGAAAACTATGCTTTACCACACTAGTTAATGTTTTTACTTTAGGAGAAACAAGCGACATTATTTATTTATTAAATATAGTTGAGTTTGCAGAGAATATGATGATATATTAATTAAAAACAAAGTCCTTTTTATTGGTAGAGTCAAGTGGGGTAATTGTCCATAGAAAGGAAATTTCTGTTTTGAGGCACGGAATATTGGTTACATTAAATGCAACGATTTTTTTAACTTTACTTTTTTCATGTCTATGGCACGAAAAAGTGACTTTGATCACTTTGATTTGTTTATGATCAAATAATACGTGATTTCCTTTTCAACATCGGTAAGAAGTTCATTTCTACGTAAATTTTTTTAATTAGATTTATAGTTAGATTTTTAGTTAGATTTTTAGTTAGATTTATAGTTGTTATGATCCAAAAACCTTACTGTAAATAATGAATGATAAATAAATTTTCTACACTATCGAGAAGACGAATACTGTAGCAATTTCTGCTTATTTTTCTGACAGCTACAAAAGATTGGGGAAAATGGCCCTCGTACTTCAATGGTCAGACTATCTCTCTAGTGTGAACAGGGCTGACATTCAGAATAAAATGTAGCTCGGCTTTTATCCTTAACAGAAAGGATATATATCTCAAATGAGAGAGTTAAATTCTTCATAAAGTCGAAAGCTTCATATATCTTATTTTATATACACTGGAAATTAAAGAAACGTTAAAGCTTTATTAAATGAAAACTATGGTTTACCACATTAGTTAATGTTTTTACTTTAAGAGAAACAAGCGACATTATTTATTCATTAAATATAATTGAGTTTGCATATAATATGACGATATATTAATTAAAAACAAAGTCCTTTTCATTACTAGAGTCAAGGGGGGTAATTGTACACAGAAGGGACATTTCTGTTTTGAGGCAGAGAATATTGGTTACATTAAATGCAACGATTTTTTTACTTTACTTTTTGCGTGTCTATGGCATGAAGAAGTGACTTTGATGACTTTGATTTTTTTTATGATCAAAGAATACGTGATGCCCTTTTCAACATCATCGGTAAGAAGTTCATTTCTACTCAAAATTTTTTTAATTTCCACGTAAAAATTTTTAATTCGCACTTAGCTTTTTTATAGATTTAGTATTTCATTTTAAGAATAAAAAGTTCTTTATACCAGGCAAAGTGCATATTTGATCATATAGGTGGAGTAATTGTAACATCATTGCATCATCTTTTTGAATTCCCTCTATAAATGCCGAGTGTTGGTATTCTATTTGGAGGTTATTTATTAAGTATTTGTGATTGGAGCTTTCTTGTCAAAAATGTCTGATAAACGATTTTGCAAAGCTTGAAAGAAATATTTATTTTGAGAATAAATACAGCTAACACCGAGCAAAAACAATTTCAAGGTAAACATAACATTTTCTATTCACTAGTTAAAATGGCGTGTGATGGTATTCACAAGATAACCTCATACTAGAGTCAATTTACAATTACCCCACAAAGTTTTCTGAATGGGGTAAATGTAATGATTTACTGGTAGTTGGGAAAGCTGTTATTTAATAAATAATCTACTTAATAGCATCATAGCACTAAAATATACTTCGATATTAATTAAAAATATTTAGTTTCCGGTACCGTAAGTGATTTTTTCACTATCTGGACCATGTTACTATGGAACAGTCAGGGATGTAGAAAATAAAAATTGCACTTACAAGCCCAGAAACGTTATGAAATGCTTAGAAGTGTTACTTTTTTATCGAATTAAAGGTAAAAAGTTTTATTAATTTTTGTTTAACTAAAGTTTTATTAACGGTGACTACCTACGTTCGGAGCCAATTTTTTAAAGGATTTTTTGGTCTTATATGGTAAAATAGCATTTAAAAAAACTTTCCTGTAAATACCAAACTTTTTTATAAATTGGTCAATTTGAAGTAATTTTTAGTCAAATTTAGCTAAAACGCCTATTACTCTATACAAAATTCTAATGCTACTATTTTAATTTCCTTCTCACACATGATACATATAACAGTTATCTTCAAAATGACCCACAATCTAAGATAAATTTTAAGATGCAAAAATAATACAGACAATTTTATGTTCCAGTATGAAAATTTGGCTTATTCCCAATACACGGTGCCGCAGCTTGGCGATAAGTTTTTTAGATTTTTTAGATTTTTGCCAATTTGGCGATGAAACGCCGAATGTGGTTTGTGTTTGTTAAAGGCTTTTAAGGTAACCATTTATTGCTCCCGAATTGAATAAGATGGCGATATTTTTTTGGCGATGTTTTTTGGATTTTTGCGAAGTTGACGATAAAATGCCAAATGTGGTTTGTGTTGTTAAATACTTTTAAGTTAAACCATTTATTGCTTCCGATTTGAATAATTACAAGCCAATCAGAGCTTGTGATTTACTTGTAAACGAGGGTTATATGGATTTTATATAACGCGCTTGTTTAAAAAAATTAAACCGTTGAATGTTCTTTTCAGAATTGCAGTTCCAGCGCTCGGACGTACTTTTATTTGCGAGGTTTGGCTTCTTTTACGAATGGGAGGGTTGATTTGGATTTTTTTTCGGGATTTACAAAATGCGGGTAAGAGAACTATTATAGATTATTGTATTTATGTTGAGTTAATAGCTAATATTTATTGTCTTAATTGTAATTCTCAAATGACTATAACTGAGAGGAAAGATCGGAACATTGCGATAAAAGATCCATTAGATGTGGTTCCCGGTTCGAAGCGAGTAAATTGGATTTAAGTACGGTTTTAAAATTAACTTATTTATGGGTAAAAAAACGTCGTGTTCTTGGATTAGAGACGAATTGAGGGTATCCAAAAACACCGAAAAATCCACAAAACGTAAAAGAAGCTAAACCGGTAAGTGGTTTTTTTTTAAATTTTAACATGCAATAATATAAATGACAACATGCAGAACTTTAATTTTTTTTATTTTCTGATATATTTAACCAAGATGTATGTTAAATTTATTTAAATGAATTATTTGCATTATACTGACTTGTTTTAGCGGGGGCGGCAGCCCCCCCCCACACACATAACAAATTTCTCACTATTTTTCAGCTTTTATTTTTTGTATTTGTGTGTTTTTGTGCTTTACTGTGGATGTACAGTTTTTAAAAATGCGTATATTTGGGACTTTTCGGACTTTCCCGTTCCAAAACCACGCGTTCTGCTTGGGTGACAAAAAAAAGAAAAGAAAGAAACAAATGTATTGCCCTCATTTAACTTCATTTTTTTAATTTTCTGTATATTTTTTCAATGAAAGTTCTGCATGTTGTCATTTATATTATTTCATGTTTCCCTCTGCGATGGAACCGCCATCAAGGATACGTCTCCCATCGCCAAATTGGCGACGGGAGATGTAACCAAGATGGCGGTTCCAATGCAGTGAAATACAAGGGGCACCGTATATTGGGAATTAACCATTATTGTGCGTCATTTCATTAACAATAGCATCTAAAACATTTTCTGAAAATTTTATCAAATTATATGCATTACTAGCTGTACCCGGCCACGCGTTGCTGTGGCTCAGTCTGGTTAAATGGAAAAGAAAGAAAAGAGAAAGCACGTTAAGAATATGTTTAATTTATAAAAGATGCAAAGCTGTTACTCATTTAGCACTACCCAGGGGTCACGTGTAGCTTAAAGTATGCAACGGACGCGAGTAACGTTACCCACCAACATATTTTGTAGTTCAGGTTTTAGTACTTGCTTGTTTTATGTAATATCTTGGCGAAAGAATTGTGTTCCCTTTCGCCCGCTGCATTGGAAATAAAAAAATTTTAAAGAATGCTTAATTTTACAATACTTGTGGGTATACAATATTTTTTGTTGTTCCATTGTCTGTGCAGATATATAGATTGTCTGGTTTGCCGACCCTAGAACACGCAACATATAATTGTCCATGTGAGAAGCAATCCGTGTCTAAATCTAACCCGCACAATTGTACCATAGGACCATAGGACCATAGGATCAAGTGGCTAACTGTGTTACCTAGGCCAGCGCCTTCAAACACAGATATTTCATAATTATGTCATCGAAGAGCTGAATTTCCACAGAAAATAGAATGAAAGTTCGTAGAGTACCGTCAAATGTTCTGGAAAAACACAATTGTAAAGATTGGCCCTGAGCTTTATTGATGGTGATTGCAAACGCCAATCGAATTGGGAATTGCAATCTCTTAAATTTAAATGGCATATCTGTTGGAATCATGGGAATTCGAGGAATGAGGACATCTTCACCTTTAAATGGTCCTGTCAAGATCGTTCCTTCTACGACGTTGCTCAGTAATTTTTTTACTGCAAGCCGCGTGCCGTTGCAAAGCTTTGGTTGGTTGATATTTCGCAACATTATAATTGGCACGCCGATTTTCAACTGCAGTACGTGCGGGGGCATCCCTGATAGATTGAGTGAATTCAAAAATTCTGTTGGATAATGAACCGCTTCACCTGCTTCCACAACATTGTCGACCGACTTCTATGTGACTGCCTCGCTTTGAATGTTATACTGAATGATGTTGTTAAGTTCATATACGTCTTTGTTATTGGCGGCAAGATCAGCCAATCATGATTCTTATAATTGGTTTGAATATTGGGAAATACTTTTTCAACCAATTCTTCTTTTGACGATACAAAATTGCGGAAGTTATGAAGCAATGAAATTCGTCCTGATGTCAAATCAACCGGCACCTTTCCGTTCCCAATTTCTAGCAATTGATGTGAGAATAACTCAGCTGATCGATCGTTTTGCAGATGGACACGTATGTTTTGTAGATAATTTCAACGTCTTTACGTGTCGCCACAAAGTAGAGTATTTCAGGCAAGCATTTATTTCGTCCGCTGGTGTCGATCGAGGAATTGTAGGTAACGTTAGCCTGAAATCTCCTGCAAGCAATATTAATGCGTTCCCAAATGGTCTGATGTTTCCACGCAAATCTTGCAATGATCGATCAAGAGCCTCGAGCGATTTCTTGTGTGCCATTGTACATTCATCCCATACAATAAGTTTGCATTTCTGCAATGCTTTTCCCATGCCGGATGCTTTGGAAATGTTGCACGTGGGAGTTTCAATGAATTGCACGTTCAATGGCAATTTCAAAGCTGAATGTGCAGTTCTTCCACCTGGTAGCAATGTCGCAGCTATTAAGTCCGGACGACGCAAGAGCTAAGGCTATATCATTTTGGGATCGAATTGGTGCCAGAATCAATCTAATTAGGAACGTTTTACCAGTTCCTCCTGGCGCATCTAAGAAGAAGATTTCTCCAACCCCGTTATTGACAGTTTGCATTATTTGATCTTAAATGCCTTTTTGCTCAAGCGTTAGCTTAGCAATATTTGATTGCACATACGACAAAAGATCACCCGTGCTGTAATTTTGTTCACGATGCAATTCTATATCGAACGAAGCATCAGCAGATCGATTCGGTGATGGCATTCCCAATTGATTGAGAACTTTGTTCACGATTTCTAAGCACAAATCTTCAATCATTATCGACGCTTCGTTGTAGATTTCTGCTGTGAAATCCATGTTCATATTTGAATTTTCCTCGCGTATTCGACGGAAAATATCTTCAGCCATGTGCGATTTATATTTCTCCCATAACTCTGTTGGAGAGGAAGGAGAGCAGGCGGTCAATATGATTGCAAACATCGCACGAATTTGCTTTGGATTTGACGTGTTGCACGCGTCATTAATGCATACATCCCAGTGTCAGGAGCTTGAATAAATTCAGAGCTTGACATGCACTGCGGAAAGTGGCATGTGTAACGCCGTTGGCAATTCTCAATTGCTGGAAAGACGTTGGACCGGGCACATTTACCAACAGCATGCGAAAAAAGAAACATTTATCTTGAATGGGATGCACTATGTACAGTCTGTCTTTCGTAGTTTCTTTGAATATGCCAGGTTGTCCGTCGACTCGCTCCCCTCGTTCAAATGATTTTCTACTCGCATTCCATGTGCAATACGAAGGCACCTTCTGAAGGCCACTAAAGCAGATCCTTTGCACTGAAAAAGAAGAAAGAAAGTTATAACAAAAACATATAAATTTGCAAAACATTAAAGAAGGATAAAACACGAACTAAAAAACTAGAAATCACTCCGAAGAGGTCAATTTCCCGTTATAATTTGAATTCAAATGAAAATCAATCGATACAGCTCAATTCCACCGCCAATTGCACAGAAAAATAAGAAAAACAGTTAAAAAAAGTAATGAAAAACAATGAAAATGTAAAAAAATAAACTATTCTCACGAAATGAACGCTATGGTAAACGACACAATTCAATTCCAACGCAATGACAAACGAAATAATTAACCTTCTGAAGGCCACTAAAGCAGATCGATTGCACTGAAAAAGAAGAAAGTTATAACAAAAACATATAAATTTGCAAAAAATTAAAAAAGGAAAAAACACAAAAATAAAAATAAATAAACTATACTCACGAAATGAACGCTATGGTAAACGACACAGCTCAATTCCAAATGAAAATCAGTCGAACATAAATGAAATGTTCGACTGCATGCATTGCGAAACGAAATATGTCAATCCGCAGTAAGAAATCAATCTGAAGAGGCCAGTTTCTCGATATAATTTGAATTCAAATGAAAATCAGTCGAACACCGGACAGTGGTTCTCTTATCTTTTCGATCGTCTTTTATTGTCTAGAACGATCCCTCCGTACTTTACGACCTGTGGGGACTGCTGATAGTGGGGTCGCACCCCACCGTGACAAATTTCTGTTCTGAGGGGGAAGGGAAAGAGATGTCTCGTTTGCGGTAAAATACTTAGTATAGCGTTTGTTTCAAAAAAGCATGTTTATACCTGTCACAGGTGTGGCATCTATATAATAGGTTTATAAAAACACTCACGTATTCAAATGCAACGTTGTGTCAAAATGTCAAAGGAATCGGTGAAGAACTTTCGGAGATTTGAGGTTTTGAACAAACGAACATTTACATTTTTATTTATATAGATTATGTGAGATATCATGATAACGAACTTCAATTTTGTAACAGACGATGTTTTTTAAAATAGATATAACTCTACTTCTAATTGGTGTAGAATGAAAACCAAAATGGTTTTGAAAAGAGAAAATTACACGATTCTTTCAAAAAATAAAATTGACCAAAATAGTAAAAAAATGGCATTTTCAACGTAGGCAGTCACCTTAATAGATTAGGCACTGACTGTCCTATATAGCATTATTGCATCCCGACGGTCAGTTGAAATACACTTGGCGAAGGTAGTGGGCCAAGCTTAGACGAGACATGGTGATAGAGTTGGGTAGATGAAAAAGACTGGGTTGATGAATTACATTAAAGCTAGAGTTCGAGTGGGTTATCCGAACAATAAATATGATATTCTTACCAATATTGTTGTAAATATGATATTGCTAATATTTTCGCCGAATATGTTAAAGCAAATAATCTCAATACACCATTCAATACCCCACAGAATGGTGTTCCAGGAACTGATTGGTATTATTGCATCTTACATCCTACTTTATCATTTAAAATTGTATTTATAAACACGCGGTTAAGTTTTAAAACACAAAATGAAGCTATACAAAGTCAACTGATTAACAGTTACCCCCCTTTCTTGTATCTGTATTTTGTTTAAAACGAGAAGAATACACTTGTTTACAACTACTCCTTCGTTCTTAGGGTAATTGTAAATAGATAGCGTAGCTATAAATTCAAGTTTGGAGATTTTTAATATTGATATTTTATCAAATTTTTATATGCAACATAATGTAAAAGGTAAAAAATAGATATTATTGACAGTTTTCTTATTTTAAACCCAAATCACATTTCTTTTTACATAAAATATTTCGATCATGTATGCACTGTTTGCAATTACCCCACCTATATGATTAAATATGCAGTTTATCTTATGTAAAGGATTTTTCATTCTTAAAATGCAATGCTGAATCGATAAAAAAAGGCTAAGTGCGATCGCGGAAATTAAAAATTTATACGTAGAAATGAACTTCTTACCGATCTTGAAAAGGGCATCACGTAATCTTTGATCATAAAAAAAAAAAATCTCATCAAATTCACTTTTTCGTGCCATGGACACGTAAAAAATAAAGTTAAAAAAATCGTTGCTTTTTAAACGAATTCGTAAGCGGAAGAAAAATAACTGAAGAAGTGATGAGAATTTTATAAAAGTTTTAATCGAAGATTGAAGAGATCGCAAGTTTTCTTTTATGTCGTAAATGCTGCCTTTCTATCTTGTTCAGAAAGTGATGTCACGTAAAAGAAGCTTCAAAAGGAAATTATTATAGGCGAATCAAAGTTAACCAGGCAAATTTGTTTCTCTGAATGCAGGAAAAAATAATTTCACAGATTTATGCTGTATCGACGCACATAAAAAGAAATTTCCAGTTTGAAATTGAGTATTTGATGCAGCAAAGAGGATGATGTTCGTAAATTTGGAGTATTTTTCAACATGTCATATGGAGAGGTATTAAAAAGAAGCAATATGAGAATAGTTTTTTTCTTTTACTGTGTTTGTAATTTATTCGGTAAAAGATTGACAGATTGCTTGTAAACAAATACGGTTAGAGCAGTGGTTCGCAAACTTTTTTCAACTTCGATCCACTTTCTTTAGATAAAAAATCCCTCGACCGCTCTAAAAATATTTTGCTTATAGGATTTTTTTTTTTTAATTTAAAATGTTAGCAAAAATAGAATAAAAAGAAATAAGCAAATTTTGACAAACTATTTTAAAAATAAATGGACTGTAGATTATTTTCTATATATTCACTTTGCATAACAACAGTTTTAATAATTACAAGATGAAAAGAAGTTTTTATATACCATGTTTTTAAATTTTCTGTTGAATCATATAAACTTGACAACTCTATGTAATAATAAATACTTTAAAAATTTTTTTTTGATGAATTATCCCATCAACTTGAAATAAAATGAAGCTAATTGGAAGTTAACTTGCATTCAACTTTTCGTTCCCGTTCCGGTCGATAGATGGCTGCACCAGTCTACAAAACAAAAATTAACTGAAAATAACTGAAAATTAATTTAATTCTACTTAAAGATGGCTAAAAGTATTAAAAAATGCATTGTCATCGTGTTCTGAGCTATTCTAAAAGTTTCAAATGTCTAGCTAGTTGGGAAGTTAGTTAAAAATTGATTGCAAGATTTGTACTGGACAAACACACAAACACACAAGAAAGCAAGTTAATAAAAACATGGTAAATAAAAAATAACTCGCTTTCCTTCTGTGCTTGCTTTTGGCAAATCTCATGTGACTAAAACTCTTCATATTTAAATATTAATACGTACTTGCTTTTCATATAGGAAAAAATTAACGAAATTAAAAATCAAAAATAGCAGGATTTCATAATTATTAGCATATTTAAAGCAAGTTTTTTTAATTAAATGATTCATTGGGATATAAATTTATTTCAAACTTCCCATGATCCCTCTAATTTTTTTAGACCCACAGGGAAGGGGTAGGGCGACTCATAGTTTGTGCATCACTGGGTTCGAGCATCATCTGTAAAAAGGGAAATGGGATTCAAAGGAAAACTTCACGCATCTTGTGGTTAAAAACCTTAGCGCTCGCATTCATTACGCATGGAATATTCGGAAATAGAAAATATATTGCTGAATATAAATGCAAAATAAATATAAGTTATGGATTATATAGAGAGTACTAATTAGCAAATCCTTTTTTCCTCACAAAATACGTAAATGTTATTCGACTGCAAACACCTCTAACTTAAAGGATTTGCCAGCAAAATAATGTTTATTGTAATAAATATAAACACTGACAACCGGGAAAGGCAGTAGAATAATTTAATAGTATAGTATTTATAGCAGACTCTGCAAAGGTGGGGGGGGTGAGAGGTCCGGGACACATTTCAAAAGGCTTATTTCATTTCTAGTTCTGCGCTTGGCAACAGTGCTAGTGGTCCTGATGAAGTTTTCAAGTAGTTCATCCCGAGCGAGAAACACCATGCAAAATAACTCTCTTTTAGTATAATTGTCCGCCCCCCACCCTGCCCCGTGCGTAAGGGTAGCTTCAAGAACTCCAGACCCCGAAAGGATCACATGATATCCATCACTTAGGGCCTGTTCACATAGGAGTCCGTTGCGTTGCGTTAAGGAAAAGATGACATTGAAAAGAAAATAAACCAATCATATGCCTCCAAACGATTAGCAATGAAATTTTTAACGCCTATGATTGGTTTATTTTCGTCTCAACGTCATCTTTTCCTTAACGCAACGCAACGGACTCCTATGTGAACAGGCCCTTACTCTCAGGAGTTCAATCAACTAAAAAGTAGGGTAACAGTAGTGCTTTGGTCTCTACCGGGGTCCTTTGCCTCTTTGGGGAGAATTAGAGTCCCTTGTTCCATCTGAAATTCTGGACATCCAGATAAATCAAAGGTGAAATTCTTGGTATGCCCTCAACTACGGGAAGGGCACTGATAATATATTTAATATTTTGCTTAAAAATTACAAGTCTGTGCTCTGTTTTATAATCAAAATATTCTAAGATAGATGAGATAAAGGTTACCATGGATACTTGCATATATCCCACATGTACACTGTAAGCACGAGATCAAAGCCTCCATATTTCAGTGAATTCCGAATATTAGATCCTCATATCAGCCCGTAAGGGAAATAATTTGTATTCATGATTCAGCTACGTTAGTCAAATTCAGTTGATTAATTCTCATTCAGGAATATCAATCCACTTTTATTAATGTGATTTTTTTTTTACATTGACCAGTTGACCAATTTGTCCCGCTTTCGGTGAACATTATTCATCACCCCATAAGTGCATTGAAATTGATTTAGGCAATTTTTCAACCGAGACACATTTAATCCTTTTTTTTTTTTCTGTAAGCTAAGCATAAAATGATGCTATACAAGCAATAGGTACTGGAGATTTAAAATTTTAAACTGAAATATAATGCTTTACCCTTCGGCGGTTTCGCCCGGGTATAGAATGCAACATTTTCGTAATTTTAAATGGCTTGTTTTTACATGCAAGGGTTGAATGTTCGAAGCAGTTTCTATTTATAGCTACACCCTTTCTAATGCAGGTATGATTTTCTGACACTTCTATTCCTTCCCCTTCATTGTTTGTCGTGATTTTACGGTAGTAAACTAACGATTACACTGGATTACAATACCACAAAAGCAGGAGTTGATGCACTCGATCCAATGTGCAGGTAATACACGGTATCCCGCATATCACGAAGATGGACTCTCTCGTTGTGTTTTAGCTTTTTGGACATAATAGGAATCAACTCGCAAGTTGTGCTTTGATCCAATAAGCTAGACAGTTTTAAAATAAGGCGATTGTATCTGCATTCTTTGGCCTTTAATTATAAATACATATCACTATTATCAACATTTTATATCTTGACATAAAAAGCAGAATTATTATTTTCAGTTTGAAAAACAAAAGTTTATTACAAAAGGAATAATCAAGGTTGAAAAAGGCATTGCACTTTGTGTCACACACGCCTGCTGCTGTTCAAAAAAATTGGAGTGCCTGCTGAAGAGTTAATCTATATACGTTTAATCTATATTCATAAAAGCCAAATACCCAACGTCGAATAACTTATCACTGTATCTCTGGAACCATAAGGCATAGGAAGCCGAAATTTTGTAGGGTGGTTTCTCTTAGGCTCGAGGTGTTCACTGAGAAATCCTTTAAAATAATTCAAAATTTAAGGGGTAAAAAAAGGCTTCAACCCCCACCCCTTTAGAATGTTTATTCCACAACTGATCTCATATAATTCTGAGATATACTAGTATTATCCCCAACCAGGTCCTTATGTTCCATTAAGCCCGGTCCTAGAGCCCCCCCCCCCCCTCCGAATGTTGGGGGCTCCCCAAAATTTTAATTTTAAGGGGACACAGTACCCTAAAAATCGTCAAAATATCGATTTTTTTTTTATTGACTCAAATTATTGTCCCCACCTTTCTATATATGATCACCAAATTTCAAAGCTGTATCTTGAATACTTTAAAAGTTATTTAGATTTTTATAAGGTTGTGAGAAAATTAAAGGGACAAGTGACCATTTAAAGTGGGCGTGGCATTTTTTTCCACTAGCCTAAAAACTCAAATTAATAATCAATTAATTATTTTTTTTGTTCACCAGAGCGAAAGAAGTAACCGTTAAAAGTAACTGTTTGGATTTTTTACACATGGTAATGGTAGTTCTGCACGTATCTATTTATTTTCGGTTCAAAAATTGTAATCAGCTTTTTTTTTCTTCCTGAAGTGTATATTTTTAAGCTTTTGCTTGAACTTTACGCTATATTTCTATTCGTTATATTTGTTACCTATAAACCTGGGGATTTTAATTTAGTAAAATAAGTATGTTTTTAAAATTTTCTCTGAAAATTTGGTAGTAAATGGTATGTTTCATGAATAAAAATTACATCGATTTTTCTTATTTTTTTTAAAATTTTCATACTTTTACAACCCTAAAGGAAATTTTTTATGTTAAAACATGGTTGAAATGCTTTACATATGCATTACTTTGTACATCAAATCTAGTTCCACATTAATTTTATACAAATTTCAGGTATGACTTTCTCAAGTAGCATGATTTATTTTTTCTTAATGGTATCTTTTCTTAACTGTCATATATTGAGAACGTTATAATTTTTTTAATAATTCAGATAGAGATATAAAAGTTTTTATACATATTCTTTATTATACGCTTAATGAAACTTCACATGGAATTAACATTAAGATTTATTTGTTGAATTTGAAAAAAAATTTAAACCAAGAGCAGTTGTTGTCGACTCTATTTTCTACAGTTCACTGACATGTTTTTAAAATTGCATAAAATATTTTATATTGAAGTTGGATGGATAAAATGTTTTATATATATATTATATTAATTGACTATTATAAATACCCACAAAATTTGTATATCATTTCATTTCAAGGGACTTTTTTTAACAAATGAAAACTTTAAATGGCTTTTTCTCCATGTTTGTTTTTTCTTGACATTCATGCAGTAAAAGTGCTAAAACTTTTTTTGTATTTAAGACACAAGTATTAAACTTTTTATACAGGTTTTCTATTATGTATAGCATAAAAATTCGCATGGAATTATGCAATAACATGCTTATTTCTCTTTTTATATTCAAAAATATACAACAAAGTGCCAGTTTTCATCGTTTTTCACTGCAAATGATAGAAAAAAATTTATATAAAATGTAATTTTAAAAGTATCTAAAAAACCCATGCCAATTTTTATATAGTAGACATAAATACATTACCTATAAAAAATTGGAGCAAAAATATTAATATTTGAAAAAGCTATAAGGATTTTTAAAAATTGAAAAAAAATTAAAAAAATCAAATTTTAATTAAATTTACTGTTAAAATAAATTTTACCTTTCAGAATATGTTTTAAAATGACTGCTAAAGTGCAATACAATTACAATGTTTATTGAAATACTTAAAATAAAAAAAAATTTTGACAGGAAAAAAGAAAAAATTCCCATTCAATTTTTTTAAATTTTACCTTTTAAAAAGGTTTTTTTATTTTACCTTTTTAAAAGCAATTTTTTTATATATCCTTTCAAATTTAATTGATTGATTGGTTCATCATATGTATGTTATAGTGTATATAAGGGATTAATAAGTTTTTCTGGTTGCATTGTATTGGTGTTTTAATGATGAAGTTAATATGCTGTATTGCTTTTTGTTATTTGATAATGTTCTTCACTTCTACGCTTCAAATAACCAATTCTTGGTAAAATGGTACTTTCACGACGATGCATGATTATTATTTTTAGTGTCAATTTCGGAAGTTTTAAGCCCACATCAGTGTTAGGGGGCCCCCATCCCGAGTTCTGCCTATAGTCAAGAATTTTCTATATCGGGCCCTGTTCCCAAGACCATGAATTCATCCCATAAAACATATATCATGCTGACATTTTATAAAAATTAAAACGTCAGCGGACTCTTATGTCAGCATAATAGGCTATAGATGAGAAGAATGTAAAATCGGAAGTACAAAGTGATCTTAATTTTAACAAGGAACCTTTTGATTTTTTTCTTCTCATTTCATAATACGCGTTTTAACTAATATAACAGTTTACCATTTCGATTTTCTTTTGTTCATCGTGTTATCAGAAAAAACCCCTTTTTTCCCAACGTGGCAGATACTTGTCTTGATGACATCCATCCATCCACACAGGGTAAATTTGTTGGATACTTTGTTATGGGAGCATCATAGCTCCCTATGAGGGAACGGCACAAGAGCGTTCAAGTCTTAGTTTGAAATCGAACATAATCCCAATTCATGGAGGTTCATGAAGCCATTATACGATATGGATGGTATCAGGGGAAAAAACTTAATGAGAAAATGGTTTTTATGATCCTTTTATAGCTGACTGTCTGATTTATTCAATCTAATAGCGTTATTTCAGCTTTTCAAAAGCCACCTCTCCTTCATGTATAGTCAGAAGTAAGTATTCCACTACTTTTAGAACATTTCGAATCTTTTTTTCACCAAGTTATTAGAAAACTATGTTCTTCTCCATCATTCCTTTACACACTTTGGGCCTGTTCACATAGGAGTCCGTTGCGTTGCGTTAAGGAAAAGATGACGTTGAGACGAAAATAAACCAATCATAGGACTCCAAACGATTAGCAATGAAATTTTTAACGCCTATGATTGGTTTATTTTCGTCTCAACGTCATCTTTTCCTTAACGCAACGCAACGGACTCCTATGTGAACAGGCCGGACGATGGCCGAATAGCTAGGGCGCTGGCATTCGGTACCGGAGTCTGTGGGTTCGAGTCCCACTCTTAGGCATGGATGTTTGTAGCCGTTCGGAATCGGCTTTAAGCTGTAGGTCCCGGTCTAATTAGCCCTCGTGTAGCAAAAAATGACCGTAGCGCTCCAAACCAAACCTATGTGAACAGGCCCTTATACGCATCTTTTGTACCATTTTAATTAAATTCACCTACATTAAAAAAAACACATAAATATTGTTATCTACTTTAATAAAATAAGCTTTTATTAAAAAGCAAATTTATAACAACGAAAGACAATGTGCTATAATATTTACAACAAAATTAAAATAGCAGTATAAGACCAGAAAGGAACTTCGGGCGGATAGTCTTATATCTAAAGCTTTGGATCTTGCTTCGTGTCGTGTCAAAGTTAATTTTTGACAACCATAAATTCAGTTAGTTAGAAGCGAATAATATTAAATGAACTCTTGATTAAATAGTCAACTTGACTAATGGCTTCGTGTGTAATTTATTATGTTTCAACCTTCACATGTGCTTCTGTTCAGCTTTAAAATACCACCAAGGTGGATTACTACTTTATGTAAACTAAGCAGAAATTTTTTTCTTCTTCCTTCAAAGTAATTACTCAAGAAATGCATCTCATGATAGTGGGACTATAAATCTTCTCCGTGTGCGTCGATAGCAGTCAATGAAATTTATGTAAAAATTCATACAATTTCCTAATGGAACTTACAATTAAAACGAACCTTGAAATATAACTTCTGTTTAAAAGCCTTTAACTGATATATTTTGACAACTGTGCAACAGCCTTTAATTGATATAACTTAACAGCTGTGTGACACCAGGTAATTTGAGTTTAAAGACTGCTGCACAGAGAAATTAAACTTCGGATACAGGGACAGTTTCAGAGAATAATAGTTTGAAAACGAACCTCGAAATATACCTTCTGTTTCAAAGCCTTTAACTGATATATTTTGACAAATGTGCAACAGCCTTTAATTGATATAACTTAACAGCTGTGTGACACCAGGTAATTTGGGGTTTAAAGACTGCAGCACAGAGAAATTAAGCTTTGGATACAGGAACAGTTTCAGAGAAGAATAGCTAGAAAACTAACCTTAAAATATACCTTCTGTTTAAAAGCCTTTAACTGATATATTTTGACAACTGTGCAACAGCCTTTAATTGATATAACTTAACAGCTGTGTGACACCAGGTAATTTGAGTTTAAAGACTGCTGCACAGAGAAATTAAACTTCGGATACAGGGACAGTTTCAGAGAATAATAGTTTGAAAACGAACCTCGAAATATACCTTCTGTTTCAAAGCCTTTAACTGATATATTTTGACAAATGTGCAACAGCCTTTAATTGATATAACTTAACAGCTGTGTGACACCAGGTAATTTGGGGTTTAAAGACTGCAGCACAGAGAAATTAAGCTTTGGATACAGGAACAGTTTCAGAGAAGAATAGCTAGAAAACTAACCTTAAAATATACCTTCTGTTTAAAAGCCTTTAACTGATATATTTTGACAACTGTGCAACAGCCTTTAATTGATATAACTTAACAGCTGTGTGACACCAGGTAATTTGAGTTTAAAGACTGCTGCACAGAGAAATTAAACTTCGGATACAGGGACAGTTTCAGAGAATAATAGTTTGAAAACGAACCTCGAAATATACCTTCTGTTTCAAAGCCTTTAACTGATATATTTTGACAAATGTGCAACAGCCTTTAATTGATATAACTTAACAGCTGTGTGACACCAGGTAATTTGGGGTTTAAAGACTGCAGCACAGAGAAATTAAGCTTTGGATACAGGAACAGTTTCAGAGAAGAATAGCTAGAAAACTAACCTTAAAATATACCTTCTGTTTAAAAGCCTTTAACTGAGATATTTTGACAACTGTTCAACAGCCTTTAATTGATATAACTTTACAGGTGTGTAACCAGGAAATTTGGGGTTTAAAGACTGCTGCACAGAGAAATTAAGCTTCGGATACTGGAACAGTTTCAGAGAAGAATATTTTGTAAAGAAAACAGTTTTATCTGAAAATTTGAGTGAAATGAAAACATTTTAAACTTTTAACAAAAAAACTGCAGTGGGAGACAGAATTTGTTTAACGCGGAAGCGATAAAGGAAATATCATTTTCTGAATGTCATTTCTCGGTTGTCTCTAGTGCAGTATAGAAGTTATGCATTGTAAATAAATTTAGATTTCAAATATGGTATTATTAAGGGGGAAAACATAGTCTTTACTATAACACGCTTTTACAGAAATAATTTATAAAGGTGTTTTAGAATGTCAGTAGATAAAAGAATATTTTCTCAGCGAAAGTTTCCCATAGTTTTTTTCCTAAAAGAAAGTTGATAGAATTACTCAGCACTCTTTTATGCACACGTCATACTCAGTGATACTAAAATATCGACAAATGTTGGTCGGAACTGCAGAAATTATCCATTACATTTTGTTATTGTGCTCTAGATGTCAGTTCATTGTTACACATGTATTCACGTGCAAATATCATTTTAGAACAGGATGCCAATTTTAAATAACATTAAGATTTCGTACGATTAACGTAATTACAGTATGTATGAATTGTTTTCAAAAAGTTCAGATTGTGTTCTCAGATAACTTTCTAAACGCAATTTTTTCCAACAATACCGTTATTTTTGGAAATCATTGTGAGATGAAAGAATTTACTTCGAAAATAAAAATAAAAAAAAGGACTGCATTACTCCTTAGCAGTAAAATGGTCTTAATCTGAAACAGAAAATCAGTCGTTTTCTTATAACATAATCACCCCCCCCCCCTCAAAGTGATTTTCTTTCAAAGGATACAAATTTAAAAGAATGGATTAATCATCTATCAAAGTCCATCACAGTAAAGCCTTTTGATATTTTTCATTAGAAATACCTTTAGCAGAAAATAAAAACGACATATACAGTAACCACCGCTTACAGTGATCAGTGGTTATAAGAATCAACCGTTTATAAGAATCAATATCGCGAAAACAAAAACAAATGTATTATTTCCATGTTAAAATTTTCCCTTTAAAGAATCAATCCACCGGTTTTAAGAATCAGTTTACACTCTTCGCTTTCCTTTCATTTTCACAAAAAAGCCACGTAAACCCTCAAAAGGCACGAAGTTCTTTCTTTTTTTTTAAATAAAGATTGATAAGATGGGATGGAATATAGTCGTAAAATTCATTTCTTTCTTTGTTAGACATAACATAATTGTTTCCCCTTAAACGCTTTAGCACAACACTGTCCTATTAGCTTGACCCAGGGGCATCTTATCCCGTCCGGGTCCGATTTCACTTTTCTGCACTGACAAACAAAAATAGGGACCCTTTTTTTCCCCACCTCCCACATCCTGGTTGCGGCTTCCTGGACCTTCAAACGCATAAATCTTCGAAGTGTCCACTATCAGTTAGGCAAACGTGACATTAGTAGATTCAGCACGTTATCAAACCGCGAAGCGTAAGCTAGAAGGTGAATCTTCGTCTGAGACTATTAGTATTGAAAGAGGTATAAACAGCCTCCTGAAAACTTCATTACATCAAACTACCATAGAAAACTTTTTCTTGGTCCCTTCTTGTAGTTGAAATGTTAAAACTGTTAAGCAGGTATGTGGTAACAAATATTGGTTTTTTTTTCTTCTCTTACTATAATCATGTGTATGTACTTATAGGTCAAGAAATTAAGTTGTATTTTTAAAATTATAAAATGTAATTTTAATAAAAGATAATTAACGTAAATTAAAGAGTATTTTATGGAAAATTATCTAATATATGTAAATATAGGTGTGTGTGTGCCTGTCCAAAAACCTAAATTTCGTCTATAAGAATCAACAGCTTATAAGAATCAAAAAACAGTAATAACAAACATGATTCTTATAAGCGGAAATCACTGTATCTATAGAGGATTTTATATATACATATATATATATATATATATATATATATATATATATATATATATATATATATATATATATAAATATATATACATATACATATATATGTATGTATATATATATATATATATATATATATATATATATATATATATATATATATATATATATATATATATATATATATATACATATATATATTGAGAAAGATTACTACATGTTACATAACCAAGGACATATGCAAAAATAATCAAGATTTATAATAAAATTACTTCTCTGAAATTTTCTTTTCTTGTGGTTTGTTCCCAGTCCTGAATTTTTACTGATTATTTTTCCGCCAGTTAATTCCGCCAGACAGGGTTTAAACTAATGAAAAAATTTAAAATAAATTAAAAAATCATTCGATGGATATAAATACGTTTTGAATGAAAAGTTAGATATTTTAGTCATCAATCAAAGGGAAAGATTTATAAAACATGCTCATATTGGTAAAGATGTTCTGAATGAACGAAGCCGTGCAAACATATTAATTTGTTTCTGCGCATGCTCAGTGACATGTTTAAATCTGGATTTATATACTTACGAAGCACGAGGCCGCTCAAACAGGAATTTGTTTATTCCGAGGAATCTGTCTACCATTTTTATTTTTAATTATGTTTGTGTGGTACAGAATTAAACCCGAGGGAATTTATTTATTTCTGTCTGTGAGGTAATCATATTTCTTTTTGTTGGATTCAATAGTAATTTATTAAAGTGTATTTCTCTATTCTTAATATTATGATTTTAAACTTTTGGCAATGATGTATTGAGTATAATATGTGTATTAGTACATTTATTTACTATCCGACCGTCATATTTTGAAGGGTACCAGCTAGTACTTATTTAATTTTTAAAATAATCAGTAATTTATTTTTTGGTTAGATAAAATATTTTTCACTTTCCCATCTATCTTATTTTCTTGGAGTCCGCGGCAACTTTCCATAAAGTAATATGGCCCTCATCAGATTTCGAGTTGCGCAGAGCTGCATTAGATTATAATTGAGACGTATGTGATAGTTGATTATAATAAGTAGGAGGAAAATTAGTTCTGTGCATCAATAATTCATAGTGGGAATCGATGCACTTGACAAGATAATTGAAAAAGGGGGTTAAAGTCTTTTTACCATGAATGTGCAATTCAATCAAAGACTCACAAGTATTTGTCGACGCGCAAAGACAGTTTTTTTCTCACACATTTTCGAGCACATTTAATGGGACGCTATTTCCATTCACTAAATTCCAGAATTTTTCTTCATTATGATGTAATTTTAATTCATTGTCGTTTCTTATATATATATATAATTTCCAATTCTCAATCCTCCGTATTGGAAATATCAAAATATGTTGCGAATTTATGAGTAACACCGTCCCCTGTATGAGAGAAAGGATTAATATAAAACGTGAGGAATAACTCCAATTCGTAGAATTCTTCATATCTGGTATTAAATCCTTCCAATCAGGAATCAAAATTTTTGGCAAATTGATAGGTGGTAGTATTACTATCATAATAATTTTCTAACACCATTTTTAAATTTTGAAAATGTGATAAAGTATATTTTACATATGCGATTTCCAGAGTGCCAATTTAGCTTTAAATACATTTATCGTACTTGTCATAGAAGCAATATATGATGATTTCTACCCTGTAGTTTCAAATTAAATTCCATCAATTTTACAGTTAAATCAGTTAGAAAGACTAGCTCAATTAACCAAGGTTTTTGATTTAATTCTAAACAAATTTCCTTCCTGGATAATAGAAATTTTTTCACCTGTGGAAATAAATTTCAAAACCGCTTTACTCATCTCCCTTAATCAAATATCTAAACTCAAGTAATCAAAAATATCTAAAATCAAATATCTAAACGCAAATACCTAAAATTTAAATATTTGAGCGGCGGGCACTTTAAAATTGTTTCGCGGGCATCTTGGTGCCCGCGGGCACAGCGTTACCGATCCCTGGTCTAGAAAATCTTCATTTTTTGGACTTCATCGATTTCTTGGACTTCAGTGAGTAATTAACCATAATGGCACTGTCTAGAAACATTACTTTTTCAACATTACGCAGAAAAATTGTTGTTGTTGTTGTTACTAATCCTATATGATCTAGACGATTGGCTAGATCAGATCCATGAGACCAAATACATTTAAAAAATCCAAGACAAGGAGGGGACTCTGCGTCAAATCCTCCTTTTCAAGCCCCAAGCAAGAAAGAAGATGGTCAGGGGTGGAATTATTGATGTTGCATTTTATCCAAGGGGAAGATCCTAGGGGAAGTTATTGGGGAAGATCTTATTGCCTTGATCTAATTTAAGGCACTTTAGGTGCGACTTAGGACTCTTGACAAAGCAGTCTGCTGAGCACGATTGCCCACAAAAGCCGTAGCTCCTACCGGCTATCTGCCACAATACCAGTCATGTGCTGGAGGAGATCGTCACGAAAGGGCGATGGCAGATTTAACTCTTGAGCAGATCTCTAAAAAAAGATAAAAGTGTTAGAGGTCAAATCCATTTTAGTTCCCTCCTTACCCAGGGCATCAGCCGTTTCATTGCCTCTTAGACCAATATGCGATGGGATACACTGAAAATGGATACCATGGTATATTGAGAGCTCTTGCAGTAAAGTCAGAACAGCGATTGAAATTCTATCACCAATATGAGTCCAGTTGTGAAGGTGTTGGATAGAACTGCGGCTATCAATCAAAATCCAGATATCTTTATAGGCAGTGCAGGAAGTTGCAGCCTTGAGACCCTCTTCAATTGTAATTAGTTGCAATTAGTAGAAAAACAGAGCAGTGATTTGGATTTCTGATTTTGACAGTAAAGCTATTCGGAGTTTTCACCAAGATACCGCTACCGCAATTGTTATGCTCATTTTTACTGCCATATGTCAATATTTGAAGGACATAAGAGGGAATACTGTTAGGTGCTTCCAGAGCAATTTCATGCAGAAAAATAATTCAATTTATAGATGCAATTTAACGTGTAGAAATGCATCTACTTGTCACCATATTTCATGTAGCAACTAAATAAATTGGCCTCAAGAAGAAACTAAAATGACTTTAATCAAATTTATAAATTAAGAGTCGTAAGCTTATAGTCAAATCATTCCAAGCCAATAGTAAGATTCCAGAGAAGATCTTTTTCTTTCAGGAAAGAAAAAACTCTTTTGAAAATATTTTTAAAAATTTCAACGCATTATTTTAAGAATCTAAACAAACATGTGTATCATCGTTAGTTACAATAAACACAGATTAAAAGAACTCACGGACTGAAAAAATGATTTAAAGGGAATAACGCATTCATGTAACAGTATCTAAATATTTTAGAAATGTTTATTAAAAAGAAATACTCTTGCGTTTCAAAAACAAATGCCTTGGTAACTAAAACTGCCAAGTTTAGTAAAAAAATTCATGTCATATAAGCTCACGCGTTATGAAAACAATAGTTTATTTATAGCTTCAGAAATGAACGTAAAAGGTGTCTTTAAGTGACCCGAGACGCAATTAATTATGAAGGAAATTTGTATGTTAATTAATTAATTTCTCAAGTGTCTTACATTTTTCTGTAAGTATTTACTTGTAATGGAATCATTTGCCGTAAAAATTAGTTTCAAATTTGACAAATATGGTTGCAAAGAAAAAGGAATACTGGTAAACTGGCTGTCAAATGAATGAAATTTTAAGATAGGCTTAAAATATAAGTTAATGAATTTTTTTCCTTAATTTGGTCCAGAATTTATCTATGAATTTTAACAAGAATTCTTTTGCATTTGAAAGTAAAATAAAAAATAAATAAATTTATAGTAGGAAGAATATTATATAACTTAAAGCAAAGATTTGGTAACGGCTGTCCCCGAAAATAAAAAATACTGTTTACAATATAACATTCTTTAAATCAAATATTTCAATATTTTGTTAAAAGGAAATAACTGAATTTAATATCGATGTAAGATAATTTTATCACTTAAACGCAAAAGAATATTCATCCGAAAAATAAATTCCACAAAGAAGGCTTCTAGTACTCCTAGAAATGAATCTTTTACTAATCCACCCCAATCATTCTATTGTTTTGATCAATCTCGAACAAAATAGCCTTTCATATACTTACTTTTACCATTTTAAAAACTAAAACTCAAATACAATATGGATATAGAAATTATAAATGTATATATAACATACTTCAATTCAATTTATATTAATGTAATTAGTTATTATAACTGTGTAAGTAACTGTGTCAGTATAAATTTATAATATTCTCTATATCTCAGAAAATGAGATAAAATATTTAATGTGTTTATTAAATCTAATTAGGAAACTAATAATATACTAAGTAATGAATGTTTAATTCAGGAAACTCAAGACCAATTAAGTACACGAAGTAGCAATGGAAACACACACATTTTTTTCTGTCGTTTTCCGTATTTGTGCTCATATGTTAATGTATTAGGTTTTTCCTTCTTTTCTGTTTATTTTATCCTCCCTTAGGGCTCAATATAAAGCCACGTAGAACACTCAAGATGGTAAATATGAAATACGGAACTCATGTGACCTACATGATGAGAAATGATCAATGAATTTTTATTAAAAAACAGCACCGGTGAAAGGTATGAGATTTCTGAGAATTTAGCTACAAAGTAAGGAGAGAAAAATAATCCCCTTTTGTTTTAGAACTTCCCAGTAGATTAAAAAACTGTTCTTGGATTCAAGTAGAGCTGCTTCTCGTTTCTAACCGAATACAGCCGTGTACTCAGCTAACATGTCTAAAGTTTATCCGGGCAGATCACGTCAGTGGTGTTACAAGGTTTGTGACTGAGAAATATCTGTTAATGTTGCTTTAAAGTTACGATATTTTATGTTTTAAGAAAGTGTGTTTCTACCTAATTTTTACTATGAAATGAATGTACAAGGTAGTCATACAAAGAACTTTGCCGATATATGGTCCTCTAGCGGCCGTTCCGTTCAACCGATCGAGATGAGATTTCAGATATAGTTATTCAGAGGTATGACCTCGGGATTTTGTGAACGGCAACAAAGTGCCGCTCACGGTTACGGTTTAGTTATAGAAACTCGAAATTTTCTAATGGCAACGCCCACTTTTTCCTGTCGTAAAATGCTCAGCGCATGCAAAAACCCTAAAGAGCGTTGGAACGGTACGTGTATCACAAAAAACGGACGCGTTATGCACGCACAAAAAAAAAAACAGATCTGCGAACGGCCAACAAAAACACGATCATGGCACCCATGTGTAAAATGTGTAATCCAAATAAACGTTTCCTTTTGTCCGATCTGTGTTTTCATCAGTGATTGGTGCTTTGCCTCTGTCATATGCAAATTTCCTCCGTGCGCCCCGATCGTGCTTTTGTAGGCCGTTCGCAGAGCTGTTTTAGTGGGTGCATAGCGTGTCCGTTTTTCGTGATACACGTACCGTTCCAACGCTCTTTAGGGTTTTCGCATGCGCTGAGCATTTTGCGACGGGACAAAGTAGGCGTTGCCATCCGAAAACTTCGAGTTTCTGCATCTATAACCGTAACCGTGAGCGCCAATTTGTTATCGTACACAGAATCACGATCTCATACCTCTGAATAACCATATTTGAAATCTCATATCTATCGGTTGAACGGAACGTCAGCTACAGGTCCAGATATCGGCAAAGTTTTCTTATGACCACCCTGTACTTCTAGAAAAGGCGTGTAAGTAATGCAACTTATTAATTTGAAAATTCATGGTTGTGAAAATAGCTTGACTGCATAAGGTTCCCATGGCTGATGTACGAGGATGAAAAAGTTGTCGATAAGTGCTGAAAATCTGCAGGATCTTGTCCTGGCGTTGTTGAAAGATGCGTCAGCGAATTGAACGAGATAATAGAAGGTTTTAATGTCATTTGTAATTTAGCTGCTTTGTCTGTCCTGATTGAATTACTTTAAAACTTCAGAAAGAACAATTCCTGCTGCACTGAATTAAGGTGACTGCCTACGTTCGGAGCCAATTTTTTAAAAAAATAAATTTTGAAGGATTTTTTTGGTCTTTTATGATAAAATAGCACTTAAAAATTAAAAAAAGAACAAAAATTTACCTGTAAATACCATACTTTTTTATAAATTGGTCAATTTCATGTAATTTTTAATGAAATTTAGCTAAAACGCCTATCACTCTGCACAAAATTCTAATGCTACTATTTTAATTTCCTTCTCACACATGATACATATGACAGTTATCATCAAAATGATCTACAATCTAAGAGAAATTTTAAAGTGCAAAAATAATACACATAATTCTATGTTCCAATATAAAAGTTTTCCCCGATTCGTCATTCCTTTCCTTATAAAAACTGCCCCAAATAAAAAAACTATTTATTATACATCAATTATTGTATGTCATTTCATTATCAATAGTATCTAAAACATTTCCTGAAAATTTTATCAAATTATATACATTATTATGAGATATCATGATAACGGTAGATATTTGTGCTAAAAAACATAATTCTAAGAAAAACGCATTTAAAGTTGTTTGTCACTTCAATTTTGTAGCAGACGATGTTTTTTTAAATGGCTATAACTCTGCTTCTAATTGATGTAGAGTGAAAATCAGAACGGTTTTGAAAAGAGAAAAGATTGATTTACATAATTCTTGCAAAAAAATAAATAAATAAATAAAAAATAACGAAATTGACCAAAATAATCAAAAAACGACATTTTTAACGTAGGCAGTCACCTTAAAAAGATAATATACTTCATAAGCCATACATATTTATATTAAATTTATACCTTTATACTGTGTCCTATCTAGCTGAACTCGATTAAACATACAATACACTTCATAAGTCATATGTGTGTTTATAAATATATTAAAATAAATGTTATATTTGCATCATGTTCCATTTTCGGAGTTAATTGGAAGGCATAAAAAATAATTGAGTTTTTCAAGTTTCATATGCAATAAATATAAAATGAATCTGTAAGTCAAATTCTAAATACCTTTAGAAAATGCAAAAATAATGTCAATTCATTTAAGAGGGCATTATCTTAAGGTCAAGGTCAAGGTATTAAGGTAGGTCAAGGTACTAAGGTCAAGTTAAAGGTATAGAGTTCCTAGTAATGCGAAGCATTGCACTGATCCCCCCTCCGAACGGATAATGAATTAATAAATTTACAGTAATTTTCCGAAGTAAAAGAGTTGTCAAACATGAATTTAGAAAAATCGCATGGCTGCTGCCTGGGTCCGTGTTTGGTCCTAAACACGGACCACGGACTGCTTCCACGGGGTCTGCGAAGAAAATTCCGTTTCGCCATAGAGCAGGGGTAAACCGATAACTGTGTGCTAAAGACCAGATACCTCGACAATGACTTTCGCTAGAATGAAACGAAATGACCTCTTCCAATCATGAGATTGGGTATTGGGCCACCGTCGTCATTTACAGGCAGGGCAAGGAACCAAAGACAGATGCCCAAAAGGGAGGTCTTTGCAGAGTTAAAGCAATTATAATAAGATAAAAGAAGGAATTAAAGGATTTCAACTTGAAAGATGTGACTCTAGCTTCGTAAGGAGAAGGGTCCATCAACGCGTGCCCAATTTCACGGGGCTTTGCAGCATGACGTGAATGGGAAATTAAACTTTAGATTACGAAGCTGAAGAAACAAAAAGAAGGCTTGGCCTGCTTAACATATGCATTCGCAGTCTCTTACGCTTCTTAGATGGTGGGAAAGAGATATCTGGAAGGCGTAATAAAGCTTTTCGCCTTTTCTCCGAACTGGGGATCCCTGGAAGGGAAATAACCCAGTTCTCTTTCTGGAATTTTCTAAGTAACTGCGAAAATAAACAATGGATATAAAATGATGTTTTATTATTCCTTTTACAAAAGTCTCATTTTTCTGGAAGCTCTAGTGAGAAAGTATTAGCATTTATTTTAGATATGAACCTCGCATGTCTTACTGTTGATTTGTGCAGGGGTAAATTGAAATTCACTGTTCACATACATTGGTTTATATCATTTTTATTTTTATAATTTGGATGCACCTTATACGGAAAAAACAGTGAATGAAATGTAGGCCTCATTACAAGAGTAAATTTAGTAATTTATTTTTTTTTCACTCTTCAGCAATCAGACAGACTGAAGGCCCTGGATTAAAAATTTAACACTGAAATTCATCCTTTATGCCAAGAAGAAAAAGTTGTTAACTGCCGTCAATGAAGCTCAAAAGTTAGAAATTAAATTTCGAACGTCCACAATGTCTCAGTCATAAACTATGACTAAAAAATTGACCAGTGAAATATAACGGTACGCAAATCATTGTTTAAGCTTTATAACTATTTAAGATAAATTCTTGGAGGAATGATCTTTTAATTGTATACTTATATCAGAGTTTATAACGACTACAAAATTTTGGTAAGTTACCCTTTGAAACTTTCGAATCTAATATTGTTATTATAATAACTGAATATGGTTTTTGATAGGAAAAAGTAAAAGTTTAAAATAATAATTCTAAATGAATTTTTTTAAGTCGTTGTTGTGTTTGTTGTGTCTAATGTCCTCTGGCGGGAAGTATTTCTTGACCAAGTCCATATAGACTAGCGGTCTCAGGGGTGGGGCACCGGTTTAAAATGTCACCATAAGGGTCAGAGTCCGATTTAGCCAGGTGTCACCCCAATTTAGACCGAGCACCCGCAGGGGTGAGATCTGAGGGGATCGTACCTTCTCCCACACTTTCTGACCACATAAAGGGACTTTCCGGCCTACGGATTTAACGCGACCATATCCGGCCTAGACACAGAGGTATTGAATGGCGCTTTTCGGGATTCGATCCGAGCACCCTCAGCGCAGAAATCGGATGCGCTACCACTAGGCTATCTCGGATATTTTTTATGTGATTCATGCCTATGATTTTCGATCGGAATGTTTAGACCAGAATGCATCAAAAACTTCTCTAAGAGCTGTAAAATTTTCTTATCAGAACAACATAAGGCTATTTTTCTCCTTTACGCACTCAACTTTTTATTGTGTAAATATGCGTAATGCCGTATATGGGTAATGCCTTAAACACCCACGACCACTTCTTTAAAATATCCGCACAATCATTTTAGATGTGTTAGATGATTTTTGTACTACGGAGATTTTTTTCTAAATTCATGGTTGGATGCCAACAGCCAATAAAATCATTGAATTTTGCTACGAAAGGCACCGTCAAGTTTCGCTGTCCCCGGAAGTTTTCTGGAGCAGGTACAAAAGGGGAGCGAGTTGTATCACTGAGCTTGCGCCGAATCCATCGACCTCTTAACTACACTGTTGTTGGTCTTCTGTTCATCTTGGCTTTAAAGAAATTTAATCTTTGATAAATACTGTTCTTGTGAACAGTGGGTTTATTATGAGGGGTACCAGAGATACCCCATTGCGTTGTGCGCAAAATTGAGAGATGAACTCCAATGGTAACTAACCAGTCGATATTATTTACAATTAAAAAAAAACAAAAAACATTTACAGTGGGTGATCAGTCAACGAACAGTTTGGACTACGAACAATTCGGTTAACGAACACCTTCACGAAAGATTTTTGTGTTCGGACAACGAACATCTGTTCGGATAACGAACTAAAACGAATTCTACCGAAGACCTCTATGACAAAAGGTTGAAAGAAGTTTCTAGTAGTCCATGATCAACCAAGGATTGGTTCAGTGAGTTTATATAATAATTGTAATCAAAAGGTCTACAAACGATACAATTTTAGTTATAAACATTTATTTTACATGTATGTACAACCCTTAAAGGGGGTCTACAAATTGCCACTAATCTAAGAGCCATGCCTACATGGTAAAGTTCTATCTAGTCGAACTCTAAAAACGCTGGGGGCGCTGGTCGCTACGTCATACGAAGAGAGAAAAGCAATTGACATTGGACATGTTTTTTAATGACCCATTGAAAAAAAAAAGATTGGTTAATGTGCAAGACTGTATTATTTTGACAAAAAATAAACTTACTAATAAATTATATATATATATATATATATATATATATATATATATATATATATATATATATATATATATATATATATATATATATATATCTTTTAATTTAGCTTTTAGGGCCTCCAGAACGAATTTATCGAAGTCCCATAAAAATCTATGGTAAATCGATGATCAGTTAACGAACATTTCGGTTTACGAACATAGTCTTGGAACGGATTATGTTCGCAAACCGATCACCCACTGTATTTACAATTATTTTTACAGTGATTATTTTGCATAGTATAATTGATTTCTTGGCTCTCTCTATATATATTATATGTATAAAAAGAAACCTAGTTCCAGCCGCTCCCTGTGGGAGAAACATTACGGTCCGGGTGAAATGAAATAAACTACCATTTCATCTATGCAAGCACTATTATAGGGGGTATTGACCAACCTGCGTTATTGCGGTTGCAGAAGCTCTCGGTGCAGGTAATGACGGGGCACATCTTGGGATTTTTGCGGTTGCGGCATCGAGCAAGTTGCGGTCTATGTAAGTAGAGACGTAGATCTCAGACGGGCTTCCGTGCTGACGGGGCTTTATCGGGGACGCATCAGCCCTCTCCTGGTCATTGTGCAGCCGTCAGGGATTTTCGCCACAGATCTCGAACATCGAATCTCTCTACCTCAGATCTCGCCGTCGATTCTCCTCTACTTTCTCCCGTCGACCTCTTCTCTCAAAGACAAAACTGGGTGATCTATTTTTTCCCTTTTAGTATTAGCTCCTCCACAGGTTGGTCTCCGTAAATTTATTGCCGTTCCATGCATTTAATTAGGAATAATTGTGTAAATATGCGTAATGTCGTATATGGGTAATGCCTTAAACACCCACGACCACTTCTTTAATTTTTGCCAAAGATCTCGAACATCGAATCTCTCTACCTCAGATCTTGCCGTCGATTCTCCTCTACTCTCTCCCGTCGACCTCTTCTCTCAAAGACAAAACTCGGGGATCTATTTTTTCCCTTTTAGTATTAGCTCCTCCCCAGGTTGGTCTCCGTAAATTTAGTGCCGTTACATGCATTTAATTAGGAATAATTGTATAAATATGCATAATGTCGTATATGGGTAATGCCTTAAACACCCACGACCACTTTTTTAATTTTTGCCACAGATCTCGAACATCGAATCTCTCTACCTCAGATCTCGCCGTCGATTCTCCTCTACTCTCTCCCGTCGACCTCTTCTCTCAAAGACAAAACTCGGGGATCTATTTTTCCCCTTTTAGTTTTAGCTCCTCCCCATGTTGGTCTCCGTAAATTTATTGCCGTTCCATGCATTTAATTAGGAATAATTGTGTAAATATGCGTAATGTCGTATATGGGTAATGCCTTAAACACCCACGACCACTTTTTTAATTTTTGCCACAGATCTCGAACATCGAATCTCTCTACCTCAGATCTTGCCGTCGATTCTCCTCTACTCTCTCCCGTCGACCTCTTCTCTCAAAGACAAAACTCGGGGATCTATTTTTCCCCTTTTAGTATTAGCTCCTCCCCAGGTTGGTCTCCGTAAATTTATTGCCGTTCCATGCATTTAATTAGGAATAATTGTGTAAATATGCGTAATGTCGTATATGGGTAATGCCTTAAACACCCACGACCACTTTTTTAATTTTTGCCACAGATCTCGAACATCGAATCTCTCTACCTCAGATCTTGCCGTCGATTCTCCTCTACTCTCTCCCGTCGACCTCTTCTCTCAAAGACAAAACTCGGGGATCTATTTTTCCCCTTTTAGTATTAGCTCCTCCCCAGGTTGGTCTCCGTAAATTTATTGCCATTCCATGCATTTAATTAGGAATAATTGTGTAAATATGCGTAATGTCGTATATGGGTAATGCCTTAAACACCCACGACCACTTTTTTAATTTTTGCCACAGATCTCGAACATCGAATCTCTCTACCTCAGATCTTGCCGTCGATTCTCCTCTACTCTCTCCCGTCGACCTCTTCTCTCAAAGACAAAACTCGGGGATCTATTTTTCCCCTTTTAGTATTAGCTCCTCCCCAGGTTGGTCTCCGTAAATTTATTGCCGTTCCATGCATTTAATTAGGAATAATTGTGTAAATATGCGTAATGTCGTATATGGGTAATGCCTTAAACACCCACGACCACTTTTTTAATTTTTGCCACAGATCTCGAACATCGAATCTCTCTACCTCAGATCTCGCCGTCGATTCTCCTCTACTCTCTCCCGTCGACCTCTTCTCTCAAAGACAAAACTCGGGGATCTATTTTTCCCCTTTTAGTATTAGCTCCTCCCCATGTTGGTCTCCGTAAATTTATTGCCGTTCCATGCATTTAATTAGGAATAATTGTGTAAATATGCGTAATGTCGTATATGGGTAATGCCTTAAACACCCACGACCACTTTTTTAATTTTTGCCACAGATCTCGAACATCGAATCTCTCTACCTCAGATCTCGCCGTCGATTCTCCTCTACTCTCTCCCGTCGACCTCTTCTCTCAAAGACAAAACTCGGGGATCTATTTTTCCCCTTTTAGTATTAGCTCCTCCCCAGGTTGGTCTCCGTAAATTTATTGCCGTTCCATGCATTTAATTAGGAATAATTGTATAAATATGCGTAATGTCGTATATGGGTAATGCCTTAAACACCCACGACCACTTCTTTAATTTTTGCCACAGATCTCGAACATCGAATCTCTCTACCTCAGATCTTGCCGTCGATTCTCCTCTACTCTCTCCCGTCGACCTCTTCTCTCAAAGACAAAACTCGGGGATCTATTTTTCCCCTTTTAGTATTAGCTCCTCCCCAGGTAGGTCTCCGCAAATTTATTGCTGTTCCATGCATTTAATTCGTAGGCAGGATTGTGCGACATCTTGAGCTACGTGGTAATATTTCCGCGAAACTGGAGAACTTTTATAACTTCTTGGAATTTTGCTTCCTCCATTCCTAGGGAATTTTGGGGTGCGTTGATTCCTAGAAAAAGATAAGGGTAACAGCCCTTCCCCTTTTGGTGCAGGTGTGGACTACAGGCCCCTTCCACTATATCCGTTTTATGACTTTTAAATGCTTTGACAGAAAAAATGGCGATGTTACATACTGTTGGAAGGAATTGAAAAGTCCTTCACAACCGGGTTAAAATTTGGATTTTGCAAAACTTTGTTTTGAACTTCGGGAAAACTATAAATAATAGTAAAGGTGTCCATTAATAATAGTAGTATGCCGCCCAGAGTAACGTTCTAGGATACCAAGCAGTGGGCTTGGGTTCAAATCCCGAATAAAGCCTGGTCGTTTCCGTGTCATCCTCCTCATAGGGAGCAATGCTGGCTCTCTTATAGGGCGTTCCCATAATAAGGTATCGTGGGAATAACACAATACGAATAGAAAATCGTGGTGAATAACAAAATACGAATGTCTCATGGGAAAGTGCCTCCGCATTAGAAAAAAAATAATTGTAGTATACGATAAGTCTGCCAGTAATAAATTTCACTTTGGTCTTCATGGTTTTGTTTTAGGATATTTTTATATTAGGGTCATATGACTTCAACTGAATATTTCTGCTATTATGAAGGGAGTCACCAAATTTCAAACTTTATCATTTTCGTTAATGTAATGTATTTAAATAAATAGTGTATCCATGGTATTTTTCACACATCGATATGGATGATTTTCCCTTTTAATTGAAGTTGCCTCAGATAACAATTACTATGCGATGTTTGTATTTCCGCTATTTATGGTACATCGATTTCAAAATATTATTTTTGTTCCTTCTTCTAAAGTCTGTTCAAAATGTTAAAATATTTTCGTCTGAAGTGTCGAGAATATTCCCAGCACATTGCAATAAAATAGCAAATGCAGTTTACCTTTAAAGAAACACTAATACGCTGGATTACAAATTAGAGCAATTTTTATGTGTCTTTAAAGCTATTTTCTACCTAAAAATGAAAGAAATTCTGTCCGATAACCTTTGCTGTAAAACTGAATGACTTCTTATTTCAATACATAGCAACTAAAGAAGAAAAATTAAAATTTACTGGATAGGAAACAATTGAAATGGACATCATAAGTGACGATAAAATCTGAAGATTGATTTATAACATTTAAGCTGTCTGTAATCCTAGATTACCTCAATTTATCACTATACAATCGGAGATTATCTCATTTTAAGCGTGGCTTATCGTATTATTCCAGGGAAAATAGCTAAGGGAACTAGGCGTTTAGGTGATATTTAACGACAAGGAAAGCATTAAATAACGATTAAAATTGTGTTAACGTAAAGCTTTTCTTTCACTACTGGGGATTCAAACAATTATAGATTTTCAAAATGTTAAAATAATTTCAGACACTAATGCTTTAAGTAATACGATGTTCTAAAAAGTCGATTATCGACGGAATAAGTTTTCAGATGCTCTTATTGTATTATTTGTCCCGAAGGTGTGATATACTTTTGTTAAAAAAGGATATGAATCAATAACTAATAGCATCGATGCTATACTTGACTTAATACTTGTCTATATATCTTTCATTAAAACTTCTATAAAAACATTTATCCTTTGGCTGTGTTCACATGTAGGCGAAAGCATCAGAGTCATCCGTTTCCGCTAGAGTTGAATGAAAAAATAACCCATTCTTATATACGAGATGCGTTTAATACGAACGTCGAATGCACCCTTCTTGGTTTGTATTCCAGCAGATTAGTCTTCGTCAGTCCATTATTGCTCTGACGTATAGTATGCCCTCCGCAGTCATCATTGAACGTGAAAGAAATTCGCATGGATGACATAACTGTTGGAGTTCTGATTGGTTTACGCTGACTACTGCCATTTACGGTAACGGTTACGCATGTTAACTAGGTATAATATAATTTCAAGCCAGAGGTAGCCTATCGGTAGCGCGCCGGCTTTCCCCACGGGGGTGTGCTCGTATCGAATCCCGTCAAGCGCCGTTCAATACCTTCGTGTATAACGCCGGATATGTGCACGTTAAAATCCGTAGACCGGAATGTCCTTCTATGAGGTCAGTGGGGGAAGGTACGATTCCTTCCTAGATGTCGCACCTGGGGATGCTCGGTCAAAATTGTGGCACCTAGCCAAGTCAGACTCCGACCCTTGTGTTGCTATTAAAAACCGGGGCCGCACTACTCGAAAATCCTGTATGGCCCAAATCCTGTATGGACCTGGTCTGGAACTTCCGGTCAGGGGACATTAGGAACCAGAATATCGTTTCAGTTGTTCTTTTGTCCTACATAGAAGTTGAGTTACTTGAGAGTTATGAGTCGTGATCCCATTCTCTGATAATTAATAAACCCACGGCCCCGATTTTAATTGGCAAGCAACTAGCAGCTCCACGTAAAGGGTCATTTTACCCAGGGTAAGAAAAGAAAGGTTAAAAAGAGGTATTCTTTGTATTTGAAATAGACCATTCGCTATAGCAAAATGTAAAAATCGCAAAAAGGTTATTATACATTAATACCGTGGCATTTTAATCTTTATAAATAACTGCTGTACTGATTCTTCAACTGCCCCCTTTCATTTATTAAAAATAAATCCTTCTACCATCCTGAGATTCTGCAGTGATGCCACACTGAAATAAATAATAAAAACAATTGGAATTTTTTGAGGAAATTGACTATAAATATAACTTTCATGTAAAAAAATTGCCATGAGTTCCTAAAAAACAAAAAAGTGCCCTACCCCTTGGGGATTATGACAGGAGGTTGGGAACTAGGTGAAAATCTATGACAAATAATTTTATGAATGGTATTTATAATTTAGAAGCATAAGCTCTGCAGTGTTTTAAGTGACACGTCACTTACGTTATGTAATAAAGGTGACATACACTTTAAATAGTATTTGTGGAAAATTTTCTCAATTTTTTTTCTTTAAAACGTGTTAAGATTTTTTTTATGCAAACTATAATGGAGCCGAAGTTTATTGAACTCGTTCCACCTAACATGGACGTTGACACACTACAAAATAGATTATACACGTTATGCCAAAAATCACATTTTGCTTCAATTTTTAGATATTCACTATTTGTTTTTGAAGTAAACAACACAAGATTTTTCTGTATTCGAGGTTAATACAACTAAATGAACATCTCAAGGCCCAGGGTTAAATGAGTAAAAAAGGGAAAAAACTCATTTCATAGCTCATTTTCAAAATTATTTCCGTTCATACTATAATATAATATAGGGGCCGTGATGCTAAAAATCCTTTTTAAGGCTGCTGTATATTAACCCTATTGGATTCGTTCACCTGAATGTTAACCAATGGAGAAAATGTTTCTACTATTTAAAGCTACATAAATGCTGATAATCCAATAAAAATGGTATTTTCAGATAGCCTGAACTTTTCTGTACCTTGCAACTGGATTCATTTTATACATTTCGTCCACTAAAGCGATTTATGACACACTATACCAGATATTTCCCTGAAATGGTTGAAATTTTGAAATGCAGGGCGAAATGTATCCAAAAGTCATGACTTATTTTTAAGTAACTACCCATTAGAATTTTTAAAAAAAATATTTGAATAAAAGAACATCTTACCAAGTTTTAATATCAGTCATAGATTTCTATAATAGTATCATAGATTTCGATGTATGCACCTTTTGTAGCACGACTAACGTCTAAATGTTAATCCAATTCTCCCCAAGTGTTTCGTAACATATCAGGCGTTATTAGACTTTTTTGCTTGAGGAATCATTAAATCCGTTGTGTATAAACAAAAAATTGAAACTGTCGATGAGTTGAAGAAGCGTATCATTCAAGCAATTCTTGTAATAACTCTTGATATGCTACGAAACACTTGGAGAGAACTGGATTACCATTTAGACGTTAGTCGTGCTACAAAAGGTGCCCACAACGAAATCTATGATACTATGATCGAATATGAATGGTATTAAAACTTAGTGAGATAATCTTTCTATTTAAAAATTTTTTTTAATATTCTAATGGGTAGTTCCGTAAAAATAAGTCATGACTTTTGGATATCTATAGCCCGAACACCCTGTATTATATTTATTTTTTAAAACGAAAAATGCCCCAAGGTGTAAAATTTCTTTCTCTATTACGGAGTACAATTAAAAAAAATCATTAAATTCAAGTCGGCAATGGACAAATTTTCGCCATAGGTTAACGTTGATGTGAGCGAATACAATAGGGTTAGTACACAGCAGCCTTAAATGAGTAAAAAAAAGGGGGGGGGAACTCATTTCTTAGGTCAGTTTTTCAAAAACATTTCCGTTTATACTATAATAAAATCTAAGAACCGTGTTCGCTAAAATCCCCCTTTAAGACACGACTTAAATATTTATATTCTTTATTAAGTCAATCTTTTCTTAAATCTTCATATATCCGGCTAATTACAAAAGAAACGTTTACTTCCAATTTGATAAATTACCCGCGCACTCAGAATGATATATTAGACGTGGGAGGATCGGAACACAATATTTTCCAGGCATTGTGGTCGAAACTCTAATACTTAACCCACGCACATTCTCAAATTTATTGAGTCCGAAAAAAGCCGGAAACAGATAAATAACCTTTCGTCATTCATTAGAGTAATTTTTAGTAATTAACTTTTTTTCTTTCTCACAGCAGTAAAGAGACGATGACTGATGACTTTTAATATAAAAACGGAGCCTTTCTCATTGTTGACCCAGTGCGTCATTGCTCGAAAAAAATGGAAGCTGATCGAACGGGTGTGTTAAATATTCAGAACTGAAAAACAAGATGTCATTTGACAGCTAGCCCCGATTGCTAAACAGTAATTGAAATCTGTTTTAGCAGGTGGGCTGTTAAAAATCGATCATAGCTTTGAAGATTTATCAGCAAAGCAAGATTTCAATTAAAGGCCATAGGAAAAAATTGCTTTCTTTCTGCTTAGGAATAGAGTGCTCGAAATATACAATGATTATGAAAAATATAGCTTCTCTCACAAGCAATTATTTTATGTAATTGAAACAAAATTTCAATATCAGTTTCAGAAATGAAATACTACCTACAGAGACAGTCGTTTCATTATTTATAATTTATGAGAAAGATATATCACCTGAAAATGTTTATGATGAAGAATGATCTGTATTTCTATGGTAAAACTTCTGGGAAATTTAACGACAGAATTTCATATAATAATATCTTGAAAAATTTTATATATATATATTAATGTTTTGTATGAAACCTAAAAAAATTTTCAGGATAATATTATATGAAGTTATGCCGCTAAATTCACAAGAGTTTTAAACATAGAAATGCATGTAACTGATTGAACGTGACATAGTAACTGATTGAAATAGTATAATAGAGTATCTCTAACTAAATTTCGAAAACGAAATGGAAATTTCTAGTTTTTATCCTAATCTACTCATATGTTTGTGTTAAAATAGTATTACCTATACAGAATTTATAAAAATTAGCAAAAAAATAATACACACACACACACACACACACACACACATATATATATATATATATATATATGTATAAGTGTGTGTGTATGTGTGTGTAAGTAAGTAAGTAATTTATTTGCTTAATTATTTGTTTATTTATACATATTCTTCATATCGAGTATAGTCTATGAATTAAATGTATGGTTTTGTTCACTGCTGGATATCCAAAATGCAACACCAAGAAGGAAGCAATCAAACAGAATGAAATTCTCATCATGCGTATACCGGGATGAAATATGCAAATGATAACGATTGCACCGCACGATCATATTATGGACGACTGCATCGCCCCTGACAAACTGTGTATAAAGAGAGAAAAGACAGCCGTTTTAAAGAACGCGAATTGTGTTCTCGTGCGATTTTTTGTGTGTGCACCTTCAGCATGCCTTGGAGGAAAACGCGAGCATCATTCCTACACGTTTCGGAGTTCGACCGAGGCAGACTTGTTGCATATGGAGATGACGGATTATCCTTCAGAGAAATCGGCCATCGTGTTGGACGTTGTCAAGTCACAGTCATGCGATTATGGAATCGGTGGTTGCAGAAGGGAACGACTGGCCGACATTAGCGATTGCAACCGCCTCATCGCACCACTCCACGGAAAGTCAGACATATTCTGCGCATGGCACTGATGGAGCGCAGTGCCACATTTGCAACCATAGCACAGCGAATACAGTCTGTAACACAACAGTCGGTATCCGCACTAACAATAAGACGTCGTTTGTAGCACAGTGGACTGTCCGCTAGGCGTCCATTGCTTCGCTTACCTTTGACCTTTAAACCACAGGCGTTTGCGTTTGTAATGGTGAACTGAACTGCGGACATAGAATTCCGAATCATTGTGTTTTCGGACGAATCACGCTTCTGCCTGCAACACCACGATGGTCGGATTAGAATTTGGAGACACCGTGGAGAGAGGCTGCTCAACTGTTACGTTATACATCGTCATACTGGCCCTTCACCCGGTGTTATGGTGTAGGGTGGTATTGGATTCCACTCCCGCAGCCCTCTAGTACGCATTACCGGAGCACTTACCAGCCGGCGCTATATCTCTGAGGTTTTGCAGCCTGTTCTCCTTCCTTACCTCGAGGGCTTGTCTGCGGCCACTTTTCAATAGGACAATGCGCGACCACACGTTACACGCATTGTTGAAGCTTTCCTCTCAGACCACCAGATTGCACTATTACCCTGGCCTGCCTGTTCTTCATATCTATCAGTAGTCGAACATGTCTGGTCAACGATTGGACTTCCCTAGCCCAGCATGCCACACCCGAGGGTACAAAAGAAGAAATGTCTAGGTGTGAAGGCAACATGGTCTGCAATTCCTCAACGACGCATCCAAAGCATCTTTCAGTCAATGCCGTGGCGTGTTGCAGAGGTTATTGACAGACGTGGAGGCAACACTCATTACTAATTTTCTCGTCTCCCTCAGTTCAAAAAAGGCTGTAATTCCAATCAATTATCATTGATATTATCTGTAATCTCTTGAATAAATTTGGCTTTGATATCACTTGTCCTTCTTAATGTTGCATGTTGGATGGCCAGCAGTGAATTAATTTCCTGTTGTGTACATTGATTTGATTAATAGTACTTCGTAATTCTTTTTACATTGCTAATGAACTGTACTTCTCAATCTTTCGACGTTCTAACATAAGAGAATAAACATTTTAGGCTTTCGTTATTTGATCTTGTTGTTTTAATTACATATATAAGTACATATTTTGAGACGTATATGAAATTTTCTATTCGAATATATTTACTCAGTGACTGTGCTTTAATAATATTTATTGAAAGAATGACGTGAATAAGTAGCATATGGTGGACCTTTAAAAATTTCGAATTCGAATATGCAGTGGAAAATAAACTAATTATTGGAAAGCATGATACTTATTTTTTACTTTGCAAATAAGGCTTACAAAATTTTTGTCGTGTTCATTAGACATGTTTCATTTTTAAAAAAAATATGTTTTATATCACATATATCAGCGAAAGATATCTCATGGGAAAAAACTTCAAATCATCCATTATATGAATTTTGTTCTTGCGCACGTGGAACATTAAACTGTACAACAATATGAAAATTGCATGTGAGTAATGCATCTTTGATATTTAAATTATATGATTTATGCATGCATACACATTTATATGCATGTACGGAAAATTTTTTCAAATTTTTTATCAGAAAAATATATCATGTTGTGTTTTTCTTTCTGTCAGGCTAGACTGTTACATTGCAAGTAATCTCCATCTCATTTTTATCGATAGAGATTTTAATGCTTAAGTTGTTTTTCAATTCAAAAGATAATAATAATTTTCGATAGAGAAAGACAATTTTAGGTCTGAAAAGCAGAGCTATATGTAACAAAACTAGTAAAAAATCAGAAAGTAAATGTGATCTCTATAAAGTTTGTCCAATAATATTCTGGTTTAGATTAATATCATAATTCTTCTCAATGTTTTATTCGCATTAGAAATATTTTTTTTAAATTCCATTTTTTAAAATATACACACACACACACACACACACACACACATATATATATATAGATAGATAGATAGATAGATATATATACTGAAGAGACAAAAAAGCTAGTTCACCCACCTGATATCGTGTAGGGCCCCCATGAGCAAGCAGAAGTGCTGGAAAACGACGTGACGTGGACTCTATTAATGTCTAAAGGTATTCTGGTGGCAATTCCCACCATGAATCATGCAGGGCAGTCCACAAATCCATAGGAGTGCGATGGGGTGGGATCTCTTCTGAACAGCCCTTTGCAAGACATCCTAGATTTGATCATTAATGTTGACGTCTGGGGATTTAGAGAGACAATGAAGTGTCTAAAGTCAGAACAGTAATCCTGGAGCCCCTCGGTAGCAACTCTCGACTTAGGAGGTGTCGCATTGTCCTGCTAGAATTGTCCAAGTCCGTCGGAATGCACTATGGACATGAATGGGTGTAGATGATCGGACAGGATGTTTATGTACTCGTCACCTGTCAAAGTCGTCTCTAGATGTATCAGGGGCCCCATATCCCGCCAACTGCACATTTCCCATACTATTACAGAGGATCCATCAGCTTGAACATTTCCCGGTTGACATGTACGGTCTATGGATTCACGAGTTACAATCTGATGAATCCATGGACCGTACATGTATCTGGCGGATGGACGTGTACGGGTATGTATCCATACCCGTACACGTCCAACCGCCCGATACAATTGGAAACTAGACTCGTTAGACCATACAATGTGTTTCCACTCATCAACAGTCCAATGGAGGTGTTGGCGGGCCCAGGAAAGGCCTAAAGCTTTGTGCCGTGCAGTCAAGTTCTGAAAGCCCATATCAATGACGGTCTGTTGAACAGTTCGCACGCTGACCCAACATTGAAATCTACAGTAATTTGAGGAAGTCTTGCATGTGTATTCTCTGTTGCATCTATATATATATGTGTTGCATCTATAACACCGCGTTCATGGTCACATAAATCGTGATAACCTGCCATTGTAGCAGCATAAACCGATTTAATAGCTTCGACAGATACATGCTGTCTTATATAGGCGCTGCTGACCGCATCGCGTCACGCTGATTGGTTGAATATCTCCATTATTTGCATACGCAAGCCTGTACCAGTTTTTTAGGCACTGTATATATAAGGGTGGATCAAATGAAAAGACAGCAGGATCTACATAATGAAATTGCATATTTTATTTCAAACGTTATCTACAAAGCTATACAAGCACTTCTCCCCGCCCCCGCTTCACCCAGCGGTGAATACTCCTAGAAGTCCTTTGGCTGGGATCGGAACCAGTTTCGAACACTGTCCAAGACTTCGATGTCAGAGTTAAAACGGTGACCCTTCAATACTTTCTTCAGGGGACCAAATATGTGTCAATCACATGGCGATGGATCCGGGCTATACTGTGGGTGTTGCAACATTGTCCACCGAAACTTCGCCAACTTGCTCTGTGTTAGAGCGGCCATATGTGGTAGCGCGTTGTCATACAGCAAAACCACTCCAGGAACTCATGGAGAAGCGATCCTTCCTGATCGCAAAAAAAAACCACGTCGGCATGTCTTTGCCACTACTCTGCACCATCTTGGACTTCTTTGGAGGTGGGGAACTCGGATGTTTCGACTGTTGGCTTTCGTCGTTTGCTTTATGGTTAGAAGTGAGGGCATCAAGATTCCTCACCTGCCACAATTATGTCCAGGAAATTGTCCTCAGCATGATATCTAAGAAGATGTTGTAACAACATACCGTTGCCGGACAATAAAGTTGGCCGACGGCCAGCGCATATCCCGTGCTTCTGCGCGAGTCCCTTAGGCGATTCCATTTCCGCAATAGGGGTTGCCTTCTTTACCTTGCGCTCTAACTCTACACAAATTTGAGCCACATTCATGCAAAAATATACGAAATTATAACCACTATTACGTTTTTCTTTGATCCACCCTTATACACGTCGATATGTCTATAAAACTGCTTTAAAAGGTATCTACCATCATAAGTAATTTAAGAAATGCACGAATTAAAATTTTTATGAGATTGAACTATTAATTAATGAAATTTCTGGTTTCAAATTAAATTAGCAAAGTGTCCATTTTCCTCAGTTTTGAGTTAATATCTAAATATGTCAGAGGGTTTTAGTTTTGAACCAAATAATCATACCCAAGTGTCTTAAAGAACTTGGGTATGATTGAAACACATTGTGTTTAACCTTCATTTGAATCCCTCTACTTCCTATGCACAGAAAAATTTCCATTATTGTTATTACGGAGAGAGATTGAAAATTTTCCGTTATTGACCTCTGAACTCGAAATGTTTGCTTTCTTTTCGTTTTCACTCCTCTCGTTCTTAACTTCTCTTCTTTGCAGCGCCTTGAAGATGTTAGATTTTAATTTTTTGCTGTTTACGTAATTATGTCAATAGCACGTTATACTGAGTGTCATGATTGATGATGAAAGATACTTTATAATCATCAATCAGTGACCAATGCACCATGTCATATCGATTTGATTCGTAAGCAAGTGGAATCGCATTGAAAAATGATTTCAATATAATCGATTAGCACCTTTTCCTGTTATAAATAAAAAAAATACAGTATGAAGTTCATTTCGATCCCGAGTTACGGAATGGGAATTTAAATATAATGTATTAGTAGGACTATCTATTATGAAGTGACGCTATAATTCCCTTTGATAAGGATAAAATCCATTTAATCAAATATTTATAGATTCACAATGGTGCTCCATTTTTTTTTTCACCCATTCATTACATATTGATTGATTTCACGCGAAACGCATCTCTCGATCGATAAAGCTAAGAGGGAAATAAATAAAATAAAATCCATCAGGACAACAGTTTAATTTTTCTCTATTCTATTTGTTAAATCATTTTAAAGGACGTCTTTTTAAAGGATCTGCAGGATTCTTCTAAAGGATTCTTGACTTTTTGTTGATCAAGGACCGCTTGACAAAAAAAAAAATAAAATCGTCAGTGACCATTTCCCAAACACCCCTTTTAGAGGCAAAAAATGGATTTAATTTTCTCAATAAACACGCTATTTGTAATACGCAAGTTAAGAACAAAGTTACAAAAAAACTTTAATGGAAAAATCGAAATTTAATGGAAAAGCTAATTTAATAGCAAACATATAAAAGCCTATGAAAACTTAATGATATTTTTGCTCCTGAATTTTCTTTACTAGCTGTAAAATTGCTGAGACTCCGCGTAACATAAAATATATTAGAGATTTTAAAGCAGATTAGATATGTAGGTATTAGAGATTTTAAAAGATATTAGACATTTTTAAGCAGAATAGAATTTTTTTCGTATTCTGCATGTCAGGACACGTAATATATACCAGAAATTTCTGAATTTGAACAAAAAAAATTTCTGTTCCCAATTTTCTAAAATTTTTAAATTTCCGGTTGATTTTGAAACGTTGAAACCAATTTTTTTTATATTATCACTGCTGAATTCGCGGATCTCTTCTTGGGTTTTCCTGCACAAATTGTGGCTAAGTGTTTAACAAAAAAAAAAATTGGCGATTTTGGAGATTTTCTACAAAAAAATTGTCAAAATTTTGAAAACTTCATTTCATGAAATTACCAAACACCGTTGACAAAATTTTCATTCAGAAATGATTTATATTTCTTTCAGAAAAGTTAAAAATTCTGTGTAAAATGTAATGCTCAAGAAAACGAAAATCATTATCCTAGTAATTACAAACATTGTTCGTTATAAAAACACAAAAGAGAAAAAGTAAAATATTCATATACATCTTCATATAAGTTCAAAACAATACTTCAAGACTTTTTTAATCTTTAAAAGTCAATTTGGAAAGCAAATTTCTTGAATCTCCTGAGGATTAAGAAAGACGCTAATTATGTATGGGTTCCTTTGTAAAAGGGTGTATTTAAAATTTAATTTTTAATATGAAATTTTTATATTCATATGTATTCCATAAGTTCAAAACAATACTACGAGTCTTTTTTTTCTTTTGCATTTTTAAAGGTCTATTTTGGTAATCAAATTCCTTAAACCTCTAAAGACTTAGGAAAGAAGCTAATTATGTTTGGGTTCCTTTGTAAAAGTATATATTTAAAATTTAATTTTTAATATGAATGTTTGAGGTATTTTCAGTTCTTAATCAATTATGTTTTGTTTCTGATCTCAGTTCCCCGTAACATTTTTCTCAAAAGGTTTCGAAAATCCCTAAAATATTAAATACAAATTTCTACGAATTGAATTCTATTCATGAAGTTCAAAAGGCTGAAAAAATGGTTATTTTGCCTGCCTTGTCTAAAAGTGGATTTTGCTTACCAACTCGCGAATAGATTTATGTTTCAGTTATTTCTTGGGAATACTTTGAAACATTTTCATTCCTGACTTATTCGAAACTTTTGCTGCTATGTCCCATCATTCCACTTAGTATGTCGCTAGGAGAACGGGAATATCCAATAGGTTAAAATGAAAAGCGTGCAAAAGTGTGAATGTTCCACGAAGAACTGAAAAATAAATGAATGAACGGATAGTTCGAGAACGACTGAGTTCCAGAAACAATGACTGCTGAGAGTCGAATGTACAAGAAATCCGAGCTGGAGTTTTATATTTTCGTTTAAGACGACAATGGACCTTCAGATTGACTAAAATATGTCCCCAAAACGATTTTTTTTTCTTTCAGAAAATGATTCTGCAACTCATCAGCTTTAAATTTTAAAAAAGTATGTTGATCCGATCATTATTAACTGAGTTATAAGTATTTTTTTCAAACGTAAACAATGGAAATGTTAGTGAAATTAAAACTTTAAAAGCCATTTTCTCAAAACAAGTTTTCATGTCGTTTCAGTAAGTTCAAAATGTTCCATGCGTCATAATTTTTCTTGAATTTTCATAAAATTTCATAAAATGATTATTTATATATGTTAGAATAAAACCTAGTAATGAATTCATTAAACTATTTTAAAATAACTTAAAATTTTTACAACAAAATATTTTTTTTGATAAAATTTTGCGTAAAATGTCCTACTTTTATCGATTTCTTTTCTAGTTTTTATAAATATGACAGTAAATCAAATACTGCTACTAACTTTTATTACAACTATATAAAGCTAGCTTAAAAGAGAAAATTAGATATCTGAGACAAAAATTAATGCGCATGGAGCATTTTTAAATAGAGTAATTAACAAACTGATTTTAATCAATATCGTAATTAATTACATTCTGATTTATATTTTAATTTTGAATTTCCATCTATAAACAACACTGTTTAAGAATACAAAATTTCATAGCATTTGGTTATTAAATAAATAAAAAGTTTTTCGTTGTCGATTGTCGCCTTAAAATAAAATTCAAAGTAAACTCGCTGAAAGGTCTTTGTGTGAGGGCTTCGCTACGTGTGAAGACTTTATGTAAATATTTAAGCAAAACAAAATTCCCTACTTCAACATTTAAATTTTTTTAAGTATTTCAAACTTGCTGTAAAGTTACTAGCTCAATACCCGTGCTTCGGTGCGAAGTACATTCAAATTAAATACAACGATCAATGTATGCAATTAATTTGTATGTTTAATATCCATAAAACATACTATTTTGAATTAAATTCTTAAAAAACTTCCATCTCAATTAGTCTAGTGGTTAAATTTTATTCTTTACCGTATTTCAATTTTTGTGTTAATTTGTTTCGTTGTTATGCACGTGGCGCAAAATTAATTTGAAGTACCACAAAAAGAAAGGAAAACCACGTGATCAGCATTTAATAAATTAATTTCTAAAAATGAATCTTTAAAAATTCACCAAAAATCAGAAAATGAAGGTAAAGATACGAAAAAAATTTCATTTTAAAGGAATTTCCATGGTCTTTCTTGTGATATAAATTTTATAACCTCCAGATTATTTTTGTAAACGCAAACTTTAAAAAGTTATAAAAACAGCCTAAAAATTTAATTTAAAAAATCTAAGAAGAATTTTTCAAAAATCTTTCTTAGTGTACCCCTACACTATAAGAAGTATCGCATGCAAAATTTCAGCACTTTAGGTCCAGCGGTTTGGTCTGTGCATTATCTGTCAGTCAGTCAGTCACTGAACTGTTATATATATATATATATATATATATATAATGTTTGTTATAGATTTATGAGACAGCGGGATTGTTCTTGTCACTCTATGCTGTATGAGATTCTATAAATGATGTTATACAATGGTTTGGTGTTAGACTGCTTTTCTTTTTTTGTTTTCTTTTAAAATTGTCAGGCACTTGTTTCTGATAGTAGGTACTTCTCTGACATCGTCCCATGAACTTCCACGAAGCTTTGATGACTACTTTATTGTGGGAGCACCATGTAGGTGAGACAGCATTGCTCCGTATGAGGAGGACGACATGGAAACGACCAGGCCTTATGCGGGATTTGAACCCAAGTCCACTGTGAGGTAGCTCAGAATTCTAATCACGTAAGCGGCGTGTTAGAATGTCCTCGTTAAGAAAGTCCTCGTTAAGTTTCGGTTCGATTCGAGTGTTTCTAGTGTCTTTAGGTGAAAGTAAATAGTGAGTTATAATGTGTAGCAGTGTAGTCTTATTGTTATACAGTATTTTTTATAGATACAGGTAACCCTCCTATAACACGGTAGATAGGTTCCTAGAAAATGCCGTGTTGTGTGAAACCGTGTGTTGACGCCAATGGCTATGTTGGCAATCGCCAACGCGCCATGAAAGAATACAAATATAGGTATCATAGTTTTTATTTCTTACGTTGGCATCGTAAACTAAAAGATATTAGAATTTGTTTGAAATCGTTTGTTCCATAAAAAAGTTTGTTTCGCTCGAACATCGTATGGTCGATGTTTCATGTATTGATTTTGTTCATACATTAGTAATTCGTTTAAGTAAATAAAATTGTTATTAATTCGTGTGTCGTATGGTCGACAATGGTTTTAATATAATTAGTCTACAGTCCATTCGAATACAACAAATTTAGGACCAGTGCAACGTATGACATTTGGCTCATATAGTTGGTCCACGTAGCCGGAGAAAAAAAAATGGCACTCATTGCGCTAAATCGACAAAAATCGACATTGAAGGCTCAGATTACTAAAATAGAGACATACTTAAAAGAAAAGGAGGTAAAAGCCCCATCGGATATTTTAGCTGCTGAGTTAAAAATAAAATTAGAAAATTTATTGAAATATCAATCAAGTTTGGATTACATTCGAATACAGTTTTTCGAGAAAGTTGATCCCGAAGAAGGTATATCGGATATTGAAGAAGAATTTTTGGATATGGAATTTCGCATCGAAGCATTACAGGTAAAAATTAATAGTTTGATTACCTGTCAAAATAGCTCATTTATTTCAAATGGTAATAAAGATGTAAATAATAGCGTAAATATTCGACTTCCCGAAATTGTAATTCCTAAATTTTCGGGAAAAATAGAAGAATATAGTTGTTTTAAGCTGCAATTTGATAATATTATTACCAATAATTCTCATTTAGATGAAACTCAAAAATTGCAGTATTTACATTCGGCTTTAGTCGGCGAAGCCAAGAATTTACAAACTGTTAATGATACATTTAAAACGCTTTTCGCAGCTTTAAATGAAAGATATTCAAACGAACGCGTGTTAGTTGATGTATATGTTAAGCAAATACTAGAATTTGATAAAATAACTTATGAATCTTCTAAGGAACTGCGAAGTTTGATAGATATAGTTAACAAAAATTTAAGAGCACTAAATACAATGGATCTTGAAAGAAATAAATTATCTGATGTTGTGTTATTAAATATAATTTTGGCTAAACTCGATAAAGAATCAAGAAAGCAATACGAGCTAAATATAACTTCCAGGGAAGTTCCGAAGTTGGATGATTTAATTGCATTTTTGGAAAAAAGATGCCAAATGTTGGATAATTTATCACGTAGTGTCTCTTCAAAATTGAAAGTTTTTGATAAATACCAAAAACCGAAATCACTTATGGTGAAATCATACAATAAAGTATGTGCTTGCTGTAAATCTCTTAATCATTGCATATTTAAGTGTTCTGCATTTTTAAAACTAAATTCGTTGCAAAGATTTGACTTTGTAAAAAAACATAATTTGTGTATTAATTGCTTCAGTGCGCAACATAAAGTTGTAAATTGCAATTCGAAGTACGTGTGCAATGTATGCAAAGCTAAGCACAACACACTACTTCATAGAGAAAGAGTAGAAAGTCTGTCGACGGCGCCAATTGACGCGCCAATTGACACGCCAATTGAGTCGTCAAATTTATTTATCCCAAACGAAAATGAGAAACCACAACATAATTTAGCAGTCGAAGCTAAAGCAGTTTCAAGCTGTTTAATCTCTCAAAGGAAAAATATTCTTCTTCAAACAGCACGGGTTTATGTGAAAAATATGTTAGGGGAATTTATTCCTGCCATTTGCCTTTTGGATAATGGATCAAGTGCTCAATTTTTATCTTATAGATTTTTGCAAAAATTGGGTTTAAGAGCTGAAAGAATATACGCTCCCGTATCAACATTAAATAATACATCAGTCACTGTAAATAAAAGTGTAGTTATAGAAGTTGCAAATAAGAACAGGAATTTTTCTGCCAGTATGGAATGTTTAATTGTACCTAATATTACAGACATTACTACGACTATCCCAATAAACATAAATGACTTGAATTTATTGAGCATATTGAACTGGCACATGAAGGATTCACAAATCCAGCCAAAATTGACTTGCTTATCGGAGCAGAGTATTTTTTTGAAATTTTAAGGTCAGGACAATTTCGTTTACCTTCGCATGGTATTTTATTTCAAGAAACTGTATTCGGTTATGTAGCTAGTGGAACAGTAGTTAGTTCTGTAAACACGCAATTCTGTGGATTATTGAAGCCTTCAGAATATATTGAAGAAAACTTAAAAAAATTTTGGGAACTGGAAGAAGTGAATTCAGTTAGTTCTTTAACACCGGAAGAAATTCAATGTGAAGATCATTTTGTAAAACATTATACTAGAGTATCGGGTAGATTTTGTGTAAAATTACCTTTCAAAGAGTGTACTAAATCTTTGGGATATTCAAAGGATATGGCTATTAAGCGTTTTCTAAGTACAGAAAAACGATTAGAACGCTTGCCTAATTGTAGAACCATGTATAAGGAATTCATGGACGCTTATTTAAAATTAAGTCATATGGAGTTTGTTCCACATTACGAGAGAAATGAAGTGTTGGGTAAAACAAACTACCTTCCGCATCATTTTGTTTTGAAGGATAGTTCGACAACTGCATTGAGGGTAGTATTTGATGCCTCGGCTAAGACATCAACAGGCATTTCTCTAAATCAAACACTAATGGTAGGCCCAAAGTTGCAAGATGATATTTTCGACATAACATCAAGATTTAGATTACATAAATATGCTCTGACAGCTGATATTTCTAAAATGTATAGACAAATTTTAGTTACGAATAATGATTCAGATTTACAAAGAATAGTTTGGCGTAATTCTCCTGAAGAGTCTTTTCAAGAATATAGACTTAAAACTGTGACATATGGCACAGCCTCAGCTCCATTTCTAGCAGTAAGAGCTTTGAGACAACTTGCAGTAGAAGAGAAAGATAATTTTCCTCTTGCTTCAGCTGTGACTCTCTCTGATTTCTTCATGGATGACTTAGTCACAGGTAGCAATGATTTAAGTAGTGCTAAGGAGTTACAAAACCAGTTGATACAAATGTTACAAGCTGGTGGAATGAAACTTTGTAAATGGTCCTCTAACGAAAGAGAACTGTTAAAATCAGTGCCGTTCGAAGATCAAGAATATCATTTTGATCAATCAAGAGAAACAGTAAAGACACTAGGTCTCATTTGGAATCCAAAAATTGATAAATTTAAATTTTTTGTTTCTCCCTCAATATATTCATCAAAGTGCACTAAAAGATCAATATTATCTCATATTTCTAGATTATTCGACCCTTTAGGACTTTTAGGACAAATTATAGTTCGAGCAAAGATATTTATTCAAAAATTATGGCTTTTAAAGATTGACTGGGACGAGCCACTCTCAGCTAAAGAAGCTCAAGAATGGAAAAATTTTGTAAAAAACCTCAAAGTAGTTGAAAGTATTGATGTCGATCGCTATATTTTGAATGATAGTATTTGTCAGCTAGAAATACACGGATTTTCGGACGCCTCCGAAAAGGCCTATGGAGCGGTAGTTTATATCAAAGCCACTGGCACATCATCGGAAGTCTCAGTGAAGTTACTCTGCAGCAAGTCAAGAGTCTCGCCTCTGAAGCGTACAACAATTCCAAGACTAGAACTTTGTGCAGCAGTATTACTAGTAAAATTAGTGAACCGAGTACTATCATCGTTAAAAATATCCGTGAATAGCGTTCATTTGTGGACCGATTCGACAATAGTACTTGCGTGGATTCAACACGAACCACATACTTTGAAAACATTTGTAGCGAATCGCGTCGCAGTTATTCAAGAACTGTCTTCGACTCATCAATGGCACCATGTAACTTCAGAAGAAAATCCAGCTGACATAATTTCTAGAGGTGTTGATCCTGAAACTCTTCGAGATAGCAAACTGTGGTGAGATGGTCCCACTTTCCTTTTGAATGACTTTTCGTCGTTAAAGGATAATCCCTGCCCAACAGCTGTGGAGGTTCCAGAATTGCAGAAATTGCCGGTCCCTTCATTGACTTTTGTATTGACTTTAGAAAGTGATTTGTTAAATAGAGTTTTAGACAGATCAAATAGTTTTTCTAAAATTGTATATATTTTTAGTTTTATTTTCAGATTTTTGAAAAATACTAGAAGCAAACCAGAGGACAGGTACAGAGGCCCCCTGTTACCCCAGGAGCAGAAAACAGCGACAGAATTTATCATTCGGCAAATACAGGCAAATGAATTTAAAATGGAGATATCTGCTCTCTTAGCTGGTAAAAGGGTTATAAAAGGGAAGGTAAAGGACTTCCAACCCTTTTTAGATTCCAATGGAATTCTAAGAGTTGGAGGACGGTTAGAAAAATCGAATTTAAATTTTAATGCAAAACATCCCATTTTACTTCCTGCGAACCACAAATTTACAAAAATTTTGATGAATTACTACCATAGGAAATATCTGCATGTAAGAGCACAGAATTTATTGCATTTAGTACGCCAAGAATACTGGCCATTAAACGGCAGAAGTATCGCTCGACAAATTGTCCACAATTGTGTTACATGTTTTAAACAAAAACCTGTTACGGAAAGTCAGCTTATGGGCAATCTCCCTCCGGAAAGAATAAACCCGAGTTCCCCCTTTAATGCCACAGGAATAGATTTTTGTGGACCCTTTTATGTAAGGTTTAAAGGACAAAGAAAGGGTGTATACCACAAAGTATACATAGCTATATTTGTCTGCTTTGTGACAAAGGCGGTACATTTAGAGACTGTCACAGATTTAACCTCAGAAGCGCTAATCGCGGCGCTAAAAAGATTTTTCTCTAGACGTGGTAAAAGTTCATCTCTGTTCACGGATAATGCCACCAATTTCGTAGGCGCGCATTTAGAATTAAAACGATTGTACAAACTTGTTAAAAAGCCAGAGGAAAATTTAGCTTGTTATTTAGCCTCAGAAGGCATTGCCTGGAATTTTATTCCTCCCAAAGCCCCGAATTTTGGTGGACTTTGGGAAGCCAGTGTCAAATCATTTAAATACCATCTTAGACGAACTATTGGTGATCGAAAGCTGACATTGGAAGAATTCCAGACTATTACAATTCAGATCGAAGGCATCTTAAACAGCAGACCGTTAATTCCGGATGAGCTCAGATGTGGATAATTTAGATGTTTTAACTCCATCACATTTTTTGATAGGACGCATTTTGAATACAATCCCTGGACCACTAATAGTGAACAAACCAGATAATTTATTAACAAATTGGCAAAAAACCACCAAAATTGTTCAAGCCATATGGAAAAAATGGCAGATTAGTTATTTAAATCATTTACAAAATCGTACCAATTGGCATGTTGAAAGACAAAATTTACAACCTGGTCTAATGGTTTTAGTTAAAGAAGATCACTTGCCACCATGTAAATGGTTGATTGGACGTATTCAAGAAGTGATACCAGGATCCGATAATAGAATTAGAGTAGCTGTGGTGAAAACAAACCACGGTATATATAAACGTAGTATTAGAAAGTTATGTGTATTACCTAATCAAAATATGTAAATTTTTAGTTGGTTTATGTTTTGAGTTTATATTTAATTTGTATATTCGTGTATTATTGATAACATTATTTACATTTTAAGTTATCTGTATTCATTTAGAATTTGTTTAAGCCAAAATATGAGGCAAAATTGTTTTGTAATATATTGTTCATTTTATTTATTCAATTGTAATAACTGTATTTTAATGCATTTTGAAATAGAATATTTCAACCTGGGGAGAATGTTGACGCCAATGGCTATGTTGGCAATCGCCAACGCGCCATGAAAGAATACAAATATAGGTATCATAGTTTTTATTTCTTACGTTGGCATCGTAAACTAAAAGATATTAGAATTTGTTTGAAATCGTTTGTTCCATAAAAAAGTTTGTTTCGCTCGAACATCGTATGGTCGATGTTTCATGTATTGATTTTGTTCATACATTAGTAATTCGTTTAAGTAAATAAAATTGTTATTAATTCGTGTGTCGTATGGTCGACAATGGTTTTAATATAATTAGTCTACAGTCCATTCGAATACAACAAATTTAGGACCAGTGCAACGTATGACATTTGGCTCATACACCGTGTTATGTGAGACCCAGAGACAGTTCAAAAAGGGGGGTTACGTTCCGAAAACTTATTAAAAACAAACTTTTTTTTAAGTATTCCATATAAGAAACTTAATTTTTATTAAAAATATAAGTGTATGTAATACAAACAAGGGAAAAAAACAAAAAAAATACAATTTTCATTTAATGCGACCCTAATTTAATAAATTTCTTCCTCATCACCGCTTAGTACAATCAAACGAGAACGTGTTTTCGATTGAACGATATCACCTTCACTTTCAGAACCTTTTTCTTCATTTAGATTTTTTGCACCTTCTATCCTCTTCAAAAAATCTGTAATTTTGGTTTATTTGCTAGTTTTTACAAGGTCATTGTAGATTCACGGTACGGAGATAGACAATTTTGCAGCAACCTTTTGAACTTTCGGCTTCTTTCAGCGGAAGGGTCTGCATTCAGGAAAAATTATTCAAGATTTTTCAGCTAAGCTTAGGCCTTATTGAAATTTTATAGACTTATAAATGAATGAATTATAATTTGTTTATACATTTTCATTTAAAGCCACTATTATAATTCATTATTCCTTCCCGTCATAATGACGGAATTGATAATGAATTTTTTAAGCTAATTTAGTTTTTAAATGTGTTAAACAAAAATCATGTCATCTAGTGCTATAGAAGTACCGTGTTATACAAAAGTTTTCGCAATTTTTTTATCGTGTTAGAGCGAAACCGTGTTGTAAGATGCCGTACTGTAGGAGGGCTACCTGTATTATGAAGAAAGAGAGATTGTCACTTTATATTGTACTAGTAAATCAACACAATTTCGGTTGAACTCGGTTTTCCTAGAGTGTCTAGGTGAAACAAAATTGTGATTTATAATGTGTTGTAGTATAATCGTATTGGTACACAATGTCTGTTATAAATATTATGATTAAAGATCGATTATCCTTGCCACTCTATGTTGAATGAAAAGTTCTTTCCATAGATGCGTCAATACGACACTGTCAAATATTGTGTACAAAGAGGTTTCGTAATGTAAACATCCCATTTTCCACGAGTTTGTGTCATACTTAACTTTTGATATTGTATACAATTGTGTTTGGCGTGTACATATCTCACGTTCCCCTATTTTTATGTTATGCTTCGCCTTCAATATTGTCTGCAAAGGTGTTTTGCGATCAGTTTTGTATTATCCTTGTACACCATTGTTGCTTGACAAATAAACAATGGGTACAAATGAACCGGTTCTTCTCTCATCCTACTACAAACCACCAACCTCGCAATGAAATGAATTCTATTTTATTCGTATGCGAAATTTTCGCACGGGCTAATTTTTCCCGAAATGTAGTCAAATAAATATAAGTGTATTGTCAAAAAATAAGGTTTAGATATAATAAGATTTAATAAAAGATATCTCTACTATTAATATAGATAAAATACGGTGTTTTCAATTTCTTTAGAACACAAATGTCGACAAAAAAAACTTTAAAAACAAACTTATATACAAAGTTGGCCATTAAAATTGCAACACCAGGAAGGAAATCAAATAACAAAACTTTACTTATTGTACATATACATCATAATAGGAAGATAACATGATGAAATTTGTAGGCAATTTGGGGGTATTAATTATTGGGGGCTCGTAATTAATGCACACAGCTGCCGCGTATGGCAGCTAAAACCGCTCTAACCCGGTTAGGCATCGACGCGAACTGGGCTTGGATGACAGATACGGGCAAGTTATTCCATGCTGCTTCAAGTGTATGCACACTTCATCAATCATAGTGGCTAGAGAGTGGTGGGGGCCCAGTCTCTCAGCAACCCATAACCAGATGTTTTCAGTGGGTGAGAAATCTGGAGAACGTGCTGGCCATGGCAACAGTCGAACACCTTCTGTGTAGAGGTAGGTCAGGACAACATGCGATCTTCCGTTAACCTGTTGAAAGATGGCGTCTCCCAGGCCTCGAAGATAGGGCACAGCCACCGGCCTTAAGATCTGAGAAATGTAACGTTGTCTGTTCAGATTACCGTTCAGATTAACAAGAGGTGTTCGAGTCGCTGGTACCCAATAGCTGCCCTTACCATCATACCAGGTGCAGGGCCCTTATGACGATATCGAATGCAAGCAGGCCACGTGTAATCTCCTCGGTGCCTCCAGACACGGATACGCCCATGATGATGCTGCACGCAGAAATGGGACTCGTTTGAATAGACGACGTGGTGCCACTTGTGTATCCAGTTTTGTCTTTTGGCGCACCGCTGTCGCCACGCGTCTCTATGCTGCAGTGTCAAGGGAGGCCGCAATAATGGTCGCTGTGCAGACAGTTAGCGCTGCTCCAAACGTCGTCGCACTGTCCGTATGGATACTTGTCGTACTGCAATCAAGCCCATTTCCTGACTGAAGGTCCATGATGTGGCTGTATGATCCTGCAAGGCCGATCTGACGACATGCCTGTCCTCTTAGTGGCGGGAGGCCGTTGAGATCCTGCATGGCGTTCAGTATGACCCTCTTCAATCCATCGATTCCATATTCGCATGACAGTCGTTGTATTATGATCAATGCGAGTAGCAATATCGCGGAACGATAAACCGCTTTCTCGATACGCCATGATCGTGCCGCTATCGAATTCTGACACGTGCTGGTAACCTTTTCTCCTTCTTATACGAGGCATAACACGATCTTGTCACAAACAACCACCATTCAAATGCGATTTCTGAATGAGAAAGCCGATGCGTAACTTTCTTTTTACACAGAGTTTGAGGTGCATTTCTCCCCCTCCCTGCATCTTTAGATTGCGTTTAAATGCTAATCATTTGCATATCCCAGCATCTTGTTCCTTTCATGCGAATTTGATGTTTGTATCCTCCCTCCTTCATAGTGTTGCAATTTTAATGGCCAACGGTGTACATGCATCGTTTACTTTGAGTAGAAATATATTCCCAGACCATTATCCAGTCCTTGCGTATAGTTCAGCATTATCACACTAGCGTTGAAGAAATTGAAGGAAATGAATAGAGAAGGATATTTAGTTCTTCAGACTTATTTAAATGCAAATTCTGGGAGGCTTTTTATAAGTCTCCCAACACCTACTGGCAAAAGTGACAGTATAATAAACAACAAAATATCTTATTTGGGTATTAGAGGGGATTCGCTATCTATCATTTTTCTTTATATAAAAAAAGCTTTATATTTTCGAATATTTCGAATTTATATCAAAGTGATTATCTTCGCTTCCATAAACTAGTAAAACATGAATTGATATCCGGCTGGGCCAAAAGAGGAAGCATAATAATGTTTGAGTGTCATGTCTAGGGGCTGTTTATTTTCTCCATCAATGTTTCTTTATTCCTGGAACCTATTCCTGCAGTTGAGGCAAGCAACAACTCTCAAATTTCACATGGTATTAATTACTAAACCAAAACGATCATTTGTGTTTGACAATTATGTACTTATCATGCCAAGTTAGAATATTTTTTTATATAATAGAACTTATTATTATTAGTTTTTTAGTACTGTGGGCACTCTGCCTGTAGATTTTAAGCCCTAGATGCCACGAGAAACATCGGAAACTTTTAAATAAGAGCACCAAGTAGGCAAACTACCGTATACCGTGGCTTGAGGTAGCCTACGGTAGCTCGTCGGCTTTCGAAGCGATCGGATCGGATCCCGACAAGCGCCGTTAAATACCATCGTGTCTAGGCCGGATATGGGCGAGTAAAATCGGTAGACCGGAAAGTCTTTCTATGAGGTCAGTAGATGGGGAAGGTACAATTACCCCAGCTATTGCCCCTGGATGCGGGAGGGGGAGATCAGTCAAAATTGGGGTGGCAACTAGCCAAGTCGGACTCCGACCCGTGTGGTGCTATTATAAACAGGAATCGCACTACTCATCCCGAAGCACGTTTTCAATGTCTCGTGGTCGGAAGTCTGGAACTTCCGACCACGGGACATTAGGAACAACAACCGTAGATTTCTGTTAGGAGACAGGAACATCCATAAATGGAAGTATTCTAATGTGTCGAGGAATATGTACTCTCAACACATGCGCAAATGCAGAGGAGACTTTTTTGTAAACAGAACCGAAAGGAACTGATTGAAAACTGATTGATAGAGGCCGCACAAAACGCGCTGCATATTAGATGTGCGGAAATCATGCTAAAATTTAATGTAACCTTTAATTAGATGTTTTTTTTTGTAGTGTTCGTGTGTCAGTATTGTTTTTATCGTTTTTGTAGTAGTGTGCAATAAAAGTTTAGAAAAACAACCAGCTCTAAAAATTACTGTTTAAACAACATTCAGCCCGGGATTCGACGACTTCAGAAAAGGTAAGAAGATTTTATTTCCTTTTTTGAATTGACTTTGGACTAGAATTAACATTCACTGAACCCCAAATAATGACTGGGTCCTATTTTGGGTGCTCGGTACGTCCATCAACGTTCTTCTGTTCCTGTAACCTTTTCCTGGCTCTGCCACTAACAGCAATTCTCAGATATCACTCGATATTAGTCACTAAAACAAAGCAATAATTTGTTTTTCATAATTATGTAACTAATAATGTCAAACTAGAATTGTTTTTAGACCATAGTACTCATTATTACTGTGTTTTCGACCTGATGGAAATTTAGCTTGTAGATACTGAGCCATGAGAATTAGCATACACCATGAGAATTAGCGGACATTTAAAACGTAGTAACGCCAAGTAGGCAAACCACCGTCGGTTTCTATGATGGGAAAGCAGTATCCATCTTTTGGCTGGTATTCGAACCGAGATGGATGTTAAAGACATTAACTACCTATCAAAAAATTTAGGTTGCTACAAAGAATTTAATGAGTAAAAAATGCTATTCAGTTTAATAATTTTTTATCCAAATGCATTTAAGAAATAGTTCTTTTTAACGAAAACAATATTTTGTTGGTTAACAAAATAACTATTATTGTTTTTCATGTAAACGATGTATACGCGCACTTATATAAGGTCGGGTTTAAAAGTCCAATAATCCTACTAATCGATCCATGTTTAGACGTGCTTATTGTTCTCCATGAATGTCACTACTTTTCTGAAACGCGTCAGTATCCATAAATGCTTGTATTATAATCTCTTTCAATTAGTTTCCCGCGTACAGCTTCGTCTGTAAAACTTTACCCTTTAATACTTTCTCAAAAGAGAAGAGTGTTTGATTAACCTGATGAATTTAGGTTGCTACAAAGAATTTAATGAGTAAAAAATGCTATTCGGTTTAATCATTTTTTATCCAAATGCATTTAAGAAATAGTTCTTTTTAACGAAAACAATATTTTATTGGTTAACAAAATAACTATTATTGTTTTTCATGTAAACGATGTATACGCGCACTTATATAAGGTCGGGTTTAAAAGCCCTATAATCCTACTAATCGATCCATGTTTAGACGTGCTTATTGTTCTCCATGAATGTCACTACTTTTCTGAAACACGTCAGTATCCATAAATGCTTGTATTATAATCTCTTTCAATTAGTTTCCCGCGTACAGCTTCGTCTGTAAAACTTTACCCTTTAATACTTTCTCAAAAGAGAAGAGTGTTTGATTAACCTGATGAATTTAGGTTGCTACAAAGAATTTAATGAGTAAAAAATGCTATTCGGTTTAATCATTTTTTATCCAAATGCATTTAAGAAATAGTTCTTTTTAACGAAAACAATATTTTGTTGGTTAACAAAATAACTATTATTGTTTTTCATGTAAACGATGTATACGCGCACTTATATAAGGTCGGGTAAGCCCTATAATCCTACTAATCGAGCCATGTTTAGACGTGCTTATTGTTCTCCATGAATGTCACTACTTTTCTGAAGCGAGTCAGTATCCATAAATGCTTGTATTATAATCTCTTTCAATTAGTTTCCCGCTTACAGCTTCGTCTGTAAAACTTTACCCTTTAATACTTTCTCAAAAGAGAAGAGTGTTTGATTAACCTGATGGACTGTCAATGATACCACGTATCTGTATTTAACGCAGTGAGAGAATATGAGAATAGCTCAGTATCAGTAAAAAAGTTTGAGGATTCTCTGTCATGTTCAGTGATCAAACATTTTGTCGAAACATAATTGTAACCAGCTAAAATTGTATCGAAATAAAATAAAAATGAAGTTATATAACTAAACCAAACTCGATTAGTGCTTTGTACGAACTTTTGGTCCATCCTATGTAAATTCCGTTTTCAAGCCTTAAATAAAGCTGTTTATATTGTCACTAAAATATACTTGTATGTTTCAAGCCATCAGAGGTACTTCAGGACAGTTATGCTGATGACGCTACTTTTCATTACATTTTAGAATAAATTTTAACTAGAAATGACATCAAGTAAAATGTCAAAAAGCCATTATGACCGGCACAGCAAAATATTTATTTGATGTCATGCTGAGATTGTACAATAATTTCGTAGAGTGAAAGTACACACAACAATACGCAATATTAACGCATATTATGAACAATTAATTAAGCCTCTGAAGTGTGAAAATTCGCTAACATGAAAGATATTGTTGAGAAGAAATTGTCTTGATAGTGTAACAAAATATCTGTTGTTTAAAAAAAATTGTATTTAAAAAAATCACTTTTTGCTCGAATTAGGCAATAATCGATAAGATTTAGAGAACATGGTGCTTTTTATTTTCATTGCAGAAAACCTGTGGACAGTCCTTAGGTATTGAGAATGTGATATACATCTGAATAATCGTAGTTTAAAGTTTTTAGCACTGAAAAAAGTGAAACGGATTTTCCATTAGGGAGCTATCATGCAGCTGCCTTACGTCAAATAGAATTTCCCATGAGAAAGCTGCATGAAAGGCATTTGGATTATACTGAAATTCAAATTGAAAATTTTGTAGCGTAGGAGATGCAGAAAGTTCATTCCTCTAACATACAAACAACCAAAAAAATTCATCTAAAAGTCAATACGACTTGGACTCGTGATTAGAAAACATTTGCTGAAAAAAAAGTCCAAAACTTTTTTCGAATTTCTAAAGTTTCCTAGCTTATTCTGTTGAAAATGTTAACTTTTTCTCTCGTAATAATCGATACTTCTGAACAACTGCATTTCAAAAAACTTTTTTTCATATTGATTTTACGAATTCATCCAATCTCATACCGGTAGAATAATTTAAAGCTTATTGTTTTGATTACAAAACTTTTTTTTTGCCAATAATTTTTTTTTAAACTTTATACTGTATTACCTAAATTGATCCGAACAATTATGAGTCGAAGTTTGAAGTTTTTGAAGCAGGCAGATATTGAAAATTTATAAATATATTTATACATATTTTCTAGGAAAACACTTTGGCTTGAACTTAGATACTGTTGCATTTAAAAAATTCTGAAACGCATCGGAGGAAATATTTAATACAAAAATAAATTCAACAGACTTAAATTCGGAACTATTGTATTTTTCCCTTACGTATTAAATTTTGCTGTGTTTTAACTCCGCTGAATTTGGTTTGGGAAAGTATCTTAGTTTAACGAAATTTACGCGTAAATAATATGAACGTTTCTTTATTTATTTCTATTCAAATAATAACAAATAACTTTATTGAACAAAGACACAAAATTTTCGCATTGTAGCTATATGCAAATTTTAAATAACAACACATACCTAAAGTAGTACATGTTAAGCCCTTTTACAGAAACTAGGTATTTTATCACAATAAAATGCAAAGAAAGTCAGTTATAAGTTTCATACCATCCTCTGCAGAAGGTTAACAATTTTCCTCAATGTTAACCTCAATTGAATTAAGGGACGATCATGAAGTCAAAATTAGTCGTAACCATGTCAGTGGGAAACTAATTCTAACGTTAACTACACCTCATTTTTCTGTTTTACTTAGCATTACGTCATTCTACCCGGAATAATAGTAGAATAGAAGGCTAGGAGAGAGCAACGGAAAACACAGTAACTGAATAATTTAATGAGGTATAGAAATGTTGGATGATCTTGGGATATTACATATGTTATTTATTTTCAACCTCGGTCGCGAAATCTTAAACTTTAGAGCTTATAAGGATTTCACTAAGCTCCAAACCCTACGCATCCATAGATAGATGTCATTCTCTCTTGACCATTGTAAATAATGCAAAAATTAAAAATATATTACGTATCGAAAAATATGGGAGTAATTGAAATTAAATAGAGGTTGTCACTGTTGTTGAAATTTTTCTAAAATTTCCTGTTAACCAGCGATTTTTTATTTAAAAAGAGACGTTTTTGAAACTAAAATGGTTGCACAGCTGTTAATTGCCTAAAAAAAGATTCTATTTGCACCAAACTTATAAAAAAAAATTTTTAAAGGTAATTTAATGGACTTAGGGCTTCACATCTAGTTTTGAAAAACCTGCGTCTTAGAGCTTAATATTGGACCCAAGATATCTGACAAAGTGATTCTGAAACTCACTGAAACATTTCCCTTCGGTATCGATTCTATTTCAGAAATCTAGAATAAGGAGATTTAAATTCGTTCATCGGGTTGTAAAATTGAACTTATTTCAAAAGCCCAATATAGAGTTTCAGAGAACAAAGTTGCCGGACGCCGGCACTTGTCGTTTTTCGCCATAGACATTAAAATATTCCTTATTGCTAAGATACATTTCTTTGGGATTTGGTTATTTAGGCCAATATTGATGCTTTTGAAAATTGAAAAAACTTTTAAAATTACTATTGGTGCATCTTCAAGGTTAGTAACTTTTTTTTTTTATCGATATTCAGAAAGAAATATTGTTTGTGGTTTATACTGGATTACTAAATCACGAACTTTATGTACTATATGTATCATATAAAAGCAAGACTAATAATTTGTTGGAATTTTTTTAATGATTCTTTACATGCATGAATGTTATGAAGGATCCACAATTTGGATATTTTGAACTCCTTCCAACGTCATAGCCCGTAATCGTGTTTTTCCAGCACGATTACGGGGCATAAAACGGCCATATTGGAAAAAGGGGGAACTGCACCAATTTTCCAAGAAACATCGCACCCCCTGAATTCCTCAGGACGGGAGAAAGAAATTCCAAGAAAATTGGTTTTTTCCCCCATTTGGATTATGACTCCTCCCCAGGTCAGTTATTCACGTAAATTTATTGCCTCTTCGAGTTTTTTTTTATTATTATATTGCGAGGGCAGGATGCTACGACATCCCCACGGTTGACCCACGTGGTACTCTTATTTCCAAGAAAATTGGATGTCCGTTGAATTTCCTGGAATTTCTTTCTCCCGTCCTGAGGAATTCAGGGGGTGCGATGTTTCTTGGAAAATTGGTGCAGTTCTCCCTTTTTCCAATATGGCCGTTTTATGTCCCGTAATCGTGTTGGAAAAACAAAATGGCTATGACGTTGGAAGGAGTTCAAAATGTCCAAATTGTGGATCCTTCACAACAATGAATATTACTGAACTGAAAAAATAAAGATAAATAATTTGATAAATCTTTTTATTAGCTGTAGTATTTTTCCTCATTCCATAGTATATAGGAACATTTCCTTTTTGTTCATAAATTCATGTAAAATATATAAAAATTTTCATCTATATGATCAAAACGGAAATTACATCTTCAGAGAGTAAAATTCTCGAAAATTCTTAGAAGTTTTCTGTCGTTTTTAATATTAAAAGTAATACTTAAAAAATAAAAAAAATTAGTATAAGTGTACATAACATGTATTTTTTATATCTAAGAATATACATGTTATGTAGAAGAAAAATTTCAATGTACCTGTTATAAATTTATATATATTATGAAATTATAACTAAAAAAAATTATTTAGGATTACACTAGAGCAACAAAAGCACACCAGTATCAATTAAACTTAAAATTACATTTTTAACTAAGTGCTCTTACTATTTCGTTCCCAGGTTCCGTTTTCTTTTATTAGTTCATGATGTAATTAATGTTTTCCTTTCGTTTCATTATATTAATATCTGATAATTAAAGTTAAGCTCATTCCTGATTTAAATGAGTAATTAGAGATTATGTATGTTGATTTATAGAATTACATTCATTTTATGGTTCTTTGAAGAATTAATGAGGAGTATTCCGGTTTTGAAATTCTTAGTGACATTTTTTAATAAAATGGTCCCCTTAATAAGTACCCGTTAACTACGTACTGAACTAATTCCACTTAAAAAAAAATAGAGAACCGTTTATGTCATAATCGAGACACATTGGACCTTAATTGAAAGTGAAAATCTGATGTTTAAATATGGAAAAAAATTATTTAAGGCTTAATTAGAGAATTAATTTTTTCCGATGGCAACAATAAAGCAAGTTTAAACCTCTCATTGTATGAAAAATACTGTTTATTTTAAAGATCATTTATTGCATGAAAACCTAAAATAAAAACACACAACTAAATGTAATAATGTACTACATGCATGCAATTTTTGCATTGCTATAAACTCGCTTTTTATTTTAATCATATGCTCTAGTTAAGTAATAGCATCTTAAGTAAGACTATCTTAAAATTTCAGTATGTTAAAAAAGCATGAAAATTCAAACTACGTATAATTATTAATTCCTTAATCTTTAGGTTTAAAACAAACAATACTTACATAATCTTAACATTGTGTCGAATTTACCTGAAACTCTTTTATCCCTATCTGGCAAACAAATCTCAAAGCAAATTAAAATAACATTTTTAGGAAACAAACTTTTAGAACATGCTATAAATTTTAAAGATATTTGGCTTTTAATAATTATATAGATAGTTTTGAATTAAGGCTGTTTTGAAAAAGAAATACTAGAATGATGAAAAGAAAAGATGCTAAAACCGGTGTTACAGCATATACGTTTAAATTAAAAACCCTGGCAAGAAAGAATATAAATATTTGAGTTATGTTAAAATGCTAAAAGTAATCTTCAGGGAACACGTTATCCGGTATCATACATGCATTTTAAAGCATTATTTAATATAATTTTATAAGCTTCATGTTTTTAAAGTACCTTTTAATATCTTATCTATTTGACATGTTTGCCTCAGTTGAACAAAATCATTTTGGTATTCAAAAATTGGATTAGCATTAAAGAAAGAAGAGGTTTCATATTTCCAGACAACTTTAAAAAGGATATTACGTCGTTTGAAATTAAATGTTTAATTAAAAATGTCATTTACATCTTCATGTCATCTTATTTATGTTGATAAAATTTTTAATTAGATTTTTTAAGATTATGCTTGATGACATTCTGAGTTAATAGTGCCTAGAAGGTTCTTTGAACTTAGTAAAAATAGAGACATTACCTGAATTAGGCACATTAAAAGAGCTACAGAAAAATTCTACATTTTTTTCAAAGAAAATTCAAAATGTTAGTGTAAAGTTTGAAATTAAAAGACTAATCTAAATTGTCGCTAACGGCTATATAGCGTTATTTATAATAATAAATTAAATATACACTTTTTAAAATTATGAATAAGATAGTTAACATTTAATTGAATTTAGAACTTTTTTTTTATCGCGCTGACTTTTTTCCCATGAACATTCAACCACCCATCCAAAATTGATTTTGTTTCGGATATTAAACTCAGTGACGTCCCTTGTTTATTGGGTTCAGAAAAATGCGGAACATATTCTTTTAGAAAAGTGAAAAGATGGTAATGCGAAACTGAAGCTGTATGTTTCAACAATTTGTATGGTCTGTATGTATCTTATATAGGCTTGGTTTGGAGCGCTACGGTCATCATTTGCTGCACGAGGTCTAGTTAGACCGGGACCTACTGCTTAAACCTTTCAGGGGAAACAACCTCCCGCCATTTGCATGGTGCAGACTTTTTTTCCCGATTTTTTTAACCTAAAGAATCTTGAAAAATTTCCCAATTAATGGTTGCAAAATGTTTTTACTTCTTTGAACTGATAATAGAGGGCAGTATTAACCATTTTTCTGCTCATTTAACTGGAATACATTAAATGCAAGGGGGAAAATACTAGATTTATGCGTTTGCACTGTGCAAACGGCGCCCCTCAAAGGATTAAAGCCGATCCTGAACGGCTTCAAAACGTCCATGCCAACAGTAGGTCTCGAACACCACAGACTTTAATCTAGAATGCCAGCGTCCTAGTCATTCGGCCATCGTCCGGCGTATCTTAAATGGGAAAGTTGTGAAGTAATTACATTTTCATAGCAATAAGGTTACTAAAAAAATCATTGTTACTCACGGCTTTATAACCAGGTCCCGATCCGAAATAAACTCAGGCATTCGTACACAAGAAACAATAAAGGCACCAGTAAACTGAATCTTCTTTGCCTTGACTCAATATCACTAAAAATCGTTCTCAGTGAGCATTTGCAAACGGTAACTGATGACGTAGATGAAAGTACTCAAGGTTTAGACTGCTGTATACTAACCTAAATGGATTGTCTCACCTCAATGTTAACATATTGAGAATATTTGTCTACTATTTACAGATATATAAATGCTGATAATCCAGTAAAGATAGTATTTTCAGATAGCTTGAACTTTTTTGCACCTTGCAACAGGATTCATATAAATTTCGTCCACCAAAGGAATTTATGAGCGTTTAAAACGCACTATATCAGATTTTCTCCCCAAGTATTTTAAATTTTAAAAAATATTATTTTCATTTAAAAATAAAACGAAAAATGCTCCAAGGTGTAAAAATATTTTTTCCGATTATGATACTTTCTAACTATGACTTATTTGGAAAAAAATGATCATACTTGTATTTTCCTACAAAATATCTTTCATCTCTGTTACTAGATATTTTCTACATATACTATTAAAATCAAAAACACACACTTTTACAAAATTTCAGTGATAGCCAGTAAAAGTCCAAAGTGCAGTGAAACATATTTAGCAGATATTATCTTGTTTAGAAATGTTTATGGTTTAAGGTTCTTCTACAATTAATATCCAAAGACGAACAAACACTCACTGGAAACGTTTACATCGAAAAATGAATCAGAGGCCCAGATTGATTGTAAGGAAAATTTGAATGATGTTATTGTTTTCCTTACTTTTGTAAGCGGAAAACTCCTAGATGACAAATTTTAAGGCTAAGCAAAAATTAGAAGTAATTTGATAAGAAGCGTATCAAATGCGAACGAAGCCATTTGCCCATACTAATTACTAGGTTGGAATAATTTTCAGTAGTTCTATGCTAAACGTCCCTATTTCTTTCCCTATTTCGGAGTACAATAAATAAATAAATAAATAAATAAAATAAATCTTTGAATCCAAGTCGGCAACTCTTGGACACATTTTCTCCATAGGTTAACATTGTGGTGAGCGAATCCAATAGAGTCAGTGCACAGCAGCTTTAACTGGTGTTAATACACATGAGCCTGAAGTGCACAGAAGAGTACAAGAATGCTTAGAGTTGCGACAGCAAGCTTCTTCAGATCACAGCAAATTTCTTTAACGATATTTTCCTTTTAACTATGGTTTCTAACCGAGAGAAGTGTATGCGTTTGTAAACAACTGACAACCTGTTGATGCTTCAGGAGTAGCACATGACATTGATACATTGGTGGTCAATAGGCAGTACAGTTCACTTTCGGCTGCAATAACTGCCCAGTCTTCTTGATCTCTCCTCTTTAAACGTATTACCACGTATCGCACTCACGGTAGAAATGTGGCGTTTTGGACGTTTAGCATAGAACTACTGAAAATTATTCCAACCTAGTAATTAGTATGGGCAAATGGCTTCATTCGCATTTGATACGCTTCTTATCAAATTACTTCTAAATTTTGCTTAGCCTTAAAATTTGTCATCTAGGAGTTTTCCGCTTACAAAAGTAAGGAAAACAATAACATCATTCAAATTTTCCTTGCAATCAATCTGGGCCTCTGATTCATTTTTCGATGTAAGCGTTTCCAGTGAGCGTTTGTTCGTCTTTGGATATTAATTGTAGAAGAACCTTAAACCATAAACATTTCTAAACAAGATAATATCTGCTAAATATGTTTCACTGCACTTTGGACTTTTACTGGATATCACTGAAATTTTGTAAAAGTGTGTGTTTTTGATTTTAATAGTATATGTAGAAAATATCTAGTAACATAGATGAAAGATATTTTGTAGGAAAATACAAGTATGATAATTTTTTTTCCAAATAAGTCATAGTTAGAAAGTATCATAATCGGAAAAAATATTTTGCTTAAAAAAATAATTGAACTATAAACTGAGGGTATAATTTTACATTGATTAGAGAGAATGTGGATTTTGGTACAAATCCTGATTTACATGCTAGTGTAACACAAGTGTTAAAAAGAAAGTGTTAATTACAAGTGTTAAAAAGATTTGGAATGCACTAGTACAGAAGGTCGTTCGCACTTTATGGAAACGATTTTGATAGTTAAGTTTTATGTATAAATGCCGCATTTTTTGCGGCGATTTGCTTCTATCTGATAGCCATGGTTCTTGACAATAGCTCTAGCTCGAATTGTCCAAGAAAGTAAAATTTTCCTTAGTACTGTGGTGTAAATTTTACCTCATTGCTCTTGGACTGTTTTCCAATGTCCGTTCAGAGTTCTTAGGTACCGTTTTCCTAAGGCTCGTTTTAATAAACCGAAAGCGCAAAAGCCCATTGCAGAAGCGTCAGGTGATTTTACAGGTATTTCATTAAATGGGATACACTTTATTCCTGCTTCTGATTCTTTCTTTATTAAATAAGCGGCAGTTGATTTAGACGTGTGACTAGAGGCTTTGTTCATATGAAGCTCAACTTTTATCAATGTCTTTTCCATATAAGGCTGGAATTTCTTCTTCACAAATTGGTTCTAAAATATTCTGCTGATAGTAGAGTGAATTAATTTTGGCTTTACTTAATTTTTTTATTTTCAATTTGCCGTTGTAACAAAATCCTGCAACTATTATGAATCCCTTTGGAAACTTTTCAGTACACTGACGAAGCCATGTCGTACGGTCAATTTCGACAGTTGAGAAATAGAAAATTCCTCTTTTTTTTATTATAGTCACTTAAATACACCCATACCTCATAGAGTGTTACCACAAATTTCCATTTTTTCAGCAGCTAGATGTTTTTCATATAATTCTCTACAGTTTACTTTTCTTTTAGCAATATGCTTTGGCAAAAGCAGATGAACTTTAGGTTTAAACAACTTTTTTAACTTCAAATCTTTATGAATGATTTTACTTACAGTGCCAGAAGACATTCCTAGTTTCGATGCAATGGATCTTTGTGTCGGTGGATTTTCATTTGGTATCAGAGAATTCACTTTCTTGATATTTACCTGTGTTCGAACAGTCTTAGGATGAGGTTTCACTGTCATGTTTTCATTTTTACTTTCAGTTAGAAGTTTTTTCATTTCAAATTTAATATATTGTAGATACCATTTTTATGAAATGTCATAACCGCGATTGTTACACCGCTTTATAATTTCTTGATATGAATATTTCACCTCGGAAAACGAAGTTACGTAACCTTCGAGTCATCTGACAATTTTAGGAGCCATTTTCAAAATAAATCTTTTATTTTACGTTCCAATCAAATCAAAATAGTAGCAGACAATTATTCTGAAATTAGCCAAATTTTTATCTCAAAATGTAAATGCCAAAAATAAATTACAAAATCGTTTCCATAAAGTGCGAACGACCTTCTGTATAATCAACTGTGAAATATCCGACGTTACATCGACATATGCATCCTGTTAGGGTATCCGTATCAAAATATGTATCATATATCCATAAAGTATGGACTCTATATCATATTATACAACAAAAGTATTTTGTTCTTTATACAACGAAATTTGAAACTCTGGTACAACATGGGGATCGACTGCTGTTGTACTCGTTGTCAAACTTATACTGAAAGATACATGATTCACGAATACGGACATAGTATGACAATGAGAGACAACATGTGTTCTATGCTAATGTTGTATGAATGAAAATGAATTCCGTTAGAAAGTTACGATAACGACATCACCGTTAAATCAATAACACTGTTCTTGTATAATGATGTAATACGACACAACAAAATGAGTCTGTTATACGATAGAAGTACAGGCGCACTTCAAGATCCCCAGAAGTTTCAATGGTTTGTTTTTACATGTAAGGTGTGAATGTTCTAAGCAAATTCTATTTATAGCTACACCCTTTCTAATGCAGGTCTAATTTTCTGATCCTTGTATTGCTTTCCATTCACTGGTAGTCGCGATTTAACCATGGTAAACCAAGGATTATACTGGATTACAATACGACAAAAGCAGTTGATACAGTCGATCAAATGTGCAGCCATTACATGGTATTCTGTATATCACGAATATGAACAATCTCATTGTTTTTTTAGGTTTTTGGACATAATAGGAATCCATTAACAAGTTGTTCTTAGATCGAATAAACCGGACAGTTTGTAAGGTATACATAAGATTCGATTCACAAGAATCGAACATTGAGTGAATAAATTAAAGAAGCTGCTTGAGATATGCTAATTTTGGCACATGCGCTTGGTATAAATACCATGCAGCTTGATTAAAAAAAGGGTTGTTAAGGTTGATAGATAAGCGAGTTAAGGGAGCTACGAGGTAAGCAGCTCCAGGTGTTAACCGGCGCTTGTGCTTAGGGGGCCCAAAGTTTACGTGGCAGAACTGCTGGTTTGACTCTCGAGGTTGTGAGTATTGCAAAGTGTATTTTTATTGAATGCTAATATATATTCCGTACAAGTAGTACGTATGCTTATTGCTGTAAAAGCAAATTCTATATGTGCAACGAATTCAATAAACATTGTTTCGTGTATAAACTGTGTTTGTATCAAATTCATTTAGAGTGCCACTTCAAATTATATACACCCAAGTCTGGGTAGAAGTAGCAATTCTCTATAAGTTTTTAAATAAGGCGATTGTATCTGCATTCTTTTGCCTTTAATTATAAATATATCTGAATATTATAAACATTTATATCTTGTCAGAAAACGCAGAATTATTATTTTCAATTTGAAAAAAAAAGGTTGTTACAAAATGAATAATCAAGGTTGAAATAGACGTTGTACTTTGTGCTACGCGCGCCTGTTGTTCCAAAAATTGGCGAGCCCGCTGAAGGGTTAATAGAACTGATTCTGAGACTCTTCAGAGAGGCTGGAAGGTATTATTACAGTTTTCTTCCCAGGAAATTATTTAGGCGATAGCTGAGAAGTATTGTAACTTTAAAATATTTGTATTGTAGCTCTATGAGGCCATTTACTAGGCTGATTTTAGTTGAATAAATATATTCATCCACTTTGTAACGTGAGATAAATAATGTCGCGTTATATAACATGTAAGTCACGAACATTCATAGGCTTCTTTTAAAGCACGTGTAGTGATCTTCTCCCGTTAACTATTTCAGTTCACGAAGAATTTTAATACTTTATCTCTTCATCTTCATGTATTCTAACTTTCATATACCCTGGAAGAAATGTACCTCTCTCCTATTCATATTACTGCCCCTAGAGGAGAAGAGCCGATCCTATATGCATTAAAATTTGCATTTTATTTTAATGTAATCCTTTTATATGCAATTTCAAATCATAAAATTTCTTACAGACGCAAGCGGATTTTTATGAACTGAATTAAAGAAGGTTATTAAACATAGCATTAAAGTAGAGGCAGCAGTTGGGAATGTTAGACTCTTATGCAGAAAAAAATGGTAGAGCCTCTTATAGACAAGGGAACATACTTTTCAATGTGCTCTTGATTGTTCTCTCTGTTTAAACGTAAATACTAGAAAAAATATATTGTTACACTTTTAGTTTTTTTTTTCGCGATAGTAATTTCTCAAGGGCACGAGAATTATATCAGTTTTTGAAACTACGGAGATTTGCTGCAGGTTATAAACTAAAAATATGTTGAATTCATAGATTATAAAAAAAATAGAAAAAGTATTTATACTACTTTGCAGTTGTGGAAAAATTACTCGTATAAAGAAAAAGAAATCCTAGCTTTATTATTATAATTATATCAGTTATTCTAAAATTTTCATGGCAACGTAGGATAAAGAACAATCTCTTTGCTATAGAGATTGGTCTTTATCATACGATAAAGAGCTGGTAAACCAACGGTACTGGCTAGCAGACCGTTGGTTTATCAGCATATTTCATAGCTAAAGCATTATAAAATTTTGCGAAAAACTACTGCGTTTTCGGATGTTGAAAATTCGTAAAATTTATGGATAAAATTAATAACAGAAAAATGTGGTGGCATCTTGCTACTTTTTAATTTGCAATAGATAAACAATGTAAGATGAATAGTATATTATAATAATATAATGTAAATTATAATGTAATATAATAATATATAATAATATAATATAATAATATATAATAATATATAATATAATAATATATAATATAATAATATATATATATATAATGTAATATAATAATATATATATATATAATGTAATATAATAATAATAATATAATGTAATTATAATGTAAGATGAATAGAAGTAAATTTTCTCTAAAATTGGGTATATGAACCATTGTATTCAAGTATCAAATTTATAAATTTTCATATTCTAAATTGTAATTAAACTTGAATAGCCATTTTTAATAAATTCAGCTATTGGTCAACTCCTTTCTTTTCAGGAAATTTCTACAAGAAGTCATTTATGTTTTAGCTTTAACCGAACCTGAAAGTAACTGTAATTAAATTTTTGTGATCAACTCGTACTTTATTTAAGCCCTTATAACTGAAATAGGATTTTGGTGTATGGTTAAAGTCTATATTCTTTTTCCGTGTATAGTATATAAACAATGCGTATGTAGTTGAAGTGCGCCCCCTCCCAAAAAAAAGGGCTTAGCGCTTTCACTTTGATGATGTCTGATTAAGAATAATTACCATTCTGGTTGGCTGCTAAGAGTTAACTAATTTATCTGAAAAAATCTCATTTTTTACTGAACAACATAATTATACGTAAAATACGGTTTTAAGAATTCAAGAAAAATATAGTCCTTGAGTAATTACGGTAACGTTTCTGAATAGTTACGTACTTAACTCTTTTCAATTTGTAATCTTAAACTAACGTATTTTTTCTATTTGGGGAAGGTTTCTTTCAAAATATGGTTTTTTAGCACACAGTGTAATTTTTGAAGAATAGCTATTGAAAATAGAGAACTCACAATGGAACTTTATTTGAAGTTTTCAATTAAAAACTTTATATTAAGGAAAGAAATTAGTTTCAATCTTTCGATATTGGTCCAATGTTTGTCTAAATTATCTTATTTTTGTCATGTTTATGTGAAAGGAAAAATTCATAAATACAAAATTTCTTAGATTTTAAATAAAAGAGCTAGTTTAAAATGAATTTTGTTTTCCGAATTAATTTATATTTCGAATCCAATTGCTCCTTGTATGTACCTATGCAATAATTTCGACAGCGTTTATGAATAGGTATTTATTTTATTCGTTTTGATTAGATGAATTAATTAATATGTTCACATCTCTGATAAACTTTAAATTGCGAATCATTGTAATTTGAAAATTCTTTTTGGTTGTTGTTGATAAGGTTAATACGTATAATACAATAAAAAATGCATATGAGTTTCAGAAGTTGAATGGGACTGACATGTCACTAATTCCTACTAAATGTGATACCGATTTCTTGGTGTAATTCTCGTTTTTAATTTATTATAGTTGTAAGGTATACACAAGATTCGATTCACAAGAATCGAACTTTTGAGTGAATTAAAGAAGCTGCTTCAGATATGCTAATTTCGGCATACGCGCTTAGTATAAATACCACGCAGCGTCATTAATAAAAAGGGGAGGTTGTTAAGGTTGAAAAGGTGTTATCCTGCGCTAGTGCTTAGCGGGCCAGAAGTTTGCATGGCAGTACTGCTGGTTTGACTTACTGTTCGTGAGTATAAAAATATATTGTTCTTGAAAGCTGTGTTTATACATTCCGTACAAGTAGTACGCATGCTTATTGCTGTAAAAGCCAATTATATGTGCAACGAATTCAATAAACATTGTTTCATGTATAAACTGTGTGTGCTTCAATTTCAAATAGAGAGCCACTTCAAATTATATACACCCAAGTCTGGGTAGAAGTGAGCATAGATTACTCTATATAGTATTATACAAATGAATCCCTGTTTTACCTAAATTTAGCTTGGAAAAAAGAGTGATGTCTTTGATGACAAAAAACTTATGGATTCGTGGTTACTGGATGCGATAAAAATGACTGACTTAGATTTCATTACATCAAGAAGCTCTATTGAAAAGTGTTCTGACGGCGTAAATGATGGGTTTCATGCTACTTGTGTTTGAAAATTTTGTTATTTTATATCCATTCTGGAAAGTGTGGTTAATGTTTGTCAAAAAGAACGTATTGCTCTATATCATTATTATTGTGCATATATGTACATACATTGAAAAGTATATGTATAACAAATATGGTAACATATATCAATTGGAAGTAGTCAGACCCCCTTCATTCTTTGGATCGTCAGTGTGATATCGATATTCCACATGGACTGACGGGAAGAAAGCAGGTTTTCAGCGACAAACTCAGATTAACGTTCGCAAACTCAGATTAACGTTCTCAGAACACGTAAACACACCAGATAATTGAGTTTCATTGAAATATCTTCCTTCAATTCATCGAATTTAATTGAAATAACTTCTTTATATTCATCGAAATTTATTGAAATAACTTCACTAAACTCAATGAATTTCATTTAAATAACTCCATTAAATTCCTCAAATTTCGTTGAAACAACTTCATTAAATTCATCGAATTTCATTGAAACAACTTCATCAAATTCACTGAATTTCATTGAAATAACTTCATTAAATTCATTGACTTTCATTGAAACACATTCTTTAAATTCCTTGAACTTGAATCATGTTCATTAAATTCATTGACTTTCATTGAAACATCTTCTTTAAATTCCTTGAACTTGAATCATGTTCATTAAATTTATTAAATTTTCTTGAGATAATTTCATTGAATTTCTTTTAAGGATGTAATAATGACTGAAAGATTCTGCAGTTCCGGATCTACATGTGGCATGTTAATGCATTTCAAGAATAAAAATCTAGAGACTTGTAGCTAAAAAAATAGTTGTAATCCTAGAGAAAAGGAATTACGAGGATAAATGAAGAAACAAATGAAAATACAATGCTAATTAAAAAAATTATCTTTTTTTCACTTGCTTAATAAAAATGGTATCAATTCCTCAGCTTTAAAATTTTCCTAAACTCCCAAAATTGCAAATATGCTTTTCAAAGAGAATGGACAATGGACTTTATGGATATATATAATTTCTATGGACTTTTTTAAAAAAGGTTTTAAAACTTCAGAATGGAAAAAAAAACATCCAGTTTCCCAATTCACGGTTAAATTGTACTAACGTTATCTTTCCTTATTTAAATCTAAGAACCAAACTTTCCACCATTTATTACAGTTAGTATTCTGTTAAATTCCTATTTTTGACAAATAATGTGGCTTATAATGTGTTATTTGCACTTTGAGCATATTTCAAAATTATTACGACCAGTGCTAGAATTTAAGTTTAAAAAATAAAACTTATTCTCAAAAGTAAATATAAAATGGGACTTGAAAGCACTTTTTATTTTGCAAAAAACGTGAAGGGCAAAGGAATCCATAATTTTTATTTCTTAGATATTACTAAAATCGGCATCGTTCACATTTTTTTAAGAGTGCATTTCTCAAGATAATCCAACCTTCGATAGAAAAAATGCTTTATTCTTCTTAGTTTTCGTGAGGTTCTTTAAAATCTTGAAATTCAAAATGACAAACGATACTTTAATTAAGATATATCTGGAAGGAAAAATTCCTGTTTCAGGAATTTTACTACATTTATCATGAGATTCTCATTTCCCTTAATATAAATTTATTAGCCTGTCTTTATTTGTATTGATTCTCATGTATTTTTCTGTCATTTATAATGTTCCGTCTTTTCTGGTTTTCCGCAGACAGAAAATAATGTTTGCAGACAGAAAATAATGTTTGAAATAACACATGTTTGAGCTATAAGCTTGTTCATAATTTTATTTCTTTTAATTGACTATAACTTAGTACAATGTAAATAATTCAACGGAACAATAAGAAAGTATATTACAGGAAGAAGTCACAGACAGCCGTACTAAATTAACAGAAAAATTGCACTTAGCGTTAAATTATTTTAAAAATTTTCAATAAAAGATTGCGCAGTTGCAGCAAATCCTCATACTGAAAAAAAACAGATAACTATAACTAGTAAATTGTAAATAATTCAACAGTAAAAATAAGATAGTATATTACAGGAAGAAGGCATTAACAGCCAAATTAAATAAACAGAAAACCTACTCTTAGAGCTAAACGCACCATAAAAGCAAGATGCTGTAGCAGTGATAGAAGATACAAAAACAAACCATATAACATTTTTAACCGACCGGTCTCTTCACCAGGAGATCTAACCGAGTCGGTTACCTCAAGGGTGGACTATCTGAATTATCATGCAGGTTTAACCATGTATGTTTATATAAGGGGATCTCGGGTCGTTGGCATGTCTTTTGGCTAGACCTGCATCCTATTCAGAAAATTCCCATTTGAGATAACCGATTCGGTTAGGCCTGACAACAGACCGATTGATTAACAGACCGGTCGTTTGCCTTATTATAGCGTTTGTTTTTGTATGTTCTATTTCTGCTACATAATCTTGCATTTATGGTGCGTTTAGCTTTAAGTGCAGGTTTTCTGTTTATTTCATTTGGCTGTTAATGCCTTCTTCCTGTTATATACTATCTTATTTTTCTGTCAAATTATTTACAATTTACTAGTTATACAGAGGCTGTTCACACATTTTTAGACGATGTATATTGTATTCACAAAACTAAATTACATAAAATTCTTGTGTTTTAAATGTTCTATTTGACATCCCTTATTCTGAACTATCTTTCGACACCGCAATTTCCAGGATAATAATGCCTTTTGAAGTGTCAGAAGAGGTATTCTATCCCATTCCTCCTGAACCGCTTTCCAGAGTCCTGTAAGGGTTTTGGGATGACGTTTGGATAATGCAGATTTTAAAAGTCCGAAACCACAAAAATCCATAGGTGATACATCGGGAGATTTAGTAGGGATATCAGTGAAGGGTATGGCCTTGATACCAGTTTTTTGTTCCATTTCTTTTAGGAAATTTACAGTGGATTTTGATGTGTGACTGCTAGCTTTGTCCTGATGGAGTCTCACAGACTGATGGCACTGTGGGTAAAGCGATGGTATTTCATTCAGAAAAATTGGCGATAAAATATGTTCCTGATAGTATTTGGAGTTAATCTTGACATTTTTTTCCACTCTCTTTATTTTTAACTTGACATTATAACAAAAACCAGCAACAATCATGAATCCCTTAGAAAAACTTTCTTTCGATTCTTTGAACCATGTACTTAAATTTTTTTCTCCCCTTTTATGATAATAAATGGCTCTTTTTTTGTTGCAATCATTTAAATACACCCATGATTCATCCATTGTGACAATTGTTTTCCATATTTCTTTGGATAAGTGTTTCTCATATAGAATTATGCAGCGCGTCCTGCGTTCAGTGATATGATTTGGAAGAAGACGATGCACATTGCGTTTTTTTCGCTTTCTTAAGATTTAAATTAACGTTTATCATTTTGTTTACAGTGGACACCGAGCATTTTAATGATTTTGCAACTGTCCTTTGACTAGGGGGGTTTTCTTTTAACATTAAACAACGTACCTTTGCAATAGTCGAAGATGTCCGTTTTTTCCTTGGATACTTGTTTGGAATTTTTGTCCCACTTGAGGCTCCAATTTGACGTTTTTTTCCTTTCTTGTTGACGATATTACCTATAGACGCTTTAGATATCACAAAACCATGACTCTCACATAGTTTTTGGATAACGGAGTATGCATATTTCTCTTCGGAAAGAGCATAAATGTAGCCTTCGAACCACTGCTTTGTTAAAAACGCCATTTTGAATAAAAACAAAACTTTCAAGCCGTAGACGATAATTTTGACTTTTAAAAACATAGTACAATTGCAATTATTTCTTTTGCAGCAAACGATTTTTTATTACCGCTTACCAAAATCGTCTAAAAAATGTGCGAACAGCCTCTGTAGTTCTTTTAATTGATACATTTTGCCTTAAATCGGGTGCATAAGTCTAACTCCTACATCCTGATCTTAATGTTTATGTTTCTTTAGTTTCCCAGTCAAGGAGAATGATTTGTTGAAAAAAAATTACCGACCTGTACATTTTGGAATAAAACCTTTGATGCAACATATACCCTACTACAAAATAAAGTTCAGATTGACTCTGGGGTTCTTTTATACGGATACTAGGTATCTAGATGAAAAAAATTATGATGTTAAGTAGTAGTGTTCAGGCCTCCCTCTCAGCTATCAATAGAAGAGCCTTTCAATAAACGTCTGAGTGAATAAACTATCTTTTGAGAAGTCTATATGATTAAGGAGTGTATTTTCAAGTACAGTGGGTGATCGGTTTGCGAACATAATCCGTTCCAAGACTATGTTCGTAAATCGAAATGTTCGTTAACCGATCATCGATTTACCATATATTTTTATAGGACTTCGATAAATTCGTTCTGGAGGCCCTAAAAGCTAAATTAAAAGATATATATATATATATATATATATATATATATATATATATATATAATTTATTATTAAGTTTATTTTTTGTCAAAATAATACGGTCTTGCACATTAATCAATCTTTTTTTTTTCAATCGGTCGTTAAAGAACATGTCCAATGTCAATTGTTTTTCTCTATTCGTATGACGTAGCGACCAGCGCCCCCAGTGTTTTTAGAGTTTGACTAGATAGAACTTAACCATGTAGGCATGGCTCTTATATTAGTGGCAATTTGTAGACCCCCTTTAAGGATTGTACATACATGTAAAATAAATGTTTATAACTAAAATTGTATCGTTTGTAGACCTTTTGATTACAATTATTATACGTATAAACTCACTGAACCAACCCTTGGTTGATCATGGACTACTAGAAACTTCTTTCGACCTTTTGTCATAGAGGTGTTCGGTAAAATTCGTTTTAGTTCGTTATCCGAACATATGTTCGTTGTCCGAACACAAAAATCTTTCGTGAAGGTGCTCCTTAACCGAATTGTTCGTAGTCCGAACTGTTCGTTGACCGATCACCCACTGTATTTAGAACCATTCTTCACATACAACTGTGATCCCAAGACTCATCCTGTCTGCCTTAAATGCCATTCGGACCAGGCCTCCCAGCTCCCATTCTCGAGTGCCTGGCTTTAACTCTCTACGACCTTTTTTCAGATCCTCTTTTGGCAAGCGATTTTGTGCGGGTGAACGGACTCGTGGATTTGGTCTAGCTGGGACTAGACGAGGAGATTGGCGACAACAACAGAACCATTCTTAAGGTCGTCTGCAGTCTTATAACCCAGTTTGTAAACTGGTCATTTAGATATTCTTACCAAACCAGTGAGGTGCAAGTGACTCTGCAGGTAATCATATCCGGGGGCGGATTAAAAATGATAGATTCCAACAGCTTTAATTTGGACAAGGGACTCATAGTTTCATCTCTCAATGAGACCTAAGGTTTCTCATGTTGCCATATTCCTACAATTTGATGATCCATTAATCTTCATTTAAAAAAAAACAAGATGGTACGTAGTAGCAAAGGGAGTTTATATAAAAATTTAAATGTTTTTATTTAAGTTTTACTTTTCATGGTGATCCATTATTACACCCGATGACTCAGTCAGTTGCTCTTTCAATTCCACTTCATTCCTTCAATAATTTCTTTTGTCGACAATTCGGTTAGAAAATTTGATACCCTTTTAACCCTTTGAGGGGCGCCGTTTGCACAGTGCAAACGCATATATCTAGTCTTTTTTTTTCACTTGAATACAAAGTATTACAGTTAAATGAGTAGAAAAATGGTTAGTGCTGCCATCTGTTATCAGTTTAAAGAAGTAACAACACTTTGCAACCTTTAATTAGAAAAAAGTTTAAGATTCTTTAGGTTAAAAAAAATCGTGAAAAAAATCCGCACCATGTAAAGGATGGATATTACTGCCCGGGAAAGGGTTAAAAGAATGAGACCTAAATCGCTCAGGTCCGGGACAACCATGGATTTTTTATAAGCAGACCATGCTTTGTCCTGTTAGTCCTTGTTAATCATGTCATCCTACCATGCTTGCAATGCGAGTCTCACTTTGAATGCATTGTCATTCAAAAATATGATTTCTATTCCGTAAATAAAGGAAATGGTTTTGCATCACTAATAACGAAGGCATTGTACAGCGGAAATTAATCAGAAGTATAATAATTATTTTTTAGATTATCAAGAATATTTTACATTATCAATATAAAAAATCATGCTTTGTTATTTTAATTAATAAATGTCTCATTTTTGATATATTTTCAGCTTTTTTGTTTGTCTTTATCAAACATTTGGTTATAGTCAGGCTTCCGTAATTTTAAATTAAATTCTTGGCGAAATACTTCATATTTCCCCCCTTTCCTAACGCTTTTCATTCAATATTCTTTTCTTAGTACAGATGAAATATGGACTCCGAATTACTTAGAATCTAAATATAGCTGAAATAAGAGACTTTAATTTCAGTCTTGCATTCAGATTCCAGCGTAACAAATATATTTTCAACTTTTTTTAAAAATCTATACTTCTTACTGTATTACATTCGGGCTTATATTTTCACGCTTTAACAGGGAAAAAAACAGCTTCACAAGGAATGGGAAAATACATCTTTTTGAAGTTAAAGGATTTTTGAGAGACGACAGAATGCCAAACTATAAGATAATATTACAAGTGTATTGTATTTAAATTTAAATACTTGGCTTAAGTATTTTCAGTTATGTTTCTGAATCGGTTATCATCTCTTTTTTATGACTATTTTCTTTTTTGTTTGGCCTGTATTATGACTTTTTAGTATCTGAATTATATGACGATATTTATTACTTGTATTATATGTCCGTTTTTAACACCTGTATGTAAGATTGTCCTTAATATCTGCTATTTTTGACTGATTTTATCACCGTCTACATATTGATGTTTTTACCTTCATTGTTCTTATCACCCTTTTTACCACTGTTTATAAATCATTGTTTTTACCACCTATTCAATCATTGTTCCTACCAACTTTTGTCTATCTTTGTTTTACATAATGTGCGTTTTAACTTTCAGAATTTCACTGGTTTTTACTATTTAAAATGATGACTTATATAATGTTTTTACCATGTGTTTGGCGCAGCATGTCCTCTATATACCATTAAATCACCAAACTCTGCGCAATTAAATCACTAAACAACCAACAATCAACCATTTAGTTATGTTTCAAGCAAAATCGATCTATTCAGTAAAGAAAAGGGATAAAAAATAGAAAGTGATCTAAAAATAAATTAAAATCCCTCAATCGAAAATGTTCTTAGATCGAAAGAGCAAGAATTAGCTAAAACTAAATCTAAAACATCCTAAAACATAGTGGGAAAAGTAAAGTAATCGAAATAGTCTTTTACAGAACTTTCTGTCAACGTTTTCGACATCTGAGTACCTTTTTGGATAAATAAGTACAACTAAAGAAACTTTCACAGAAATTTTCCTCTAAGTTTTGGATATATAAGCTGCCCTTTTGGATATCCAAGTTCTATATAATACTGAATAAACTGGCATACAGAATACAGGTATCCAAAAGGTAAACAGTAGTGAAGTTCGCTAATAACTTGGTTGCAAAAATCAATAACTGCCCCAGAGATGAGTCTACTTTGCTGAGAGAAATTTTATTTCGACAGTATTGTAGTCTTCCCAAATTTGGGCTGTGTGACTGCAATTTGTTAGTTATTGGTAAAAATTTAGAGAAATCCAGTGTTAGGAATCAACTCTGTAGCGTAGTGGAAAGATGGGGTTATTTTTCCAAAGAACCCACAAGCGCTTGGAACACAGCTGCGTGTTTTCAAGGAATGTGTTGTTCGGTTCCACCAGTTCGGAACACGTGGGGGGGATTAAAAACCGTTTCCCTCACAGACGCAACCACTAAAGCTGTCAACTTAACGTTTCGGAATGTAGTAAAGTTCGGCGACTAAAAAGAGCTGTCAGCCGATAATCTGCCGGCATCTGCCGCCTCCTCCACCCCTTCTGAAAATCCAGACATTGAGAGGAGACGCTGTATAAAATCCGAGCGGGAGAGACGTGTTTTTGCTAGGCTCCTGTGTTGTTGGGCCGAGAATGGGCCCTGGAGCGGGTATTTGTGAATCTGCACGTAAATTAAGTGATTATGTCGGAATGGTTTAATATTTAATTCTTTTTGTAAATAAATCTACTTGTTAAGTTTTGTTTTAAAAATTTGGCTTTCGTTTTTAATTAGAACTCTGTCTTTCTTGGTATGGATCAATAGTTGTGAAATTTCTTCAAAATGCCTCAGAGAGAATAAGCCTTACATACTTACAGTGACGCCACAACTCCTAATCACTATGCACCATGGTGGATCTTTATTCCGTTAGATAATAGCCAAATCATTGTTTTTCATTTCATATTTTGTTCTTAATTATGCTAAAGTTATGAATGAAAGTTGTTAAAGCAATCAGATCGTAACGTTCTATACTATTTTTAAGGTTTTCATACCAAAATTTTCGTACCATTTATATGGACCTAGTTACATTAAGATGAAATTATATTTTTTTCACATAAAAATCTACTTTTGAGATAAAATTAGTGGATAATAGGTACTCTAGAAGAAAATATTCTATATTGGTGAAAAAATTTGGAAACTTTCAAAAAATCTAAACATGCAAAATGAATTGTATATTGATAACAAATATAGTGTTCCAAGATTGTATATAAAAATTTAAGGAAACGTTACTTTTCTTGTGCTAATAAACTCAGTGAGTACTTTGAAATGATTTACTACTACAGATAACACAATCAAATATATACTTCAGTTTTTATCTTCATCATAAATCTATTGCGTGAGGAATTATTTGTGTTCTTCAGATAGAGTAATAGTCCTTTGAGATAACATTTTTGATATATTATTATTATCATTGCTAAAATTATTACTTAAAATATCGTAGCAAATGTATTTCATATTAGCATTAGTTTAACAAGGTATTAGTCAAAATTGATCTAAAAGTGCAATCGTAAGTTTAAATCCCATCCTAAAAAGTATTTGTTAGTACTGTCTAATAAAAACGTTTTTGCAGTTTTCAAATGCAATTGTATTTCCAACCTCTACGGAACTCATTTTCTACATGGTACACGCAGGTAATTTTTTCTTCACCTTTTATTGTAGTATCTATATATATAAAACGCGTAGGTATGCGGCACAAAAATCGACGATATTTATACACTCCAAATGGCAACGGCTGCAACTACCAGATGTAAACATTAGCGGCTGTCCGCAATTTGCAACCTCGTGTCAACATGGATTTAACGAGCTAAAATCAGGAATGCTCGGAAGCGAGCTACACGATCAAGTGAAAATTGGGAACGGTCTCAATAAAGAAAGCGAAGAAGAAATAATTCATTAAGAGAGAGCATAAATGATCGCGAGGTTAGACTTAATCGTCGCTGGCACAGCAACCGACAGCCAGTAATAGTTAATTTTCTACACTTTTTTCAGTACTTGCTGAATGTTTATTCCATTTTATAAGTGAAGAAATTTTCCCAACAATTTATTATTTGATATGATTAAGTGGAGATATCTGAATTGTGAACAACATTACATACAGAGAGTGATGTAAACCACACTATATATTAGTACCTGCTGAATTTTTACTCCATTTTTTAAGTGAAAAAAATAATCCCCAAAAATTTCTTATTTGATGTAATGATAAAGTGTAGATATCTTAATTTTTCAAAAATAGTACATACAGAGAGGGATGCAATTTTTTTTAAATCATCGGTGTTGAGTTTCTTAGTCTTATCTTTAACTCTTGTTCTGAAGAAATGGAAATTCACATTTTTTAATCACGATGTTTTAGAATCAGTCTTACAGAGAATACCTATTAACAACGTATATTTATGATGACAGGCAATGGTAACATTCCTTTTATATGTTACTTTCAGTTGAGTTGTTTGGCAAAAGAAAATATAAAACTAAAAGCGACCATGCTGGTCGCGCAGCGGCTAGTGTTACTATAAATTATGCCAAAAAAGTACAAAAGAATACGCAATATATATATATATATATATATATATATATATATATATATATATATATATATATATATATATATATATATATATATATATATATATATATATATATTATATAAATATAATATATATATATATATATATATATATATATATATATATATATATATATATATATATATATATATATATATATATATATATATATATATATATATATATATATATACATACATAAAATAAAGTTTATGCCGCTCATATTGTATAGCGGTGAATTCGTCCCGTGGGTCTAAAATCTAATACCAGCCAAGGAAAGGGTAATTATATTATATTTCCCCAAAAGAAACGTTGGATCACCTGCTGGTGTTTCCGTATTAAGGTAACCAATAAAAATTAATGTGTATATAGAAGGATGTTGTCAGGATAAGTGCTTGTCTCATAAAATGTTAATTTTGGAATTTCTGATTAATTTTTTTCATCTCATGTGATATGATACGAGCCCATGGGATGGTTTTCTAAATGACCATGAAATATAATTTGAAACAGATATTTACGGTTCAAACGCATTTTTTATTCAGAAAATAGGTATTCATACAAAGTATTTTTGCATGGAAACATTTTGTAACGATGTAAACCCCATCATTTAATTCAGTGGTGTGCAAACTTTTTTCGACTCCGACCTACTTATTTTAAGGGGAACGCTGGGCGTTAAAATTTATATATTTTTACTTTTTATCATAGAGATATGAAATTTTGTACATATATGCATTTCACCGTAAATGTATACTATATTATGGGGAATTATAACATGTAATAAAATATATGATCATACAGTGGCGTTTTTTAAAAAATTGTTAATTGGAGAAAACACATTCTTACACATGTCTGAGATAATTAGAAAAACAAACTGAATTTGAATAAATAATATTAGCATTTATTATTTCTTCTTATTATTTAAAATTAATTTTATCGTTAGTTACAATTTGCACAGAAGACATCATAATAATTATCTACATACATTAAGAAATTATTTGAACACATAATAAAACCTAGTTACATATATTAATTATTCTGTGCTCTCGCCTGATTAAATATATTACAAATTATTATTACTTACCACCACCCTTGTTCTGATGATTATTACTCATTGTTGTACTAAACTTGATACAAAAGCAGACCAGAAATCTCAGCATACAGAAAATGGCGACTGGGGCTGAAGAGCGGAAAACCTAGAGGTATATCACAGTCGCGGCCTTATCTTCAACTGCTCAAAAACCGTTAAAATTTTTTTAGTACCAGAGAGTTTAAAAATTTTTTAGCACCAGTTTAGAAAGGCAGAGGTCAGAAAATGTTCTAGAACAATTAACACCTTTCAGCTATATCATTGGTTAAAAGATGGTTGCTGGGCCGTTGCTATGGAGAAACAATGTCCCCGTAATGACCGAGAGGGTGGCAAGTAATTCTCCCTTCTGTGCACATGACCTTGTGTACCATGCGTACTGTTACACGTCACACCTAATTGCCTACGGGATGCACATTCCCTTCTTCCCGGAAAACCGGTACGAAAAACCACAGGAATGATTTTCAGCACATAGACATTTAAGATTTACAAAATAAAATAAATACAGTTATAAATGTGCATGGAACCGAATTAATGTTGTTTCGAAATTATGAAATCAGAAAATAATATTTTTTTAAGTTAAAACAGTATAATAATCAAAATAATTATAAAAGTCGAGTTCCATGTCACAATATAGAATACCTTAAAAGAAATTTCCAATCTTTTTTAAAATTTTAGAATCTTAAAAAAATTAAAAATTTATAAACAAAATTTTAAAATACCCCTTGCGACTTAAGTTTTGAGATATTGTCTCGATTTTGCATTTTAATCACTTAAAACTATATTACAAACAAATCTGGGTATCAATTATTTAATCCCTTGAATAGTTAATTTTTGAGAGATTTTATTTTTCTGAATTCCATCCCGAATTTCCTCAAAATTTTTCCTTTTAATAAGTTATAAATCAAATTTAATTACCTTTATGAAGTCGAATTGTAAAATGCATACCCAGTTTCTTTATAAACAGTATCAGGATTCTTCCTTATCAATTTCATGAATTTTGAGCAAAAATTAAGTTGCAAGGAGCATTTACTAAAAAATCTAAAAACCTTGAAAAATCTGTTTTAAGAAATACAAATTTAAAGTTTATTCACTACACACACCTTTATTACTTACTTCGTAGAAGCTTCATAAATGTTTTTTTACTTGAAAAAAACTATTTTGATACTATTATCCTACGGAAACATGTATATTTTTTTACAATAACGTAATCAATATTACAATAAGAAAGATTTGATCAAATAAAGGTCCATGGTCTCCATAAATAAGTAAAAAAAATCACTCGACCCTTATGAAAATTTTTTGATACTAGCAATTTTTTTTTTCTAAACTAGAAAAATATCATAAAAAATAAACAAAAGTAATATGCAAATTTGACAAACTATTTTAAAAATCAATGAAATATAGACTTTGGGTACATATTTATTTTAAGCAATAACAATAAAAATGTCTTGTCTACCTTCTGCGCTTGATTTTTGGCGAATTTCATGTGACTTAAACTTCTTATTAAATATTCCGTGTATTTCAATTAGGTAAAAATTAACAAAAATGAAAATTATAAAAGAGCACGATTTCAAAATTATAAGCGTCTTACGTATAAATAATTCAAAATTATAAACTTCATTTATTTATACAAAACTAAAGTAGAAAATATTAATAAGAAGGTTTGAGAATTGACCTTAGATACTATTTACTCAACATTTAGTGACATATTTGAGAGCGGTACTCTCGTATCATCAAATATAGACTTTGAAATATCAATATTCAATATCTCTATATCTATATTCTATAACCTTTGAAAATATCAATATTCTATAATCTTTGAAATATCAATATTTCATTGATACCCTCGTATCAATGAAATATAGACTTTGGGTACATATTTATTTTAAGCAATAACAATAAAAATGTCTTGTCTACCTTCTGCACTTGATTTTTGGCGAATTTCATGTGACTGAAACTTCCTATTAAATATTCCGTGTATTTCAATAAGGTAAAAATTAACAAAAATGAAAATTATAAAAGAGCACGATTTTAAAATTATAAGCGTCATATGTATAAATAATTCAAAATTATAAACTTCATTTATTTATACAAAAATAAAGTAGAAAATATTAATAAGAAGGTGTGAGAATTGACCTTAGATGCTATTTACTCAACATTTAGTGACATATTTGAGAGCGGTACTCTCGTATCATCTTCCGGGTTAAGTCATGATCGTTGTTAGGTTTTTATAGGCACTCATTTTGAAAACACAGCCTCGCACATGTAGGTAAAAGCGAATGATAGCTAAGTAAGTATAGCCTTACCTATCTATTTATTTATTTACTAGCGGCCCGTCCCGACTTTGTCCGGGTTGAACAAAATATTATACCAATAAATTTCCAGTTGATAGCCAATAAATTGTAAATCTTTTTTTACCTTAATAATAACCTAAATAATACCTTAAATTAATATTACGTCAGTTATTAAAATTAATTAAAATTAATTTTTTAAAAGAAAAAGGCGTGCCGGAGAACGGCTAGGTTCGAACCGCTACCGTCAGAACAAAAGCCCACCACGATAGCACCACGCTAAGGATCGTTGAAATCTTCGGCAAAAAAAGCGGTAGAAGACAGTAGCGGTAACAATGGAGATTCTTAGGATTAAGCACCTAACTTTATTTCTACTGATCAGATATACATAATGTATAGCCTATGTCCATCTGGAATAATGTACCTTTCAAACAGTGAAAGAATTTTTCAAGTAGGTGCAGTGGTTCTGGAGATTACCCTCCACGTACAAAATCGCTCTCTCTTTATATATAAGTATAGATTTATTAAATTTATAAAAAGTAAATAAATATATTAAGAAATATAATTGCAGAAATTTAAAAGGATATTTTTAATTAAATAGTTCAATAAGAAGTAAATTTACTTCAAAGTATCTGGGGGACCCTCCAATTTTCTCCGCGAACCAGAGTTTTCGTACCACGGATTTAATTTGTTCGCTCTGTATCTGATAAGCTATTGAGTAAAAAAGAAATCAAGTCCACATTAAAGTTCGAATGTACGTTATAAATACATAGAAAGATAATACTATGTTTTTTCTATAAACAATGCGTATTTTCGCTATGTAAATAGATCAGTACACAACAAAGAATTGCGGTGCGCATGATCATAGAGCAGCATAATGCTTACCGCACATTGGAAAATAAAAAGTTAGGTAATGCAAATTAGTTATCTGATTTCAAACGAACTGTCTAATTGAAATATCCATTTAAAGCAATATAATGGACTACAATAATCCAATTAGAAGAAACGAATCATTTTTTAATTAATGAAGATACTGCTTTTATCGAATTTATTGCAATTAAATTTTTATTTTATATTTTGTTCGTTTATGATACATATCCAAGTTATTAAGATGTATTTTATATCATTTTTAATTCCATTGATTGGCCGGAGACCATTATACAATTTTATTTCGATGATTTTTTGGAATTCCTGGTCATTAGGTTTTAATTATCTATCATCTTGTTTTAATTAAATACCTTTTAATGAGGAAAAGCTTTTAACCTTTTTTCCTCATTTATTAACCCAATGTGCTTTTAATAATGTTTTTGATAACTATAAAAACTCGTACATAATTATTTTAAATCTTTTTGAGTATTAAATTCAGATTATTTTCGAATAAGATATATACAACGTTGTAACTAGAAGAGCTCGGCATTGTATGCTTTAGATTTAGCCACTATAAAGAGCTAAACTCTACGTGGTATACATTGGAGTAAAGTGTGTAAATAGAGCTAAAATCATCTTTCAAATACACGGAGTTAATTTTTACTTTGGTCGTCACATTTCAGGAGAAAGCCCTTACATACGCCGTGTATTTGATGGCTCCTTCATTATGAGAACATAATTTAGGTAATCTAACATATGTGGTTGCCACCACAATTTATATCAATATCTATATATATCTATGTATATATATATATATATATATATATATATATATATATATATATATATATATATATATATATATATATATATATATATGTATGTATATATATATATATATATATGCATATATATATATATATATATATATATATATATATATATATATATATATATATATATATATATATATATATGTATGTATATATATATATATATATATATGTATATATATATATATATATATATATATATATATATATATATATATATATGTGTGTGTGTGTGTGTGTGTGTGTGTGTGTGTGTGTGTGTGTGTGTGTGTGTGTGTGTGTGTGTGTGCGTGTGTGTGTGTGTGTGTGTGTGTGTGTGTGTGTGTGTGTGTGTGTTAGTTATACAGTTATTATCCAATAGGCTTAACGTTGTAGATGAGTAGCAATTCGAAAGGTGCCATTCTTTCATGTATCGTATTCAGTAGCTACTGCATGATTAAAAGATACAAAATCAATGTGTTTTTGAAGAGATATTACAAATAATACTTCTGTGAAAAGAAACTACTCTACTTAAAATTCGAAAATATTATAAAATTGGAAGTGAAATCTGTCACCAAATTTATTACAATTGGAGAATATGAAATGAGACAGAAACATCTTATTGTTGCCACTTTTGGAGACCAAACTCTTGAAATAGTGTTTGGAGAATGCTTCAGAAGTACAGCTACGTAAAAACAGAATAGAAATTTTGAAAGCGAATGAGTGATAAGTTTTGCTTTAACAAACAAATATATTTAGAATGGAAGGCTAAGGACCTTTTCGCATAGTCAGCGTAAGATTTACTCGTATTGACAAATTTCAAACCAATCACAGACCTTAACAGTTTCGTGGGTAATCGTTTGGAGGTTTATAATTAGGTAAATATATTTCAATACGAGTAACTCTGACTCTGATGGATTCTGTGTGAACAAGCCCTTAGTCAAATTGCTTCATAGGCTTAGCGTCGGGGGATCACGGGGGGCATGTGGCCCCCCCAACTTAACTTGCAATAAATTAAAACGATAATAGAAGTTCAGTTAAAATCGGAAAATTGTAGAAAACGTTTAAGAAAGTTGGTTTTTTCCCGCTTTTTCAAACTGTGAAACTGAAGATTCCGATTATGTCTTTAAACTTAAGATAGATTTTAACAATGATATGATCCATAACAAAAATTCGATATTTTTTTTCTCATATATATTTATATATTTTTTTTCTCATTTTTATTTATATTATATTTATTTTTCTCATTGTATAACTTTTGAATACTACTCAAACATAAATTTTATTGTTATTCAATTTAAAAAAAAATCATAATATTTCATATTTTAAGAACCCCCGCCAGGCAGTCAATGCGCGGAGTAGGGCCCTAACGGAATTCAATTCGCCCCCCCCCCCCCCTAAAAAAAAAGAAAAGAAGTTAGACGCATGCTACGGCTATGAACTTCATGGAAAGACCTAAAAAGAAAATTGGTGTAAGAAAATTAAACATAAAAAAATTAACTAATGGTAACATAAATATGTAAAGATACAATAAAAGGAAGAATAGAGAATTATAAAATTATATGTGAAAAAATTGAATTATAAATGTCATAGAAAACAACAAAATATACCCCCCATACCCTTATAACTAATAGAGTTAATATGTTTACGGACGTCGATCCCTTACTCCTTAGTTAAAGAAATATTTAAAATAAATCTAATTTACTTCTCAATTACCGTTTTGAAGAATGATATTATTAAATTAAATGTATATTTAAATCAGAAATTCCCAAACATCTGCATTGAAATAAGTTAATTATCATCGAATCGTGTTTCTTAAGGGTGAACATAAGCGGGATAGTTACACATGAAATGAAATTATTTCGTGTATAGCCTGAAACTAGTAAACGGAAAATAATTAATCTGATTTTAATATTGTTTCATTATATTTTCAAAAATTCGCAATCATATTGTGTATCTAACAAATTTGCTTTGAAATATGTTCTAATTCATTTTTCGAGGCCAAAGAACTATTCCTTTCATTCGTAATAAGATTTACTAAGGATTTTAATTAGTGTTATTTTAACAGAAACTCCATACACTTCTCTTATGAAAAAAGAAAAGTTTTTGAATGAAAAGATCGCAAGAGGTAATGTATAAAGTAAATAAAACAATAACTCTCAAGGGAAATTTGGCATACGATTTTATCAATAAAGATTCACTAAACAATGACTTGGTTTTATTGAAAAACAGATTTTTATGAGAAGGAATAAAGCTAAATATATGACAAATAAAAGAGTTCTCAACTTCAGCATTCGTGTAATAAACGGTAATTAATTATTTTAGAGAACAAAACAAACTCCAATCGAAGCACCAGAGTGATTATCATCCATTTAAATTGAAGAAAGTTAATCATGATTAGAGAGAATTATTTAAGAATTCCCAAAACTATTATGTATCTTTATAACTATCCGTCAGTATTTATTTGAAATTATATTTTAATCAGGATCATGTCTGAATATAAAGATTTGCACGTTTTTGTGTTGATGAAGACTGTATGGCAGCTTTTACGCGTTTCCAATATTTGAATAGTGTTTTTTTTTCTTTTAAGGGGACTCACTACCCTTAAATTTTTAAAACATTCGTTTTTTTTGAAAAAAAATGTATGTTAAAGCCTGATCATTTCTGAACAAAATAAAGCAAACCACGTGAAAATATTCCTCTTAGTTCCAGAGATATTGATATTCTAAATATTTAATTACTGATCAAGTTTATGGTAAGAAAAATTTTAAACTCATTTTTCTCAAAATGTAATTTTGCATCATTCCGCAACTGATATCTGAAAAACTATGAAACGTAATTCCATGAAATTTTTATCACTGCATAATCATGTTATTTTATTGTGTCTGAACTAGAATTATTGCAATCACTGCACATTTTGTTATTTTTTCAGGGGTAAATTAATGCAAAAATTTAAGGAAATTTTAAGTATAGCAGTTTTAAAAGTTGAGCAGTTTTAAAAAAATTGAAAAAATATTTTAATGAAAAATTATTTTAATGTTGAATGTTTTATGTTAAATTGTATTTTGAATTATTTGTTTTAAATATAAAACAAGAATTATACATTTAAGTGTGAAATTAATTTCATAGTTCTGCGCGCAAGCCAGTATATAATAAAAATGCTTAAAAAATAAGGTATATCTAAAGCATTTAAAAAAATATTATTTAAAATTATTTTGAGAGTTGAAAATTCGTTTTTTAAAATAAATATATCAATTTATCATATACATAAAAATTGGAAAAATTGGGAGTAAATTGAAATAGTTACAAAGAGTCAAAAAGTATGAAAATATGCCTTATTTCCTCGACTTAAAAGTAGTGAGTCCCCTTAAAACACTAGAAAGACAGCTTCCGTCATTTGAACGGTTTCGGGCATACTATTGAGCGCTATGTCTGTATTTATGTCCTCAGGCTTCTGAAATTTTATCACTTTTCCTAATTTTACGCGAAATATTCACACACATTTACAAAACTATATTCGATAGTAAAGAGGGGGAGAAAATGTGTTGTATACCTATTAAGACTGAAAGGCGTCAATTTGAAGGCAATATATAAAACAGGCAGAAATCTTTAACATAATACCGGAAAAATGTTAGTTACTTTTCGTCCCTACCCTCTTTTGCAAATAACAGAAATATTGGCTCTTTGGAAATATTGCTGTTGGAAAATAAGGACTGCATAAGCCATGCATATATTTTTACGGATAAACCATACCAGGTTGTAAGCTCGGCTTACCTGCATAAAAATATATCTAAATATATGCTAATTTATTATATATTGGCATAAAATAGTTCAAAATTTAAAGTATTTAACCATTTAAAAAAATAACATTAAACATTTTAAATTCTTGGTTTTATTTTTAACCGTCAAAATGACGGCGTTCAATCTTTTTAGCAAGAAAAACAATTCCCATCTTTCTAGTGTGAAACGTCTGAATTTTCATGCCAAATTTATCGTCCTCTGTACCCTTCTCCGTATAATAATGCTCAGTAGTTGTTCACGTTCATTTGTGTTGAAAACATTCCTAAAATCAACAAACTTTTGTTGCTGTGTAGACGCTGTTATAACAGCGCTTCCGATAAATTATCAAGTTACTGCAAATTGAATAAACCGTGAAAATTATGATTGATAATCGAATCCGTCACTGCTGTGACAATAGTGGAGTTTCAAATCCTTTTGTCAATTTGTTATGATCAGGTGTTTCAGGAAGCACAAGAGCTGTTGCGAATCTCACAAATTTTGAAATTATTTGAAAAGCCTGGACACGATGGAATGGGGTTTCGGGATAAAATATTTCTAGTTTTACTTCAAACGTTTTCAAAATGCTGTATCTGTTAGCATTTCTTAAAGCAGGGTTTCACATTTTAAAATATTTCAACAATAAATTAACCTTTAGCTTACGAGGCCCATTTTTCCCTCTTTTTTTACGGGGCCCATTCCCTGTTTAGAACGGGAAATTTCATGCCCCTTTTAAGAATGGCCATTAAGGGCGATATATATATATAATATATATATATATATATATATATATATATATATATATATATATATATAATATATATATATATATATAATATATATATATATATAAGTATATATATTTATATATAGATATATATATATATATATATATATATATATATATATATATATATATATATATATATATATACATATATACTTATATATATATATATATATATATATATATATATATATATACATATATACTTATATATTTCTATATATATATATATATATATATATATATATATATATATATATAACATATATACTTATATATATATATATATATATATATATATATACATATATACTTATATATATATATATATATTATATATATATATATATATATATATATATATATATAACATATATACTTATATATAGATATATATATATATATAATATATATATATATATATATATATATATATATATATATATATATATATATATATATATATATGCATGTTCATTCTTGGGGCCGTACTCTTGGGATACATGATATCCCACCCCGTAAGGAAAAGGTTAAAGAAATATATTCCTGCCTTTTCTTTATCCGCGTGATTCAAAATTATAACACGCGTGCTCTAGTTTCGCCGTGCATGATCTGTACAGAGGATGTTAAACTACAGCAAGTGCAATAAAATAATTTTGTTGGTACTAAGGCTGGACTGCTTGATTTTAAAAGATCTTAAAAATTTCGTCAATAGCCTTTCAATCCAGTACTATTTAGAGACTTGAGTTGGTAGCTTTCAGACATGGCTTGGAAACAACTGAACGTGACCAAAGAGTTATCACACTTAAATAATAGAAATGCGTTAAATAGGGAATAATGAATGTTTACAATGTTAAAACTAAAAACTTTATTCCCTTCAAAATTCTAGTAATATGTGTTTTTACCCTTTTTTAGTACATAAGTTTGTCAACCTTTACTGTCAGAAATTAATTACAAAATGAAAATTACATGATTACAAGATAAAATAACTTTGTATATACCATGTTTTGAAATTTTCTGTTGATTTATATAAACTTGACAATTCTATGTATTAATAAATACTTTAAAAAATTTTTTTGGATGTATTATCCCATCAACTTGAAAGAAAATGAAGTTAATTGGAAGTTAACTTGCGTTTAACTTCTCGTTCCCGCCCCGGTCGATAGAGGGCTGCACCATTCTACTAAACAAAATTAACTGAAAATCAATTCAATACTGCTTAAAGATGGCTAAAAGTATCAAAAGAATGCATTGTCATCGTGTTCTGAGCTATTCTAAAAGTTTCAAATGTCTAGCTAGTCGGGAAGTTAGTTAAAAATCGATTGCAAGATTTGTACTGGACAAACACACAAACACACAAACAAACAAGAAAGCGAGTTCATAAAAATATGGTAAAAAAATTGACTGACAGATGAATAGGTCTTATTCAAAGTGCTCCCGACATTAACTCTCTATAAAATACCCGAAATCCAAAATTAAAGAGAATATTTCTCCAATAATAAATAACTGGTTTCAATTTTTTTATTGTAAATTTCCCTCGAAATACGTTATAATTCAATCTGTGTCAATATTACTATGAAAATCGATTGATTAATGTTAATCTTAAAATAAAAGTATTTTTCTTCTGTTTATATATCAGCCATCATCACCTCAAGGACCGTCATGATCCGTATCGAAAATGCATGGAGTATACTGGTTTCCTAACAAATATTCGATAGCGGATACAGATTTTCGAATTCTGTTTCCTGTATTTGAAAATAAAACTTCAAATGCAATGCACGTATTTAAAAAAATAATTAAAATTTTTTTTAGTTGTGTAGTGACAGAATTCAGTATTTTTATGACCTATGAAATATCAACTTTGGAAAAATTAAAAATTAAATAGGCGTTCCCTTTATTTAAATGTTTACTTTAATATACGAAAATTTCAAAATGAGGAATTTTTTAGTTTGATAAGAAGATAAAGTACAACTACTTCCTTTATAATTCCAAAAATATTAACGAAATAATTCTATAGCTCTACACTGGACCTTAAGTTCTGCGATGTCAACTGATATGCCTTAATATAATACTGAGATTCAACTTTCAGGAGGGAGAGGGGGGGGGACAATGTAGATCTATTTGTTCCTCACGATTTTGCGTCCACGTTGTGTTATGCATCACCATGTAGTGAAACAACTACTGAATTAATGACACTCACACATACTCAGTGAAACGTCTCTAACCAACAACGAGCGCGGGCTATTTATCCAATGCTCCTTAACACAACCTGTCATATTTTTGAATAATATATAATTTTATGCCAAGCCTTGGGTTCCTTTCCATATCCTCAGAAATTAGTACTGCATTCAAGAAAAGTCAATATGTGCGAATGAAAGATTCTTTGAGAAGTTGAGAACTTTCAGAAATTAATTTTGATTTATCCTTACAGTGTCATTTGTGATTAAGTATCTTTCCGTTTCGTTTCCTTAAAAGTACCGAATAGAGGAATATACACGCTGTAGTTACTTAAAGGTAATGACGAATACAGAGTTTAGGCTTTGATAATTAATTACATATTTTGACTTTCAATCATCTAGTCAAACTGATGGATGGCTTACATTGCGAGCGAAAGGTGACTATGCAGGTATCAAAACACTCAAGTCTCTCTCTATACAGACATGAGTACATCACAGCTATATAATAATAAAAAATTATATTTTTATATAGATAATAATGGAGTTAAATGATAAACCATTTTTTTATTACGACTAATATTATTTCCAAGGTTTTCAAGGCAAAGTATAAGGCAAAACTTATTTTGCCAATAGGCATGTAAAGTTAACATGCATCATAAAAGTATTTCTATTTGTTTATTTTAATCTTCCTGTGTACATATAAAATAACGTCTGTAATATATACATATATATATATATATATATATATATATATATATATATATATATATATATATATATATATATATATATATATATATATATATATACTAAACCCAATAAACAGCCATATCTTAGTCAGAGCCGATCAAAAACTCCATAGAGCCAATGTTATGGAATAAACATCTTTTCGTAACCATTACTGGCCGCCATACAAAAGTTTCAATGTATGTATGAGTGGGTGAATGCAAGCGTAAATGTACTTTGAAATATATATGATTTACTCTTCACCATTTTTTATCTCTTTTCCCTTTTATTGCAATACTTTGTACATTTCATTTATTCCAACTCTCAAACACTCTTCAAGAAAAATTTTAGAGAGTATACATATCCATTCAAAAACCTACTCAACGCTCGCTACTTCTAATTTCGAACGCCCACGTGCATCTGCTTTTAACATCGTCTTTCTTTTATTACCTGAACGCACGAGAAACGAATAAAATGTTGCAAATTAATCCTTATAAGCTAGACAGACCCATTCAAAAAGGACAAGGCTGCCTGGACCAAAGTAACTTTCTTGACGCCAACCAGTCGACGAAGAAAGAAGGACTCTGACAAAGTTGCTGAAGTGTGTGTTTTAGGAGTTTTTAGTTACTTTTCCCCTTCTTTTAACTCGCTGCGGTAGCTCGACAAGGCTAAAAAAGGAGGTGTGAAAGATAACGATGAAGACAAGATAGTGAAAATATAAAGAGAAAAAAAAAAAAGAAGAGTGATTGAAGTTGCTAGAGGAGGACTTTTATGTTTTGAATGCGTAGATATGTATTAATGTTGCATATAAGTTAAATGGGCCGATTAATTTTGCAATCTTTCTTTATATGACGCAGCGTGAATTGCAGAAGTGGGTGAAATTATGAGAGTCGATGGATAAAGGTCTTTTTTTGTGTGAGTGTCACGTTTTAATTTAAATCAAAATGCAGATGCAAGGAAAATGAGAATACATATGATAGCGCGAGACAGTAGCGTTTTAATTTCTTTTTTTGGTAAGTTGAGAGTGAGTAACTTTCACAGCTCTTTTAGCTGTCATGCGAGTACGCTGCGTATGGAATATATCTGGAAAAGAATTAATCGGATGCAATATAATTTCACATTTTGTTGAAGTGTGAAATTTAAATCCAAAGAAAAACTTGTTATGCTTTTGCTTCATTTCAATAAACGTACATAAAAGATTTATTTGAAAAGTTTTTAATGATTTTTAATTTTCCGTGAGACGAGCAAAATAATTAAAGGTTTACCATGGATAATGGGATAAAGATATTAAATGGGAGTAAAAGGTGTTGTGTGTTAACCCTATTGGATTCGCTGACCTCAGTGTTAACCTATGCAGAAAATTTATCCCAGGATTGCCGACTTGGATTTAAAGATTTTTTTAAAAATTGTACTCCGAAATAGAGAAAAATTTTATACCTTGGGGCATTTTTCTTTTTTTTTTTAAACAAAAAATGCAGGTAACATTTCAAAATTTAAATTATTCAGGGGAAAAAATCTGGTATAGTGTGTTTTAATAGCTCATAAATTCCTTCGGTGGACGAAATTTATAAAATTAATCCTGTTTCAAGATGCAGAAAGTTCAGTCTATCTGAAAATATTTTTATTGGATTATCAGCATTTATGTATCTGTCCATAGGTTAACATTGCGGGGAGCGAATCTGATAGGGTTAGTACACAGCGGACTTAAAGTTGGTTAGGAATAATTTTCGTCAATTGTTACAGTGAATATGTATTAATACCGCACAAAAAGTTAATTTAAAAGCTAATTGATCACTACTTTTAAATGTGAAGTTGTGGATTCATAAGCTAACTTGATTAGAATTAACCCAAGAAATGTACTGATAGAGCACGTCTGAAAGGTATTTCTGATTTATTGCGGAATAGAAAGAGTGAAGCATTCATATCGTTTCTTTAAATGCATCAGGGGTAGTTTTTAAACATGAATATAGGATTGAATGACGCATTTTGGATTAAATTATATGTTTCAGCTTGATTTATACACATTAATGATACATATGAGAAGAAAATAAAAGTATTAATTTCATAATGCTTTTGAATACGATATCATTTGGTAAGTGATTAAATACATAGATTATATAGTAACAGATTGATTCTATTGTTCATCAAAATTTCATTTTAGCAGGAATACTGCTTTAGCTTTCCTTATATTTAAAAGAGAAAGAATTTGTAAATGAGGAAAATGATGAATGGCTGCATTAAAACAGTCGTAATAATATGATAGATTACTCATCAAAAGTGTTATGGAAATTCTTACATTTATGAAATTCTAGATTAGCAGATAGATTGGTCATAATTTGTTTGAATACGACAATGTTAAATTTTTAATGTCGTAGGACGTCAAATTAAAATTTGTGTAATAGAATTTTATTGCAGCAATTTTGCACTAAAGGTGAAATAGATAGTTTCAAAGAATTCGTCTGTGTGTTATCGTGTGGATGTACTTTCTGTATGTCATTCGTTCCTTCTTGCAGATCAGGAAAGTACTTCTTGCAGATCAGGAAAGATTTTTCTTATGGTTTCTATTCCGATTTGTTTCCAGACCAGTAAGGCATAAAGATTTTATTTGCTTTAAAGTCAGCTATAACGCTTAATTTCTTTTGCCTATAAGTTATTTCTCTGTGTTAACTAAACCTTTAAGGTATCTGACTACGTTCGGATACCTATTTTTGAAAAACTGTACATGCGAAAATTTCTATCTTAATTTTCGAAGGAATATAACACCAAAACTCGAAAATGATGAAAAAATAGTCATTAACTATGGAAATTTTTACAAAATTGATGTTTTGGGGTAGAAATTTAGCAAATTTTTACAGAACACGGCTCTAAAAAAAATTTTGCATATAACATTAAAATTTTTTTTGTCATATGTACGTAAGTAACTTCTAAGTGTAATGACCTACAAGCTAATCGATATCTTGAAATCTAAAAAAATACAGGTCATTATATGAAATTACATGTCAAATTTTAGTAATTTTCCATGAGATTTTTTTTATAAATGCAGCTATAAATGTACAACTAATATACCTAGAACCAAATCTGTAGTCCATTACATTCTCTTAGTATTATAAAAAACATACGTGAAAAATTTCATAGACATATCGTGGTTAGATTTTGAATTATCGCAAGAGTCGTTTACATTTTTGATGAAAAATAAGTTCTTCAGAAAACACGATGAAAGTTTTCAACTTGCTTTGAAATTCATAGCTACTGCTCATCTTTAAATCGCTCTAGTTTCATTTCTAATGATCGTATCGAAAATATAAAACCAGATCTAGAAACATAAATTTACAATCTTTAAATATAAGGAATAAATACGATTTCGGAATTTTCGTCAAAATCCATGTTTTAAACGTAGTCGGTGTAGCGTCACGACAAGTAGGTAAGGCTATTCTCTCTGAGGCATTTTGAAGAAATTTCACAACTATTGATCCATACCAAGAAAGACAGAGTTCTAATTAACAAACGAAGGCCAAATTTTTAAAACAAAATCATAACAATTTATTAACAAAAATAATTAACATTTAAAACAGTGCAACATATTCAATTTAAAAAACCCGTGCAGATTCACAACGTACGGAGCCTAAACACACATCCGCACCGCCCGCTTTCTCAAGCGTCTCTCTCAATGTCTGGATTTTCAGAAGGGGTGGAGGGGCCGGCAGATTATCGGCTGACAGCTCTTCTTAGACGCCGAACTTTATTACATTGCAGAAACGTTAAGATGACAGCTTTAGTGGCTGCATCTGTGAGGAAAACGGTTTTTAATCCCCCACGTGTTCCGAACTGGTGGAACCGAACAACACATTCCTTGAAAAATACGCAGCTGTGTTTCAAGCTCTTGTGAGGTCTCGGGAAAAAATAAGACCATATTTCAAGTACGCTACATCGGCTACCTTAAATTACATTACCTTACCCCCCATTTAACTGCTAATTTGAAATAATTACTTTGCCAGGCCTTTACTGGAACTAAGAAGGTGAAAGAGATATTTGTCCTTAAACACATTTTTGAAAGCACCTTCAAGTATCATTTTTGTTATATATATATATATATATATATATATCTTTTCTGCCGATACACCACCGAGAGACCTGGGAAAGTACGTCAAATCCTTACGTACTAACAGAAGGTATATCCTATTTCTATTTCACTGAAGTTTATTTTGAATTTCCAACCACGAGTAAAATCCCGGCGAAACGAAATACCCTTCAAAATACAATTCTTGTGCTAAGGAAAAAGTTTTTGTGTCACTAGATATTTTTTTGGAAATATAAAATTTTTCTTATGAAATATGAGTGCTTCTTGATAATTGTTTGTGAATGAATTACAAATTGATGATCTAGACATGAAAAAATGTGTTTAAGGTGACTGTCTACGTTGAAAATGCCATTTTTTGACTATTTTGGTCAATTTTATTTTTTGCAAGAATCTTGTAATTCAATCTTTTCTCTTTTCAAAACCGTTTTGATTTTCATTCTACATTAATTAGAAGCAGAGTTATAGCTATTTTTAAAAACATCGTCTGATACAAAATTGAAGTGACACACAACTTTAAATGCGTTTTTCTCAGAATTATGTTTTTTAGCACAAATCTCCACCGTCATCATGGTATCTCATATAATAATGCATATAATTTGATAAAATTTTCAGGAAATGTTTTAGATGCTATTGTTAATGAGATGACGCACAATAATTGATGTATAATAAATAGTTTTTTTGTTTGGGGCTGTTTTTATAAGGAAAGGAATGACGAATTGGGGAAAATTTTCATATTGGAACATAAAATTGTCTGTATAATTTTTGCATTTAAAAATTTCTCTTAGATTGAGAGTCATTTTGAAGATAACTGTTATATGTATCATGTGTGAGAAGGGAATTAAAATAGTAGCATTAGAATTTTGTGCAGAGTGATAGGCGTTTTAGCTAAATTTCATTAAAAATTACTTCAAATTGACCAATTTATAAAAAAGTATGGTATTTACAGGCAAGTTTTTTTTTATTTTTTTATTTATAAATGCTATTTTACCATAAAAGACCGAAAAATCCTTAAAAAAACAATTTTAAAAGAAAATTGGCTCCGAACGTAGTCACCTTAATAATCGAAAAGTATATTCCTGTTTCAGCCACCTATATTGTGATATTTTGTCGGGAAACTATTGAATAACTATTAAATCTGTTACATAAGTACAATTCTTTTCAATATATATGTTTTTGTTGTTGTTGTTGTTAGCACTGATGCCACCTTACCGACAGTATATTGTCAGTTCATGTCCATAGAAGCTATTAGGCAGAGTGGAGCGGCTCCGGTTTTTAATAACACCACAAGAGGCGGAGTCCGACTTGGCGAAAGGACCGGTCCCGTAATTGTGAACCGAATCAAGTGACGAGACCGGTACACTTGACCCCGCACCTCCAGAGGTAAATTTTGAGAACTTGGAGGACATTGCAGCCCCGTCAGATTTTACGTGCTCTGGCCGCCATTAGCGTATACGGCGGTGAATTTGTCAGCAACCGGCATCGAACCAGAGACGTTCATATCTCTAGCTCGCTGTCTTTGCCAACTGGGCCACAATGCCCCAATATAATTTGTGCACATATAAGTGCGGTCAAGTAAAAAGTAAACATAGTCATTATACGTCATATTTTAAACTGCGGGAAAGAAGTCCATGAGTAATTGTCTCTTTTAACAGCTGTTACCTTCAAGTTTTAATAAGTGTTCGAATTTCTGTTACAATGTTTGCAGATTTTTCGCAAAAAGCCTCTTGTAATTCCTACTTGGTTGCGAGAATGAGATACAAAGTTAGGAAAGTCTAGGGGCAATCTTACACTGGGCAGGCTTGATACTGGTGTAGTGGCAATATCCGTCGACGAAATGATTCACACGGTAAACCGAAATGGTGCGAGTTGAATCTTAAACAAGGGTACGTGGGCGAAGGAGCAAGTGGAGACCGCTTCGACAAATGGGTGCTTGGAATACGTGATGTGATTCAAGTCAATAATGAGTCATGGAGATATTTGTCAGAAATTAGCTTAAAATTCTAGATATCTGTTTTCGAATTTTATTTCAATGGCGAGGCATTTTTTACTTTGACTCATTCACAATCTAATTCTGTTGATTGATTTACTGTAAATCTAAAACATTGCTTTCAATGTGGAAACTAATCCGGAATATCCTTGTCTTAGCGAGTATTTGAACTGTAGTCCTCGGAGTGGTAATTTCATACGCTAATCCCTACTCAGTATAATAAACTCCAAACTTATAATAAGACATATGTAAACTTAAGCTGGGTCTTCAATAAATGCTTGTTTATTTTAGTCTAAGACTTTTTCTAATTCTTATTACTAACTCTGAACAATTAGAAAAATCCATACACAATCTAATTCTGTTGATTGTTTTACTGTAAAACTACAACATTGCTTTCAATGTGGAAACTAATCCGGAACATCCATATCCTAGCGAGGATATGAACCATAGTCCTCGGAGTGGTAATTTGATACGCTAATCACTACTCAATGTAATCAGCTCCTAGCTTATAATAAGGCATATGTAAATTTAAGCTGGATCTTCAATAAATGCTTATTTATTTTAGTCTAATACTTTTTCTAACTCTTACTTCTAACTCTGAATAATTAGAAAAATGCATACACAATCTAATTATGTTGATTGTTTCACTGTAAATCTAAGACATTGCTTTCAATATGGAAACTAATCCGGAATATCCTTGTCTTAGCGAGTATTTGAACTGTAGTCCTCGGAGTGGTAATTTCATACGCTAATCCCTACTCAGTGTAATAAATTCCAAACTTATAATAAGACATATGTAAACTTAAGCTGGGTCTTCAATAAATGCTTGTTTATTTTAGTCTAAGACTTTTTCTAATTCTTACTACTAACTCTGAACAATTAGAAAAACCCATACACAATCTAATTATGTTGATTGTTTTACTGTAAAACTACAACATTTCTTTCAATGTGGAAACTACTCCGGAACATCCATATCCTAGCGAGGATTTGAACCGTAGTCCTCGGAGTGGTAATTTGATACGCTAATCACTATTCAATGTAATCAGCTCCTAGGTTATAATAAGGCGTATGTAAATTTAAGCTGGATCTTCAATAAATGCTTATTTATTTTAGTCTAATACTTTTTCTAACTCTTACTTCTAACTCTGAATAATTAGAAAAATGCATACACAATCTAATTATGTTGATTGTTTCACTGTAAATCTAAAACATTGCTTTCAATGTGGAAACTAATCCGGAATATCCTTGTCTTAGCGAGTATTTGAACTGTAGTCCTCGGAGTGGTAATTTCATACGCTAATCCCTACTCAGTGTAATAAACTCCTAACTTATAATAAGACATATGTAAACTTAAGCTGGGTCTTCAATAAATGCTTGTTTATTTTAGTCTAAGACTTTTTCTAATTCTTATTACTAACTCTGAACAATTAGAAAAATCCATACACAATCTAATTCTGTTGATTGTTTTACTGTAAAACTACAACATTGCTTTCAATGTGGAAACTAATCCGGAACATCCATATCCTAGCGAGGATATGAACCATAGTCCTCGGAGTGGTAATTTGATACGCTAATCACTACTCAATGTAATCAGCTCCTAGCTTATAATAAGGCGTATGTGAACTTAAGCTGGATCTTCAATAAATGCTTATTTATTTTAGTCTAATACTTTTTCTAACTCTTACTTCTCACTCTGAATAATTAGAAAAATGCATACACAATCTAATTCTGCTGATTGTTTCACTGTAAATCTACAACATTGCTTTCAATGTGGAAACTAATCCGGAATATCCTTGTCTTAGCGAGTATTTGAACCGTAGTCCTCGGAGTGGTAATTTCATACGCTAATCCCTACTCAGTGTAATAAACTCCAAACTTATAATAAGACGTATGTAAACTTAAGCTGGGTCTTCAATAAAGGGTTATTTATTTTAGTCTTATATTTTTTCTAATTCTTACTACTAACTTTGAATAATTAGAAAAATTTGTTAGGTTTTTATTAAAAGATAAACTCAATAACACTTTACAAAAGAAATAAGCTGATTCTATTTAAGATATTGATAATTTTACTGTAATCAGGCTAAGATTATCAATCATAACTAATGAACAATACCATTTTTGCTAAAGTGAAATGAACTTTAGAAAAGACCTTTTCTTTTAAAACACATTTTTAAGGCTTAAAAATTCCGAATTCGAGGTTTGAATAGAAAAACAACTTTTCATAATCGAATAAAAAAAAAAGAGCAAGAATCGTCGAGCATAACGCTAATGGATTATTCAGGTTTTTACAGTACCGTGCATCTGAAAGACTAAGTGTCTTTTGATAATTAGAATGATGTATCTTTTCCGTTAATTTTTCCTTAATTAAAATTATACCTTTTTTTCAAGACTTTCTTTCATGTTTATTTAGTGGACTTACATACGAACGTCAGAGCCGCCTGTTATTTATTTAAATATATACACATTTTCGGGGGAAGGGGGGGGCTTTTGGTGTTGAGTAATCGAATTACAATACATATTAATGATAATCTCGTGTCTACATGTAAATAAATCAACGTATTTCCTGAAAAAGGTTAATGCATCCGATAGTTTTAATTACAATTTGGAGAGGCAAAGAAAAGAGTAACACGCGATATGCAGGAGCAAAACAAAAGGAAATGGATTTAACTTTAAAATTATGTATTGATGCAGATATGGTAAAGTATTAGGTACAAGTAATGTATCTTAGGGCACATTTAAGAGAAAATAACTGCGCCTTGTTTATGATCACATGGATAAAATAATTTTTTTTTTGAAAAATAGTTTGCAACAAAGTATACTTTGCTATATTTGCAAAGAGATGCAAGAGATGTTATATTTGCAAGATTTGCTATATTTGCAAAGTATACTTTGCTATATTTGGCTCCTTTTGCTATGCAAGCAGGACGTGAGGAAGCCTAGCAGTAGAGCGTTGGCTTTCGGTTCTGAGGATGCTCAGGTCAAATCCCGACAAGCACCATTAAATACATAGGCCGGATATGGGCACGTTAAATCCGTAGACCGTAAAGTCCTTCTATGAGGTGGTCGTTGGGTTGGGAAGGTACGATTTCCCAAGATGTCGGAACTGGGGTTGCTCGGTCAAAATTGTGGTGGTACCTAGCTAAGTCGGACTCCGAGCCTTGTGGTGCTGTTACAAACCGAAGCCACACTACTCAGCCCTCAAATCCTTTATGGACCTGGTCTGAAACTTCCGGCCAGGGGGCATTAGGAACAACAACAAGAAGTATGCAAAGAACAAGAAGAATTCTTGAATTACAACTGTTGGGCAAAATAATTGTTGAAATTGTTGATTTCAAATCCTAATTACTTTCATTCACTTGTGGCGACACCGATAATAGGAAAATAAGACCATAAACTTCTAAAGTATCGAGCCATATTCATAGAGCTAAAGATATGGTAAAATGGCAAAGAAATGTTTTTATTTATTCAAATTATAATACTCATTGAACAGTCCTAACACTCTAATATAAGCATACTTGGATAATTAACTAAGACTCCGATAGTAGGCAAGTACGATCATAAACTTCTAAAGTATCGAGCCATATTCATAGAGCTTAAGGTATAGTAAAATGGCAAGGAAATGTTTATATTTATTCAATAGTTAATCAAATTATAATACTCATTCAACAGTCATAACACTCTAATATAAGCATACTTAGATAATTAACTAAAACACCGATAGTGGGCAAGTAAGACCATAAACTTCTAAAGTATCAAGCCTTATTCATAGAGCTTAAGGTATAGTAAAATAGCAAAGAAATGTTCTGATCTATTCAATGGTTATTCAAATTATAATACTCAATGAACAGTCATAACACTGTAATATATGCATACTTGGATAATTAACTAAGTTAGACATTATGAGGAAGAATAAGGAAGAAAATTATGTATGCCCGTAAGCTTTTAGGACCTCGATGTAGGATCTCGATGCATTTGGGTATGCATTATTAATAATTGAACAAATCATTCCAATTATATATTGATAAATGAATGTGTCACACGAAAAATTAATAATGGGCTGTTTTATCAGGCTGTTGACTAAGTCATATAAAGTATTATGAAACGGCTACATTTATGTAGTCATTTGGTGAGACAATATTAAACCTCATCTGCATCTTTACCACTGATAGGGGACAAATAGTGATCCCTGAAGCAGTTAAATGCTTCACATTTGATTCAAGCTCAAAACTGTGGCTAAAGTTTCGTTTAGAAAATAACTGAATGCCAATATTTTACCAAAATAATCATTCACCTGCCAGAATTTCTGTCATGGGTAGAGGATATGACGATCTCGAATCAGGGCAAAGCAAATTAATTTTTTCACTATTTAAACATCGTTTAACTGAAATAACAGTTATATATCGGATTTCACCTCAAAAATCTTTTGAGTACAAAGAAAAAATTATTTTTCTGTTTGACTTGTTTTCGTTTAGGGAATATCTGTTAACTTCAATAATTTTAAGGGATAAAAAAAACAGGGCTTTCGAATTATGAAATACATGGAATTAAGTGGAGAGATATTGGCAACGTATCGGTTAATTACTACACCATGTACTTTAGATCCTTCTTCCATGATTGAGCTCCCAAAGCAACGAAGATTAAGTGATATATTTAGCGATCATGCAACTGTAGTGCTGATATAATCGTACATTAAACAGGAGCTTGAATTAAATTAAATTAAATTAAATTTCCTGTTAAAAAAATCAGAAATTTACTGCGTTCCGCAAATTGAAAATTAATATACTATAAAGAATTTTTGCCGAGATAAATAATTTGGATCCCTAAAGAAAAATAATAAACAGTTTTGAATCCATAAGGCTCTTATATCAGTCGACAAAAAGTTGCTTCAAGGGGTAGGGCAACAACTCTATGACTTCACATTACAAAACAAACAAAAATGAAATTTAATAATCGAAGCTGACGTAAATTTATTACTATGCGATTTGCAAGGGCTGATGAATAAAGGAAAACTAGTTATCGAACCCCACGACATGTAACTTTAATTCTTTGGCTGTTTTCCAGCATATTTCATTGGTCAGATTATATAAATCATAAGTAACAAATTTATATTCAGTTCTTTACAATTTCTTTTTGCTTCTTGATGAATGAAGCAAGTCTTACAGGCTACTATCATTTTAGCCGATGAAAATAAAAAAACATTTGATTGATTGATTTAGAAAAGCACATGAACATTCCACGGGCAGTAGCTAATAAATGACCTGATCTAGTTTTAATAATAACTACTCACAAATTGATATTTATTTTATCTGAACACTTGCAGCACTTTTTTTCCCTTGCTTATTATGCTTACATGCTGTACACAATTTCTTGTTCTGCTTTAGGGTTTACTAATGTTTGAAAATTAGTTATAATAAATTATTATGACTTATGTATATTGACTGCTCATATGTTATCGCGAACTCTATTGCCAAGTAAAATTGCGGTTTTTTTTTATTATTGACACAAATATGTAAATTGAGCTTTGGTTTACGCAATAAATAAATAAATTTATTAACATTTAGCTTACGGGGCCCATTTTTCGGATTCCCTCTTTAGAACCGGAAATTTCATACCCCTTTGTAAAAAAGGCCATTAGGGGGGTTATATATATATATATATATATATATATATATATATATATATATATATATATATATATATATATATATATATATATATATATATATATATATATATATATATATATATATATAGATAGATATATACATATACATATATATATACATATATACATATACACATATATATATATATATATATATATATACATATTTATATATACATACATATATATTTATATATATATATACATTAATTCTTTGGCCAGTTTTCTTGGGATAAATTCTATTCCACCCCGTAAGGAAAAGGTTAACAAAAAAATCCTGGAATATTTTTTTAAATTTCATTTACATTTTAATAAATAGTATGAACATGTATTTTCTGTCACATACCTGCAACTTGAAAAACACTTGTGACAGTTAATGCCACCCCTAGTTTGGTGTTCAAAGGTGTATCAGATGGTCCAATCCTGATGCATTTGAACTGACAAATACAGAATGGAACAATTCGTCACATACTCTTTTTCCAGTCGAAAGGTAGAGACGGGAAAAAAGTTTTAAACGCCTAGGGGGTTAAAAAATTTACGGTGGGCAAGATTATTCAAATCCTAGGTAAATATTGTGTAGGAACACCATTGTCACGTGACATGGCTTAACTTCTTAGTGGGCAAAAAGGCAAAAATGAAGGGGCAAGCACAGAGGCTAAGGTCCACCGAAATCTGGGTTTTTCCGACTTTATCACAATTTTTTAAAATTAAAAATTTTTAAAAATTGTGATTTAAATTTTTTTATTTAAAAAAATTGTGATAAAGTCGAAAAACCCAACTTTATTACAATTTTTTTTAAATTAAAAATTGAGTGTGCTACAGGCAAATTAAAAATTTACCTGTAGCACATACATTCAAAACATTTTAGTACGTTACTCCGTTGTTGTTGTTGTTATTCCTAATTTCCTCTGGCCGGAAGTTACAGATCAGGTCCATATAGGCTTCGGGCTGAGAAGCGCTGCTCCGGTTTATAATAGCATCACAAGGGTCGGAGTCCGACTTGTTCAGGTACCACCACAATTTTGACCGATCACCCCCAGGGGCGACATCTGGGGGAATCGTACCTTCCCCACCCACCGACCTCATACAAAGACTTTCCGGCCTACGGATTTAACGTATCCGGGCAAGACTTTATAGTATTTATCAGCACTTCGGGATTCCACCGACCGGTACCGAAAGCCGACATGTTGCCGATAAGCTAGCTACCTCTGGCCCCCAACGTTACTCTAATGCCTTTGACTGTGATATGCTAGTGAGAACGGAGTTATTTGCGCCCTTTACACGTGCGCTCTTTCCCGCTTGAAACCACGATCCCACGTACTCACTTAGGGCCTGTTCACATAGGAGTCCGTTGCGTTGCGTTAAGGAACAGATGACGTTGAGACGAAAATAAACCAATCATATGCATCCAAACGATTAGCAATGAAATTTTTAACGCCTATGATTGGTTTATTTTCGTCTCAACGTCATCTTTTCCTTAACAGGCCCTTACTAGCAAAAGAGCGTCGTTTTATAAATAGAATGAACATGTACGGCAGGGGTGTCAAACTTGCGGCCCGCGACGAACATTTTTGCGGCCCGGCCAATATATTGGCACACAATAATATATGTAAAATAACCGAGACAGAATTATAATAAGATAGGAAAAATTCGCTAAATGTTTTTTTAAAATATACTCTTTTTTTTTTTGCTATTATTAAACAAAATGTGTATATTTATGTTGAATATACTGTAATTAGGTAAATGCGTTATTTAAGCATAAATAATATCTAAAATATGTCAAAAGTTATGTTACTGACTTTTTTACAGATGAAAAATGTTGAAAAAAATTTTTTAAAATACAAACAAAATGCTTTTAGAAAAGTTGATTAAATGCTCAACTGTTAAATAATTAACAGTAATTTGTTGTTGAACGAAAAGCTGTAAATATAGATTATTAATAAGATGTCCTGTTAAAAAATATGTAACAGTTGCGGCCCACCTATAGTTAAATTTGTTTAACCTTGTTTGTTAACCTTGTTTGTTAACCTTGTTTGTTTGGCCCAAGTTAGCCTTTGAGTTTGACACCCCTGATGTACGGGATTGAGCGCGGGAAACATGCAGTACGCTCAAAAGCAGCATTCTCTTCCTCTCCGACACCTTCACACGTGCACTCAATCACGCGGGATCTTGGTTTCACGCGGGAAAGAGCGTACGTGTAAAGGGCGCCATTGAATCGAATGAAATGTTGTCCACTGATAAGGCGGGCCTGAATTATTGTAACCGTAAAGAGTAACTCCCTGTAAATATTGAAACTGAAATAAATAACAGGAACACACAGTTTCTTGATATCCATAATAAAAAAGAGGGTGGTAATCCTTTTTTTTTAAATTGTTAATAAAATTTAAGAAGCTGCGTGCTTTGTTTGTATTTGATTTAGGCAAAAATCAGCAAAAATTGCAATTAAAAAAGAGCAAGAAATCAAAATACTAAGCTTCAAATTAAAGCATTGAAAATTATAAGCTTCGTATATTTAAATAAAACTTAAATTTTTAAAAAATTAAATGAGATGTGGACCACAGATAATACTTAACTACATTTTTAAGAGTACTATTCTCGTATCATCTTCCGGGTTGAGTCTTAAGCGTTGTTTGTTTTTTTAAGCGACACATTTTGAAAACCTAGTTTCACTCATAACACATAAGCAAATGGAAGCAACGTAAGTATGGATTTGTAAGACTGACACCTTATTTAACAGTATAATATCATATATTTTTTAACATATAAAAAAATATAAATAAAAACATTATAAACATGTATTCATAGAAAATTTGAAGTAAATTCTTTAATAAAATAATTCAATACGATAAAAATTTTATCCCCGACCCTTCCAAATCTTTTCGCAACGACATAGGTCCCGTACACACAGTTTACGCACCACTATATATATACAGTTCCGATTCCGGTTAATTGGACCATGGGTTAATCGGAACAGCCGCCTATTCGGACTGAATCTTTCGGACCGAATCCAGTCTTGAAACATAGGGCATGTTCGTTTAATCAGACCAGCCGGTTATTAAGACCAAAATGATCGCGTCCCAATGTGGTCCAATTAACCGGAACCGACTGTGTGTATATATATATATATATATATATATATGTGTGTGTGTGTGTGTGTATATGTATATATATATGCATATATATATATATATATATATATATATATATATATATATATATATATATATATGTGTGTGTGTGTGTGTGTGTATATATATATATAACACTAGATATATATATAACACTAGAAGGGTCTTCAGTAAATTAATTTGGAAGTTAATGATGAAATGGATTGAATCTGACGACAATTACATAAATATCTACAATTTAACTTCAAGTAACTCTCGAAAATGTCTTCTGTATTATCTTAATTGCATTTTCTGTAATTTTTAATAATAAAAAATATATTTTTTAAAAAGGTGGCTTTTTATTACAATCTGTTTTTTTTTCCGATGACATCTGGGTTTATTGCATTTTTCCCGCTGGGATCCCCGGGAACTTTCGCAGTGTAAAAATTTTATGCAATGACATAAGCTTACGGTTAATCAGTGTTAAGGTATATATTCCCTTGGCAAATATACAGATATAATTAATTTTCGGATACAGATCAAAGAATCCTTATTATTCAATTTTAATTAGAAAATTTCTCTCGTGATTAAAGAACTGAGAGTGGATAGATATTAATTCGTGCCAATAAGTATAAGCGATTGATCGGCATACCTGCTCCATTCCTTAGAAACGATGAAGAATGCCTGATACGATGTACTAGTATTTTAATAAAACGGCTTATAAAAATGTCGATGTTATGCTGGTTGAAGGCGTAAAAGTGTTATCGGGTATTTTTAGCATGTAATAAACTATGTGTATAGACGCGTGAGTAACAAATGACTGGGAAGTGAAGCTCAGAATTAATTATTAACATACAAAAAAAAAAGAAAACCCTGCCTTTTGGAGGGTGAAATCCACAAAAAATTTATGAGAAAAATGATTATGTATTTCTCTTTAAAATGCATTGTGATTAAATGAATATCATTAACCGTATATTTTTGGTAGACATGTAGATTTAAATTATCACCGTTTAGAATATTTGATATTCAATCTAAACGATTAAACACGAGTAGCAGTTCTAAAATCGTACAAATGCTAGAAAAGCTGTATAGAATGCAATATCATAGGATAGCCTTATCATTCATACGTTAAGCAAACGTAAAGCATGATTTTTGGAAAATTTATAATGATTATAGAATTTTTATTATCGAAATTCCTTTTTGAGTGTTGATCAATTAAAAAATTTTAGTAATCAATGACTTGCTGAATACAAAATTTCATTTCTTTTTTAAATCGCGATATATCATATATATCTTTGCATATTAAACAGAGCATTTGAAATAAAATTATTTTCTCCACATCTCTTTGTGGATCATTTTCACGGTTTTTTCAAGTATATATATATATTAACTATTTTTACTTTTTAATCGTTTCTGGGATTTTTTGAATTAGTTAATTTCAATTTTTAAATCTCACATTTGTTTTACACAATGTATTTCAATTCAAACATTCCCATAAATCCATTGAACAAATATTTGATAGTATTTTTTTTCTCGTTAATATTTTGATTTGTCAAATGTATGCGTACATCAATCAATTGAATTCGATTGGTGATCAATCAGTATCTATCAGGAACTTCCAATAGTTCTGTCAGTCAATCTATCAATAACATTCCTCGACTGACAGGTTTCTTTAACGGGATTTTAATGACCGTAGATTTATATTACAGTATAATTGTTTAAAGGGTTAAACGACTATTTTAACCTGAAATTTCACTGATATTGCATCATTATTGATTTCATTAGTTTATGTTATAATGACACTTATTTTCTTCTTTCCACGAAAACTCAAATAAGCACTGTATTTTTTGAATATATGTAAGGTATACATAAGATTCGATTCACAAGAATCGAACTTTTGAGTGAATTAATTAAAGAAGCTGCTTGAGATATGCTAATTTCGGCATACGCGCTTGGTATAAATACCATGCAGCTTGATTAATACAGAGGTTGAAAAAAGAAGGTTGTTGTTAAGATTGATAGATAAGCGAGTTAGGGGAGCTACGAGGAAAGCACTCGAGGTGCTATCCTGCGAGTGTATAGAGGGCCCAAAGTTTACGTGGCAGTACTGCTGGTTTGACTCTCTGCTGGTTTGTGAGTATTTGCAAAGTGTATTTCTATTGAATGTTAATATATATTACGTACAAGTAGTACGTATGTTTATTGCTGTAAAAGCAAATTCTATATGTGCAACGAATTCAATAAACATTGTTTCATGTATAAACTGTGTTTGTATCAAATTCAAATAGTGGTCCCTTGGTAATATTCTCTCTCTCTCTCTCTCTCTCTCTATATATATATATATATATATATATATATATATATATATATATATATATATATATATATATATATATATATATATATATATATATATATATATATATATATATATATGACAGGCGTTTGATTTACGCCTGCTATAAAATATCAATTGCAGTCTTCTTCATTTAGCAGTACATGGCACAGAGGGAAGGTGGACACTCAAAATAAATGCTCAGCATCGTCCAATTTAATTATCTTTTATTTGTTTCAACTTCACGTAAACCACCTCTCCAAGATATGCACGTTTCAGCGCTCGTCATTTTCAAACTCGCAGACCCGGCTAGCGCACGTCTGCTATTAACGAATTAATCCCGCGCTCTACGAAGTTTTCATTAACGCGTTCCCCCTGATGGCACATCTGCAGAGCACCACCTGGAAAATTCTAGAATCCCTCTCTGTTTATCTAAGCATAATTTTCCCGCCGAACCCTGTACATCTATCTAAAAAAAAATTCCATCCATGGAACTTCAATATCGCGAATCGAGGACAGCTAAATAAAACGTGGAAAAACCCTTTTTCCCGACGCGTTTTGCCAATGACTTTCATATTAGATTTCGCTATTTTTAAGCCCCCTGTAATTTTCAATTAATGTTCTGACATATATATATATATATGTCTGTGTGTGTGTATAGATCACTCAATCCATTCCAGAAGAATTGGAGCATCAGCCTGAGAATGAAATAACGAGAAGTGCTGAATATAACTTCTATGTAAACGCTGCCAAATTTTTATCACAGTCTTATGAACTAAGGTTGCCTTCACTGAGTATCTTTGAGCTCTGCAGTGTGATGCACCTAGAATATGGAGATTCAGTCGAGTACGTGAGTCTAATGATGGCTAAATAGGACCGAATCAGTGTTTTTTCTACCCTATTATTAAAAGGCATTTTTCATTTTAGAATCTAATTTTGTAGAAACCGATTAATACAGGATGATAGGTGAATATCTGATAAGTTCCACGTAGTTCTGCTGTTGTCACCTTCAGTCTTTCAATGGGACACGATTGTCTCAATACCCATCTTTTTAAAATTGGACTAAAGAACTCCCTGGCCCGCTGTCTGTAATTCTGGACGCTCGATGGACGGTTGCTACATTGACATGTGCCCTACACTTAATAGTTTTAAATGTACTGTTAAGAAATATTGGGAAACCAGAAGGTTAATGAATTAATTGTTAAAGCCTGGTATTTGTGATAAATAAATAAGATAAATGTGAAAAGTGGCTGATTTCAGAGAAGATTTCAATAACCTCGTTTATTGAGTTGATTTATTCATCCACAAACTTAAAAACTGGTGTTGAATATAATCCTTATAAATCCTTATAAATATTTTTAAAAGGAATTTTCTTCCAAACTTACAAAAAAATTATCCAATACAATCGTCTATTCTCCTTTGAAAATTATCCAATATTTCACACATCATCGACCTATTACACTCCCACACATAAATAAATAAATATATATATATATATATATATAGTCTATGCATTTTTATCTACAAGCACACCTTAAAAATTTTTGAAAATCCAATTACTTTAGATAATAAAACCCGTTTCAAATTTAAGCTGTTCTCACAAGCATACCCCAAAACTACTAAAATATAGTCGGTAATTTAAAAGAAAAATTAAAATTTATCCCTGGAGACTGTGTTTTTTAAACTCGGTTTAAAATGTCAAATTAATATTAAGATCTATTTGCGGTTAAAAAAACGTTTCCGCATTTAGGATAGTTTTTAAAAATGTTCTAGACGGAAAAAAATATGTTTTCGTATTTAGAATGGTTTTCAAAAACATTAAGACTACCTGCATTCGAAATTTTGCTCCAAAAGAAACATTTAATTAAAAAATTTATTTTTATTATGATAGGTAGGTTGTTAGATATTGAATCTTATCAAAGTAATAGATGAAATTCTAAAAATAAAAAAAAGGTTTAAATTTTATAATCAGAAATATTACTTTTTGCACTTTTTCTCTAGGCTACAAACATATTTAAAATTTATAGACTCATGGTTGAAGTTTTTTTCCTGAGAAAATTAATATTATCTTTTCAAATAATCAAAAATATGCTTTGTTTTTTATAAGTTATCCATTCAATTTTTTGGGGAACTTAATAATAATATTCGTTTGGCTCTTGAGTTAGTGTGTGCAATTATTACGTAAACTTTATTTTTCTTGAAATTCCATGCAAGTAACCTAATGAAATTTCTTTTATTATAAGATGAAAGAACACAATATTGATGTAATTTCATGGTATAATTTTAAAATAAAATTCTGTCGCGAAATAAACCTCAAATTTTATGCCAGTTTCTTAATTATCTGCCTTTCTATTGTTAATAATCATTTAGAAAATATTTATCTTGTTTGTGTTTATATATATATATATATATATATATATATATGTGTGTGTGTGTGTGTGTGTGTGTGTGTGTGTGTATGTATATATATGTTACCGGCAAAGTATGAAATCCGGCATTCTATGGAATGCCTAAGCATTGTATATAATGCCTAAAACTACCCGGCAATGTATGAAACGATTCATATATCACACATTTCCTAGGCATTCTATAGAATGCCAAATGAGAAACCGGCAAAGTATGAAATACATTTCCGATTCGTTTCTAATATCACGTGGCAAGGCACTCGACTTTTTACGCGCGCCTCAGGCTCAGAATTTGTCAGTTGCACTTTGCGGTTTGTTCGGGAATGTCAAAATATGCAATTTTACTTAAATTTGTTCAGCAAAAACTTAGTTTTTTACTGTGCTGCATGAAAATGGAGGAGCAAACTGTAGTGTTGGAGAAGAAGTCATGGTCTATAGACATGAAACAACGATTCGACGATGAACTGTCAAAAATTCGAGTTAATGCTGCAAAAAAAGTTCTTTCTTAATTAAAACTACATACCAGAAGTTAATAAATGATGTACAAAAAAGCCAAAATGACTACTAAGAAGGAACCCAGGGACTATTGGTTGCTGAATCGCTATGATATGATGATTGTGGAAAACAAAAGTAAACTCATTTATCCTGTTAAAGAAGGCGTCATTACTATACACGTATTACGTCACGCACTCTGAGTTATCTCTCGTACTTCATGAAGCTCATTTGGCTATTGGACACGGAGGACGTGATAGAATGTTGAGAAAACTTTCAACAAAATACAAAAACGTTACACATCATGATATTAAACTATACATTCACCTTTGTGAACCTTGCCAGAAAAAAACAGAAAGGTATTAAAAAGGGAATTGTTGTGAAACCTTTCCGAATTTAATTCCCTTTTCTGAATTTAATTACCGTTATCAGGTAGATCTTATTGACTTTCAGTCTCAGCCAGATAGAGAATACAAATTTATAATGGTGTACCAAGATCGTCCCACAAAATTTGTGATTCTCAAGTCTCTAACGTCAAAGAGAGCTGAAGAAGTAGCCTACAACCTAGTGGACATATTCTCGTTTCTTGGAGCGCCATCTATATTACAGTCTGACAATGGTAGGTAATTTGCCAATAAAGTGGTGACCAGCTTGAAGGAGTTTTGGCCAGCACTGAAGATCGTCCATGGGAGGCCTCGCCACAAAGCCAAGGTAGTGTCGAAAGAGCTAATCAAGATATCGAAAATATGCTCTGTACTTGGATGCAGGACAACAAATCTGACCGCTGGAGTTAAGGACTGGGTTTCGTTCAATTTATGAAAAATAGAGCTTATTCTGCGATCAAAAGAACACCATACGAAGCTCTCTTTGGCTGCAAACCTAAAGGAGAGCTTACAACGTCTTTTCTACCCGAAGATGTTTTAAAATACAAATACAGAGGAGCAGCTAGAAAAGGTAATAGAAATCGTCCAAACAATGGAAAAAAGTGAAACTAATCAGATTATGCAAGAAAAAGATCCTGTTTAAAAAAACATGGATGAAATTATAGTCCATAGTGGATTAAACCAACATGATGAAGACGTGCTTACCGAAGATATTTCCGTTTCTGATACCTGTTGTGTGTGTTCAAAAGAAACGAGGGATGCACTTGCATGCAAAAAGTGTTGCCAAAAATTTCATACCTTCTTTGGCCATGCTAGTAAAGATGATGAAATGGATATTTTGTGCACCCTTTGTTTCAATACTGAAAATGCTATTGAAGGTAAAATAAATTCTAAAATCAATCTGCAAATACAAGCCAAAAAAATGAAACTGAATTCGGAAAAAAAAATTTTCCCACTGCTTCTTTGGGAACTACTGTGCGAGTTCCTATTCCTGACGTCGCAAGGGGCGAGGTGATTGGCAGTTGTAATGAGTGTGACAGAGGATGCTTTCTACCGACTTGGAGCTTCTGGGGGAATTTTAAAACAACTATATGCGAGAACACAATTCAATTTACGCCCTAAGAACTTGCTTAGAATTGAAGATATTCCTGACCACGAAATTCCTCTCCGGTCAGTTGCAATTGCTCAGTATAGTTGAAGCGGCCAAGGATTCGTCAAATGTATCTGAAAAACAAAGTGCCAAAATATGAAGTGTCTTTGCGTGAAAAATGTGATGAAATGTAATTCAAAATGTCATTCAAGCTTACCATGTTTGAACAAGTAGGTTAATTTTAATTTCTTATTTTTTATATGAAAATTTTGTTTCCCTCAATAAGAAATGCATAAATTTTCTTTCATTTTTCTTTACGTATTTTGAATAATTTTTTTTAATGGCACTCACATTTTTTCAGAATAACATTTGTATTTTTGAGGAATGCACGTCATTTATATAATAGCCATATCAGAACCTTTCTTCATACTTTACCGGTAAAATTCGAATTATCGAAAATCGCATGTTATCAATAATAGACTAGAGGAAAAAAGCTGTTTCACATACTTTTTAAAAAGTAATCCATTTTCTTATTTTAATAAGAATTATTTACAAAATTATTTGAAAAAAGATCGATTTTTGTTTGCTTCAGAGAAGAGTGTGAAATTTTACCTATTACACCTCTAAGTGGACAATGGCTTTAAATGTGTCCTGTGACATATTTGGCTGGCTTTCAACATATCTCCTCAAAGTGTCCACTGCAAATAGTGCTTCTTCTTTGTTTGTCACATTTGGTGGCAAATGGCGGATTTCTTCCTCCTCTTCTTCTGATAATACACACGAAGCTTTCGTCTGATCGATGATGTCATTGTCCTCCCACTGACCACACATTATTTCTTCATCATCTACAATGTCAATTGAATTCCATGTTATCGAAGTGCAGGGGTCTGTTTAACCGGTTCCAATCATTTTCGGCACAGTTTTCAGCAGGGTGGTCGATGTTAATTATAGGAGTACTTTCGTGGTCCTTTATGAATCCAGCCTTTTTAAAGCTAATCATTATTGTAGAGAAAGACACAATGTTCCAAGCTTTGTCTGCCATTCCCATACCTTATAAAATATTTACACAAGATGGTGAAACCCCTTCTTCAGTTTTGGACAACATTTTTTAACCACTTGACGATACTTCACTTTGAAACTTAGGATGATGCCCAGATGAGAGAAGTTGGGATTTCATAGTGCAATCTTCCTTGTTTATAACCCTTCATTTTAAAGTTTATGCAAGGTTTTACCACTGTAAGTTTTGCTTAGCTTTTCTATTTTTTAGAAATTTCTATGTTTGCATATTATTTTTTTGTTTTTAGAAAAAAATTTCTTCTCCATTTATGGAAAAAATTCAAGTTATCGAGGGTTGAGCCAAAAAATTCGTCAAAACAAGGTTTCTTTAACATTGAGTGCATAGGAAATTTGAAGGGAATTTTTTTATCTTCGAGATATCGAAAAATTCGCGAAATCGAGGTTCGAGTTAGCGAGGTTTGACTGTATATATATATATATATATATATATATATATATATATATATATATATATATACATACATATATATATATATATATATATATATATATATATATATATATATATATATATATATATATATATATATATATACATATACATACATATATATATATATATATATATATATATATATATATATATATATATATATATATATATATATATATATATATATATATATATATATATATATATATATATATATATATATATATATATATATATATATACAGAGGCTGTTCTCACATTTTTTAGACGATTTTGGTAAGCGTTAATAAAAAGTCGTTTGCTGCAAAAAAAATAATTGCAATTGTACTATGTTTTTAAAAGTCAAAATTATCGTCTGCGGCTTGAAAGTTTTGTTTTTATTCAAAATCGCGTTTTTAACAAATCAGTGGTTCGAAGACTACATTTATGCTCTTTCCGAAGAGAAATATGCATACTCCGTTATCCAAAAACGATGTGAGAGTCATGGTTTTGTGATATCTAAAGCGTCGATAGGTAATATCGTCCACAAGAAAGGAAAAAAGCGTCAAATTGGAGCCTCAAGTGGGACAAAAATTCCAAACAAGTATCCAAGGAAAAAACGGACATCTTCGACTATTGCAAAGGTACGTTGTTTAATCTTAAAAGAAAATCCCCTTAGTCAAAGGACAGTTGCAAAATCATTAAAATGCTCGGTGTCCACTGTAAACTAAATGATAAGCGTTGATTTAAATCTTAAGAAAGCGAAAAAACGCAATGTACATCGTCTTCTTCCAAATCATATCGCTGAACGCAGGACATGCTGCAGAATTCTATATAAGAAAGTCTTATCCAAAGAAAAATGGAAAGCAATTGTCACAATAGAGGAATCATGGGTGTATTTAAATGATTGCAACAAAAAAAGAGCCATTTATTATCATAAAAGGGGAGGAAAAAATTTAAGCACATGGTTCAAAGAATCGAAAGAAAGTTTTTCTAGGGGATTCATGATTGTTGCTGGTTTTTCTTATAATGTCAAGTTAAAAATAAAGAGAGTGGAAAAAAATGTCAAGATTAACTCCAAATACTATCAGGAACATATTTTATCGCCAATTTTTCTGAATGAAATACCATCGCTTTACCCACAGTGCCATCAGTCTGTGAGACTCCATCAGGACAAAGCTAGCAGTCACACATCAAAATCCACTGTAAATTTCCTAAAAGAAATGGAACAAAAAACTGGTATCAAGGCCATACCCTTCACTGATATCCCTACTAAATCTCCCGAGTAAATCTGGATTTTTGTGGTTTCGGACTTTTAAAATCTGCATTATCCAAACGTCATCCCAAAACCCTTACAGGACTCTGGAAAGCTGTTCAGGAGGAATGGGATAGAATACCTCTTCTGACACTTCAAAAGGCATTATTATCCTGGAAATTGCGGTGTCGAAAGATAGTTCAGAATAAGGGATGTCAAATAGAACATTTAAAACACAAGAATTTTATGTAATTTAGTTTTGTGAATACAATATACATCGTCTAAAAAGTGTGTGAACAGCCTCTGTATATATATATATATATATATATATATATATATATATATATATATATATATATATATATATATATATATATATATATATATATAATAACGTCCCACCATTATTAATTGCCTTTGAAAAGCTGACGCGTATTCTAAATTCCTTTCAACCTTTCAATAAAGCACAGTTCCTATTTCAAATTTCGACCTAGAAGTACATTAATTGACTAATTAGTTTGTTCCTTAAGGCACGCGCGAACAGTAAGATTACTCATTAAACACTGACTCAGAACCAAGCTCTTTGGCATTGCATGTTCCGAATCAAGGGAGTATTCGTGATTGATGATTAATAGCTTACATGGTCAAGTCAGATGTTCAGTCCTAACCAATTAAAAGAATTCTATGCATAGCAAAAGAATTCTCTGCTTCCTCTTGGCCTTGATGGCACTCCTGTATCTTCTGTCTTCGCTGTAGTGTCCGCGTCCTATATTTCCGCCACGATTAGATGTAAAATCTGTATTCACAAGCCCCGGCAGGCGGTCGGCCGTTAGTATTGTTTGTGTTTATCCAGCTGAATAGTATCTTCTGAAATGTGTGCTGAATAATATCTGCTGAAATGTCTGCTGTCTTGAAGTATACTTTTATGGAATAAAGTACTCCGGCTATTGTATGTGTTCACTGCTTTGGTCTCGACTATATTATTTTTGCACCATCTCGACCTCGTTTCACGAACGCTAATTTTTTGTATTTTACAGTAGTTCTTTTGGGTACATCTAGATCATGATTTCTTATATCCTGTAGAACAAGGTAATTCTCATTTATAATTTTGTTTCAGTCAGTATTTTTTACTTCAAAAGAATATCAATTAAGGGACCAGAGGAAATGGTAAACGGACTAAACAGGTCCTTGGAATTAACTGGAATTAACTATACTTTTCAATTCCATAAATCAAAATTACTGCTTAAAAGCAATAGTTACACAAACATCCCTGAATGATCTCGGGACAACGAAGTGTATGAGGTAAAGAGCGAAAAAAACCACCAAGTTAAAAGTTTTCATTTGAGTATGTCTGACTAGTGTTTAGACTGGCTGACTAGTGTTTAATTTCTTTATGTACTGTTTTAATAATTGGGGTAATTTAATTATTAAAACAGTACAAAAAGAAATTACTTTAACGGTTACCCCAATTATTAAAACCATTAATTACCCCAATTATTAAAACAGTACATAAAGAAATTATGTTATCATGGGTAGAAAGTATTAAAGCAAAGTAAAAAAAAACACAGTACAGTCAGACATCTCTCTGTCTCTAAATCCTAAAATTCACCTTAAATTATTTGTATTAATTATTAGAAAAAAAATTTACAATCCAGATTATCAGAGATTGAGAATTATAATATAACTTACCACGGATGAAAAGCTTCCAATTTTAAAATATCTGTGAAGCTTTCTTTTCCCTCCTTGTGTTTCAATTGCTATTTTGCCAGAGGTCGTAAATGATATATTTTTTAGCGCCGACAATAAAAATATTTTTTTTCTTACAAGTTTAATTAAATGTTTTTAGCAACTTCATTTCTAATGTGAAAAAAAATTTCGTGCTTACATTTTGTTTATTTTATTGAGCAGGTGATAATTTAATCCGAGTTTTGACAGTTAAAATATTACTTTTGTTTCATAAACTGGTTTAGACGAAACTCTCTTAGCTTTGTTATGCTTAATTGTCAAAAAAAATTAAAAGTCGATAAATTCACTATCAAATGACTGTAAATTTGTTTTTGTATTGACATTTTTTTCAACCATTTGAAGTTGTTGTACTTGAAAATGTGAAGGAAAAATTGAGTTAAACATTCTTGTTATTGATCTTTTTGTTTACTTGCAAACTTTTTATTTTCAAGTGCAAGATATCCGTCCAGAAATGCAGTCGGACCTCTATTTGACAAAGTCGCTAAATCCCGAAAAAAGTTCGTTTTATGGAAAATTCGTTAAATAGAGATTCACCTTTTAAAATACTTTAAACTACAGAAAACATATTTTAAATTCATAAACACTAAATACTATTAATAGAAGTAATTAATCACACCTTTATTTTGTAAATTAATTTCTATTTCTTTTATATATCTTACCCATCAAACAGAAATTTGCATGGAAAATAAGAATAAATCAAAATATTGTCCGGGAATACACTGTATTTTCGATTTTAAAAAATTATATTAAAATTAATGAATTTTAATGACATTATCGAATTTATTATAACAAGTAATTTTAAGCATACATTACCTCATTTGTCCTAAAATTTAATTACTGCTAAAGTCTCTTAATTTTGTCTAAGTTTTTTTGTTTGAAAATTTTTTTTCTCTCATAATACGTCTCGCATCTTTGCAATGTACTAAAAAGCCCTTCAGGCGTATTTTCCTCAAACTGTAATTCGCATCGGAATGTGTAAAAAGAAAGTTAATGTGATAAATGTGTTAAAAGAAAGAATAAGTGTGAAATGTTCAGAAATATTTTGAGAAATATGGAGGTAAAAAATATTGGATCACAAGAAAAAGTTCGTTAAATAGAGAATGCACTTCGCTATTTGGAGGTTATTTTACGAAGAAATTCGCAAAATGTTCTGGGTTTCAAGGAAAAGTTCGCAAAATAGAGAAATTCGCAAAATAGAGGTTCGTTAAATAGAGGTCCGACTGTAATATTTCATTGAGACTCTTAGACGAAATGATGGCTACTTTTATGCGAAAAAAGTAATTTTTTTCCGCTTCGTAATTGAGTAAACACCCTAAATAAAGTTTCTGAAAATCTTCTAAAAATAAAAAGATGAAAAGTTCCATTACTTGTAAAAAATGCATTCTGATTTACTCACACCCACACAAATTATTCCGAATACACTTGCAATAAAGAAGAAGGCGGCAAGAAAATCACGAAAAGGCAAATACTGATCATTTCCTAATTTGATTTTTAAACGGCTTCAAAAATGCATTAAAGAGGTATTTTACGTATTTATACGTCGTTCTACGCTTTCTTTCAAAAGAAGAAAGATTTAATGTGTCACGTTTCAGTTATGGAAGATGACACAATGTCTTCCTTTTATCATCTTCTATAGATTGAGATTTTAAAATATTTAGCATATTTTCTGTCAATGCAAAAGAGAGTTTTATGGATTTTTTTTATAGCTGCAGACATTTGTCAGAATTGTTATATGTTTTTTGAATTGTTTTTGTGAATTGCTATACGGCTTTTTTTTATTTCTTCTAAAGGGAAATGAGGATTTGTGCTTTGCTCGTAACATTTAAACAAAAAATTCAACATTCTTTCTGCATTTCAAAATGGAAGATCATAAATCCTGTTAATTTACCTGCAGATATCCGCATAAAAATCAAAATTTGAAAAAAAAGTGCGTAAATAATGTGTAATCAATGCCCTGTTTTATATCATAAAACAATTTTTTCTTGCTTAAACCCTGAAAGATCTTTATTGTGGGGGTGAACAAAAAAATATGTCTACGCAAAGACACACAGTTCTCTCGAAGAAACAGTTAGGGCACATTACAGGTTTCTTATTTAAAATTAAAATATAGGGTGTCCAAGCTAATCCAAAAGTTATGACTTATTTACGGAACTACCCATTAGAATTATTTACGGAACTACCCATTAGAATTTAAGAAAAAAATATTTTAATAGAAAGAAAATCTCACGAAGTTTTAATATCAATCACAGATTTCGATCATAGTATCATAGATAATTTTCGCTTCAGTAAAATATCTTTAATTATTTCTTAACGAAACACTTTTAACCAAAATAACATTCTCTGAAAAAAAATTCAGTTGCCCTTTTAAAAGCTATCCTGTCGACTCATCTCTATATCGCCAAACTTAAAAGTCATATTACCTATCAGATTTAAATTTTTGAAAAATTAAAGTTACAGATATGAGCTAGAAATACAGGGTGTCCGGACTAAAGGTATCCAAAAGTCATGACTTATTTTTACAGATCTACCCATTAGAATTTTAAAAAAAAATTATTTAATTAGAAAGAACTTCTCACCAAGCTTTAATATTAGTCATAGACTTCGATCATAGTATCAAAGATTTTGATGTGTGCACCTTTTGTAGCACAACAAACTTCTAAATGGTAATCCAGTTCTCTCCAAGTGTTTCGTAGCATATCAGGCGTTATTAGACTTTTTTGCTTGGTGGATTCGTTAAATCTGTTGTGTATAAACAAAAAATTGAAACTGTGGATGAGTTGAAGAAGCGTATCATTCAAGCAATTACTCCTGATACGCTACGAAACACTTACAGAGAACTGGATTACCATTTAGACGTTTGTTGTGCTACAAAAGGTGCACACATCGAAATCTTTGATACTTTGATCGAAGTCTATGACTGATATTAAAGCTTGGTGAGAAGTTCTTTCTAATTAAATAATTTTTTTTAAATTCTAATGAGTAGATCTGTAAAAATAAGTCATGACTTTTGGATACCTTTAGCCCTTGACACCCTGTATTTCTAGCTCATATCTGTAACTTATGAGTCGACAGCATAGCTTTTAAAAGGGCAACTGAAATTTTCAGAGAATGTTATTTTGGTTAAAAGTGTTTCGTTAATAAATAATTAAAGATTAAGATATTTTACTGAAGCGAAAATTATTCATATAATTTGTAATATACAGTGGTACCTCGACTGGTCGTTTTTGGAGGAACCTATTGCACTCAACGATAAATATTGGAAAACTATAGATGAGGGAACATAGCAAAGATATACTATCATCGGAACTGAATGAAATAATCGATAAATACGGGGAAACGATTATTCGGGGAAGAATCTATCGAGGTTCCACTGTAATAATGTATTATTAATGTAACAACAGAAATTTCTTCGTACTGGGTAATATGCCATAGTATCATATAATATCAAAAAAATTAGAAATAGTTTGCTATTGAGATGAGTTAAAATAGAAACAAGAGTGTCAAAACAAAATTTACGGTTCTAACTTAGCGAAATCCCCCAAAAATTCATCTGTAAACTCATAAAAAAGAGTACATATTCTGGAGCAAATGTCAGATGTTTTGCATAACATGTTAAAGTGATTTTGTAGAATTTGCAGATCTGAATTTTATTCATGCCATTTTAAAACTTTGACATACTTTTATACTTTTTTTCTGGTAATATAATTTGTTACCACTATTCAAACATTATATGGTTTTACGGCAATCTCTTTTCACAAGAAAGAAGTTTACGGGTATTTGGATATGAAAATTCTTCTAAGATTACAGCATCACCAGGTTTAAATTTAGAGGGTACAAAACAAGCATCATACCTAATTTTGTTTTATGATAATCTATTGTCCTCTGTTTTGCTAGTTTTCGAGCTTCATCCACTGGAGGGTAATTAGTTTGATTTATAGGGGATTCATAAGGCTGCTTGCCCAACATTAAGTATGCAGGGGTGAATTTTGTAACTGAATGGGGACTATTGTTATATTCGGTAATGATTTGTTCCAACAAACGTGTCCAAGGAACTTTAGTGGACGAAGAATTGACTTTACATTTTAACCTACTTACTATTGATTGATTCACTCGCTCCACTTTACCGTTGGTCTGAGGATAATGTGCTGAAGTCAAAAGATGTTTCACATTATAATTTTGAAGGAATCCCCTGAATCGTGATGAAGTAAAGGCTGCATTCCTATCCGTTAGAATTTTTTCTGGTACCTGAACTTGGAATATTTGCTTAAGGCAGTTGGCATACGTTTCTGTGGTGACACTTTTAGAGGGAAATGCCCACACATATCTTGTTGCATGGTCTATTGCAATGTGGAGATATTTTTTTGTAGAATTATAATAGTTAAAACCACCGACAGTATCAACAGAAATACATTCAAAAGGTTTATCTGTTGGAGGTACAATTTGCATAAGTCCAAATTTTTTCAATTTTGATTTCTTGTTAAATTGGCATGTTGCACAGTGTTTGACAAACTTTGCAATATCCTCAGTTATATGAGGCCAATAATACTGAGGGGTAATCAAATTTAGCATTTTTTGTACACCAGGATGACCAAATTGATTTGACACTTTTGCAACAATTTTAAACGTAGTGACATAGGAACAACAATTTTATGTAGATTTTTTCTTTTTAATATGATTACATCATTTATCTCTTGATACTTTGGATCATGAAGGTTGCCATTTTTCTGTTGTGTTTTAATTTCATCCAAGTTTAATAAATGTACAGTATGTTGAAGATGTTGGGAAACAGGATGCCTTGAGAGCATATCAGCTTCGACATTTGTGGAGCCTTTTTGGTATTTGATTTCATAATCAAACATACTGAGTTTTAAGGACCAGCGGAATAACCGACCTCTTAGATTTTTTACATTTTTGAGCCAAACAAGAGCCGCATGGTCAGTATGAATGACAAATTTTTGGCCATGGAGATAATAGTAGAATTTGTCTAAAGCGTCCACAATCGACAAACATTCCAATTCCGTGATAGCATAATTTTGTTCATAATTACGTAAAGTCCTTGAATGATATGCAACAGGATGCAATATATTAGAGGCATCAGGCTGTTTCAACAGAGCTCCAACTGCATTTTTTGAGGCATCAACATATACATGACATGGTAATTTAGGATCATATAATTGAAGAACAGGTTTATAAATTAACACATGTTTTAATTTTTCGAATGCACTCCTGCATTCTTCTGTCCAATTCCACTTAACATTTTTTTTCAAAAGTCTATTTAATGGACACCGAATTTGAGCATACTTAGGGATAAACTTATTATATACATTGATAGATCCTAAGAAACGTTGCAACTCCTTTATGTTCTTAGGAGGTTGTAACTTCTGAATACTATCAATGTTGGCATTATTTGGAGTAATTTTTCCTTGTTGAACTTCATAACCAAGAAAATTAATTTTGTCTTTGGCGAATGCACATTTAGATAATTTAAGTTTAATGTTTTCTTTCTTACAGATTTCAAAAATTTGTTGTAAGTGTTGCCAATGCTCCTCTTCAGATGAAGAAAAAATAATAATATCTTTGAAATAGTTATAAGCAAAGTTAATCTTATATTTAGCCAAAATTCTACGAATGGTTCTGTTAAAGATTCCTGGGGCATTTTTTAAGCCAAAAGGTAGACGAAGCCATTCAAATAATCCGAAACTTGTTGCAAAGGCAAGTTTTTCAATATCCTGAGGGTGAATTGGAATATGCCAGTAGCCTGAAGTTAAATCTAGTGTTGAAAATATTTTAGCTTGACTTAATTTGTCTAATAGGCAATCTATGCGGGGTAAAGGCTCAGCATCTGTTTTGGTAATTGCATTTAATCTTCTAAAATCTATACATAATCTTGTACGCTTGCCTTCATCACGCTTAAAAGCCAAAGTGACGGGAGACGAGTATGAGCTACTACTTTCTCTTATAATACCTGCTTGTAACAATTTCTCAATTTGGCTTTTTATTTCCTCTTCTTCTTTAGGAGAAGTACGATAAGGTCTTAAGGACACAGGAAGCTCAGACGTAAGTCTAACACGCTGGGGTTCAACCCTAATTAACCCTATATCATACTTGTCCTTAAAAATATATGCGAGTATTTATACAGTAAAGAATTGAGTTCACCATTCTCTCTATTGACAGTCTGGAAATTTTCAGAATTGTTTTCAGAGGTCAGAGGAATGTGAACCAACTCAGTACCTACATTGTTTACATTTTGACTTACATTTGGTTTAAGATTTACATATTTGGACTCATTATTATTAATATGAAATGACATTGGTGTACACATAAACATGTTATTACGTGGAATTATTAGTCCATTTTGATAAATTTGCATAGAATTACAATCAATATTTATTTGAAATTGTCCACATTCTGGTAATCCCAGGATTATATAAGGTAAATCATTGTCTATAACGTAAATTGTTACCTTTTTAGTAACATTTCCAATGCATAAGTTAATTAAACATGATCTCTTTAATTGGAGAAGGCCTTTTGCTTGTTTGACTAAAAGTCTTTCAGACGTCTGTGTTTTTAGTCTATGTTGGGTTGTCAAAATCGAGGGTATGATAGACAAGTAGCTACCAGTATCTATCACACAAGGAATTGGTCTCTTATTTATGTATCCGGATACGTTTAATTTTCACATCTGATTGTCATCAGTAAGGTTAGGTATCTGACTCTCAGTGTTTTCCACTACTTGAGGTGCCATCGGATTACTAATTGCATTTCTAAAGGGGCACGTCTGCACCCAATGATATGCATTCAGTATACCTCTCCCTGTACATTCTCTACATGGAGCTAGAGGCAGTTGAGTTTGGGAATGGACATTATTATAGTGAGTTCTTGGTGGTTGAAATCTTGGGTATGAGTTATTGAAATTATTTGGATTGCGACTGTTGAAATTTCGATAATATGGTGGTCGTTGAAATCCAGGTCTAAAATTAAATGTGTCATTTTGTGGAGTTCTGGGACTGAAATTATTTGCTTGTGGAGGTCTGGGACTGTTAGTTTCAGCATGTGTCTCTTGACTTTTAAGTAATTTAGAAATTAAAGTGAGCCATGCTGTTGGGGTAGCAGGAGGACTAAGCGCCATCAACTGCTGAAGGTTTGGAGGAAGACCATCAGATAAACCCTCCATTAATAGACTGTTTGATAATCCCAGCTTTCGATCACACGCCAATTTCTTATGGAAATAATCAGTAACCCCTTTAGCCTCCTTTAATTTAAGATTAGTGAATTCGCTAAAGGAGACTACCTTGATTTATATGAAATTTTCCTTCAAAATCAAACACAATTGTTCCCAATTTTGAACATCTAAACACGAATTAATGAAAACAAGTGCTTCCCCCTTATCAAGTGCTTTCCCCTTTAAATATTTACTTAAGTTATTTATTTTCCATTCCTCATTTTTACAACTTTCCCGACACTTTCGGTTAAAATAGTTTAGCAATGAATCCAGATTCATGCCAGCTTCGGCATCAAAACTAATAATGTGCTGTTCAGCAGTACTAAGCATTTTTAATTCTGTACTGGTGCTGGCGGCTACTAATTTAGGTTCCATTAAAGTACTTTGATCCAGTACATTTGGTATGTTGACATTGGTAGGGGGTATTACATTACACGCCGCGGAGGAGAGGCATAACACTTATCGGAGGCGTAGCCGGCACGACGGAGTGATGCAGTCGGGCGAACTGTAGATCCAGGGAATCACTTACGAACCTTAGGCGAGACACGCACTCTTGGAGCCATTGATGAGATACACCACTTCGAAGACTTGCTTTATTTATTTGAAGGCATTAGCTGCAGTGGCCACATGACTTGGCCTTACAGGGCGCGTCTTACATTACAAGACAGAAGCGGACCGCAGGTCCGACATCAACGAGAGTTAGACACCAAGAGAAGAAATCTTCTTTTCACGCACATCGTAAATAAGTGCTTTGCGATATTGACGCCAGAGGGCCTAAAACTTCTTAATATTTTAATTGGGCGACTTTAGATTCGTGGAGTTCACGTGCCCACTTAAGTTTATCGGGGACTTTACTGCTAGATCCCGCGCTTGCTAGAACCGCGACCTCTTGATCTGAGTGTAGGATAAGTGGCCATAAAATTCTTGCAAAGTGTGGTTTTTGACGTTACAGAACCTATAAATTCAGAGTGATTCAAGGGCTCTTCAAGATTTTTGACACTATACTGACATTCGGAATCTCATAACTTCTAACACTCATATCTGGGGATGTTATTGAGTTCAGCTACTTCACATGCCTGTATAATGATCTGCAGGGATAATATAATTTATCTTATTTTACTTTTAGGTTCCAATTTTGGAAAAAGGGGTCGTGCTTTATTAACAGGGTAATTTTAAATACGCTTTATATAATGGTGGGCCGTTATTATCACATATATATATTCATAAAAAAAATCGTAATGGATATTTTTATACCCAAAATAATGAAGAAGAAAATATTCAAATTAAATCTAATAGGATATACTAAAGAATATAGTACAGTTAATACAGTACAGTTTGAGGAACATAATATATTTTACTACATTTTAATATTTTTTTGGATATGTCCAATCGTCTGCCGCATTAGCAAGAAAAAAATATTTTTTGTCTATTTAGTTGTTATGCACGTGACGATAAATTTATTTAAAGTACCAGAAAAAGAAATCAGCATTTAATAAATTAAATTCTAAAAATTAATCATTAAAAATTCACCAAAAATCAGAAAATGGAGGTAAAGATTTGAAAAAGATCTCATTTTAAAGGAATTTTTATGATCTTTCTCCTGATATGAATTTTATAATCTTCAAACTATTATTTTAAATGCAAACTTGAAAAAAGCAACTAAAACAGCTTAAAAATTTAATTTAAAAAAATCTAAGAAGAATTTTTCAAAAATCTTTCTTAGTGCACCCCTACACTATAAGAAGAATCGCCATGCAAAATTTCAGCCCTTTAGGTCCAGCAGTTTGGTCTGTGCGTTGTATGTCAGTCAGTGAGTCAGTCAGTTACGGAACTGTTTTATATATGTAGATTAAACTGCAAATTATAGATGTGCAAATTATATAAAGAAATGGAGATTGCGCGATGAATAATTACCAAATACTTGTTGCAGCTATGAGAAAAAGTTTGAAAATTCCTAATCGACATCTATTTCCGAAAGCCTCGAATTCACTATAAATTTCAATTCTTCGTGCTTTGAAAGAGTGGGCTTTCTCCTTACCCCCAAAGTACCTTCTGTTTTGTTAGGATGATTCTAAAACGGCAAATCAAGATTCCAATCTCTCTTTCACCAAACCTTTCTGCATTTAAATCGAAACCGAACATCAAGGAAATCGATTGTTTCATCTTCTGCTTTCCGGATAGAGATCAAGACGCCATGTTATGATCCCGTGAAACATGTTTCACTAGTTTGCAAAAAAAAATATGGAGCTTTTCCCGCTATTAATTAAAGGAAAGATTCTTCGGGAAAATGATCTCTTCGTCTGATGATAAATTCGATCCTTGATCCTTGGACCCGATAAATATATTGATTAACGATTGTTCCTGGGATTTTGTAAATGTAATCAAGCTATTGTATTTTCTATATATTTTTTGTCTTTGCATGGTTAAAAGGTGTTTACATGAAAAGACGCCAGGAAATTTAGACACCTATTTTATTTTCTTAAATAACAATTTCTGCCGGGGCATTTATCTGAATGAATTTCCCATTTAGGTAAATATATTGACAGCTGATACTAATAATATTGAGTAACTTGAAAATAGAAAAAAGACGTTGTTTCTTGGTTTATCGGGAGCATTCTTTTGTAAATGCTTCAATAACTCCTCTTTCATTTTCTCGTCCTTTTTTTTCCTCTTTTGTAACTTCCATAGAAAAACGCATTGTTTCTAGATTTCAAGAGCAATCTATCGAATTTAACCTACTCGATATATCGAATTTAACCTACCTATTTAATATCTCTCGTTATTAAATTTTTTCTTCCTTTTGTCTGTTGTTTATCCTAATGGTAAAAATACATTATTGCAAGATTTCGAGAGAAATCTATCTCATATAAAGTGATTATATCTCACATTTCTTATTTTCTCTTTTGTTTTTTCTCTTCTTTCGTTAGAATATATAGAGTTTTAGAGTTTCACTTCTTCCCAGACTTGGGTAGATATAATTTGAAGTGGTACTCTAAATGAATTTTATACAAACACAGTTTATACATGAAACAATGTTTATTGAATTCGTTGCACATGTAGAATTTGCTTTTACAGCAATAAGCATGCGTACTACCTGTACGGAATATATATTAGCATTAAATAAAAATATACTTTGCCATACTCACAAACCAGCAGTTCTGCCACGTAAACTTTGGGCCCCCTAAGCACAAGCGCCGGTTAACACCTCGATCTGCTTACCTCGTAGCTCCCTTAACTCGCTTATCTATCAACTTTAACAACCTCCTTAGTTAATCAAGCTGCTTGGTATTTATACCAAGCGCGTATGCCGAAATTAGCATATCTCAAGCAGCTTCTTTAATTCATTCACTCAAAAGTTCGATTCTTGTGAATCGAATCTTATGTTACCTTACAAATATAAAAATAATTGTTGATACATTACGAGAACGATCTAACTTACATGATCAACTCATATCTATAGCTTGAAAATAAGAATCCATTGTTGCTAGAGATTTCTAGAGCAATCAGTAATATACAATCTACTTATTACCATGTTTTTATTAACTCGCTTTCTTGTTTGTGTGTGTGTTTGTCCAGTACAAATCTTACAATCGATTTTTAAGTAACTTCCCGACTAGCCAGACATTTGAAACTTTTAGAATAGCGCAGAACACGATGACAATGCATTATTTTAATACTTTTAGCCATCTTTAAGCAGAATTGAATTCATTTTCAGTTAATTTTGTTTTGTAGACTGGTGCAGCCGCCATCTATCGGCCAGGACGGGAACGAAAAGTTAAACGCAAGTTAACTTCCAATTAACTTCATTTTCTTTCAAGTTGATAATTCATCAAAAAAATTTTAAAAAAGTATTTTTTAATACATAGAATTGTCAAGTTTATATGATTCAACAGAAAATTTAAAAACATGGTATATAAAAAGTTCTTTTAATCTTGTAATTATATCTTTCTCTTTTTATCATTTTTCTCGGTGGATGTGAGTGCTTTGTGAGGAAGCTAGATTGTATCCTTTAAAGGGAGCTCGAAGAATGACTATTTAACAGTTAATACACCTATTCAGAAAGCAAGAGTCCCGGTTTTCATTCCCTAGCTAGCCTAGTTTATTTTATGTAAAAAAATATAGAGAGAATGAGTCACCAATTTGGGTACCAAATTAAAAATTTAAAATATTATTCCGAACGAGTGTCCCCACGTGTAGGTCGGATAAGGTAGAATATAACGTTCGATTTGAGAGATCATGAAATCGTTCCATAATCGAATTTACAAGCGATTCTAGTTGTTTGTATGGTAAGATAGAATGTTAATAAGAATGTATGTGACAAAATTTGAATTGTTAAAAGGAAGAAATTAATCCAAGAAAATTTGCATTCGTTTTAATACTTACAGATTGAAATTAACATGCCATGCATGTTTTCCGTTTGAATGTCATTGGAGTACGTTGTAAACGCTGTAAAATTCGCAAATTACAGTTAAAAACTCGAAATTTTAGTTGTAATAATTTTATTACTACAAACTTTTCATTTGTTCCCATCATCTATGACAGGTATTGTGTCTAAAATGAAAAATATTCATACGTATCAGTAAAGTTCTCAAATTATTATTAACACTAGAAAGACGGGAATTATTTTCTTACTAAAAAGACTAAACACCGTCATTTTGACGGTTAAAAATAAAATCAAGAACTTAAAAATATTTAATTTTTTTAATGGTTAAATACTTTAAATTTTGAACTACAGTCGGACCTCTATTTAACGAACCTCTATTTAGCGAATTTCTCTATTTTGCGAACTTTTCCTTGGAACCAAGAACATTTTGCGAATTTCTTCGTAAAATAACCTCCAAATACCAAAGTGCATTCTCTGTTTAACGAACTTTTTCTTGTGATCCAATTTTTTTTCTCCATTTTTTTCAAAACTATTTCTGAACATTTCAAAGTTATTCTTTCATTTAACACAGTTTATTGTGATCAATGACCTTGAACTGGTTTTACTAGACGGCTATGTAAATATCCTTAAAATTCATTAATTTTAATATAAAATTATTTTTTTAATTGAAAATACAGTGTATTCCTGGACAATGTTTTGTTTTATTCTTGTTTTTTCCTTGCAGATTTCTTTTTGATGGGTAAGATATATAAAACAAATAGATATTAATTTACAAAATAAAGGTGTGATTAATTACTTTTTTTAATAGTATTTAATGGCTATTAATTTAAAATCTGTTTTGTGTAGTTTAAAGTATTTTAAAAGGGGAATCTCTATTTAAGGAAATTTCCATATAACGAACTTTTTTTCGGGATTTTGCGACTTCGTTAAATAGAGGTCCGACTGTATTTGATACCACTATATAATAAATAAGTATATATTTAGATATATTTTTACGCAGGTATGCCGATCTGACAACCTTGTTTGGTTTATCCGTAAAAATAAATGCATGGCTTGTGCAGTTCTTATTTTTCAACACCAATATTTCCGAAGAGCCAATATTTCTATTATTTGCAAAACGGGGAAGAGATCAAAAGTAACCAACATTTTTCCGGTATTATTTTAAAGATTTCTGCCTGTTTTCTATATTGCCGCCAAATCGACGGCTTTCAGTCTTAGTAGGTATACAACACATTTTCTCCCCCTCTTTGCTATCGAATATAAGTTTGTAAATGTGTGTGCATATTTCACGTAAAATTAGAAAAAGTCATAATATTTCAGATGTCTGAGGACATAAATATAGACATAGAGCTCAATAGTATGTCCGAAACAGTTAAAATGACAGCAGCTGTCTTTCTAATGTTAACGACTTAAAATTTCCTTTAGTAATAATTTTAATACTGCAAACTTCCCGTTTAATCTCTTAATCTATGACAGCGATCGTGTCTAAAATGAAAAATATTCATACAAAACTATTAAGTATTTTTTACAAAAAAGTTAAACCTTGAATCAAATCTCCCAACCATCGCTTTAAAACAGAACATTGGAATAGCAACAAAATATTAAGACACATATTCAAATTTTCTAGTACTCGCAAAGTACATTAATCGGAAGGAGTAGAAGAAACTTCAAGAAACTAATGAAAGAGCTGCATTTTGTGAAACTTATGAAATATGCATTATGTTTTGCGATTTGTTTTTATTCCCTTTGTCAGTCAGCACTGCTTATTCTAACACATTGCAAATACCTCTGCGTCAAAAATAAACTCATTGGAAAGACATTATGTATTTTTGGAAAGAAAGAATGCTTAATTTCATTTCCTTTTTCCTTTCACGCCTCAAAGCGTGTCAAAATGTTTCGGAAAGCCTACAATCCCTAATTTCACCATTTGTCAACGAAGTTATTTACTTGTCGAGAAAATATCTTCGGTTTCGCTTTCTAAGATGTTTGATTTACACAAGTCAAAAATAATGAGAAAAAATACAGAATCGTGCAATAGCATAAACTCATTATTTTGTCCTTTTCTGCATTTAAAATGCGATGCAATTATTTCACCATACGTAAGTACTTATGTCATTGCTGTTTAAACGAAATGACTGTCCAATTTATGTTGAATAAAGAATGCAAAATAGTAAAAGAAAATGAACATTTTGCGTAAATATTTATCCTTTACCGAACATTTATTCTATCTCGTGAGGTAAATTTCGAGTTTTCAAGCTGAAAATTAGGTAAATTTTAGCCATAAATGTTAGCTAAATATTGATCGAGTAAACTTGAAAAAGATTTTTAATAAAAGAGTAACCAAGTAAACTTGAACCACAACTGAAAATAAAACATTTTCTTTTTATATCCCCTGATGTGTAAATTATCTTCTTCCTAAACTTGTAGTGTAAGATTTTTTTCAAATAATACAAATTCCAGTTGGTGTAACTGGGCCCATGGGGTAACTGGCCCATTTGGGTGGTCCAAAAAAATTAACTTTCGAAATGTATTGCTCCACAAGGTTTGTTTTATTATTTTACATGAAAATAATGCGCACAATTTTTATTTCTCCAAAATAATAATATTTACAGGTCAAGCTCAAACTTAAAAAGTTCAGATTAACAAAGATTTCTTGGAAGTAGTGGGAAAGCTCTTTTGGTGGATTGCTACTGGACGAAGCAGGAATTGTTTTTGTTCTTCGTCTTTTGGAAGAGTTTAATTATATTTTTGTATTAGGCTTATAGCTCTTTCAGCATTGCCATTTACAACTTTCATTTTTAAGCACCTTTCTCGAAAGTCACAAAAGCAAGGATCACTTTCTCACTGAGATGGTGATTTTTGTACGAAAGCTTGTGCTTTAATTTTACCTCCTTTAACCATGGCATCAAAGAATTGTTTTGTCTCTTCAGTCACAAGTTCTTCGATCTTTTGTTCGACGCTCATTTTGCTCTTCATTTTTTAGTTCCAGTCGATAATCACGAGTAGATTTTGGTGGACGGTCAAGATTTTGTATCATATTCATTCTTGTGTCAATGCTGACTCTGTTATCAAAAAGAAGCTAATGCTACTAAGTGCTCAGATAAATACCATAGGTGTCTGGAAAATGACGATAATGCTATATTTGCTACAGAAGGATTTGGATATTTCTTCAGGTCATTTAAAAACTGAATATCCTTGTAAGGGGCCTTAATAGCATGCGGTGCTTCATTCCAATATTTAATATATATTAGGCTCACAAAAAGGCACAATTCTGTAATCTTACCAGATTCTTCAGATGACAGCTTAAATTGTTCTCGAAAAAGGAATATTTTTAGTGCATGAATACTTTTAGCCATCCATCGAGCGTGATGTGTGGGTCCAGGAGCGCGAAATGACTGATTATTATTATCTCCTCCAAGAAAAATTAATGCTAATTGCATAAACTCTTTATAGTCATCCCTTATAGTTTGAGATTTAAGTGCTTTTGGTAGAAATGTTAACATATATTCTCACAGTTTAGTAAAGTTTACATTGTCAAATAGTTCCTTATTTGCTGGATTATAAGCAGATATATCTATTTCCAGCCATACATTCTTAAAACGCTTAAATATTACAGTTTTGGTAGAACATATATTCTCTCTGGTTTTGGTAGAAATGTTAACATACATTCTCTCAGTTTAGTAAAGTTTACATTGTCAAATAGTTCCTTATTTGCTGGATTATAAGCAGATTTATCTATTTCCGGCCATACATTCTTAAAACGCTTAAATATTACAGTTTCTGGACCTTCAGATGGGCCGAATGTAACAGAAAACACACTGGATAGTACAATCTCCCTTATATGGTGACGACATGGAACCCAAATAAGATCTGTCCCTAAATATTTTTGAACTCTGATGCATGCACCGTTGTGTAAACCAGTAATAGCGTATGTGGTATCGAACACCAGTCCTTTAATTAGAGATATAATATTCCATTTCTGAACTGTCTCAATACATGCTTTTGCTTGTAATTCTCCAGTTCCTCTTTCAATCTTCGGAATTCCAAGGAGCTTCTCTTGACCATGTCCTGAAACAATAACGGCAACTCGATCAACTTTTGCTTTTGATCCATCATTATCTGGTAACATCTTACCACCCCAGTGTAATAATAGAGATTCATGTAGAGAAAATTTTTTTCTGTTTCTGCAGCTTGTTGCCTCCTTTTTCTTCTATGTCTCCTTATTGAGTTTCGAGAAAGTTTGTTTGGAGAAATATCGTTCCCAAGTGCATGTGCAACAGCTCCAGCAACGAATACAGCTTTACGATCAGGAATATTAACACAATCTAGTACACCTACAACTTCAGGAGACTTAAATATATTATTTTACATATTTTCGATCAACAAATTTTTTTCTGTTTCTGCAGCTTGTTGCCTCCCTTTTCTTCTATGTCTCCTTATTGAGTTTCGAGAAAGTTTTTTTGGAGAAATATCGTTCCCAAGTGCATGTGAATCAGCTCCAGCCACGAATACAACTTTGCGATCAGGAATATTAACACGATCTAGTACGCCTACAACTTCAGGAGACTTAAATATATTTTTTTACATATTTTCGATCAACAAATATTTTTTCTATTTCTGCAGCTTGTTGCCTCCCTTTTCTTCTATGTCTCCTTATTGAGTTTCGAGAAAGTTTTTTTGGAAAAATATCGTTCCCAAGTGCATGTGCAACAGCTCCAGCCACGAATACAGCTCTCCGATCAGGAATATTAACACGATCTAGTACGCCTACAACTTCAGGAGACTTAAATATATTTTTTTACATATTTTCGATCAACAAATTTTTTTCTGTTTCTGCAGCTTGTTGCCTCCCTTTTCTTCTATGTCTCCTTATTGAGTTTCGAGAAAGTTTTTTGGGAGAAATATCGTTCCCAAGTGCATGTGCAACAGCTCCAGCCACGAATACAGCTTTCCGATCAGAAATACTAACACGATCTAGTACACCTACAACTTCAGGAGACTTAAATATATTTTTTTACATATTTCTTTTCAGCAGCTTCGGGGAACTGTAGTTCTAACTGTATTGAGATCGGATTGGGATGTAGATGACAGTGGCAAGTACTCTTCTTCACTTTCAAATTCTATCGAATGTGAAGTTTCTGAGTCTGTTATTCTACCCTAATTTGTAATTTTGCCTATCTTTCTTCATATCGTTCTTTCGTTAACACTATATTAACTTCCCGTTTTCTGTTGCTTATTTCTTTTTGCGTAGTTTTCATGTCAACTCATAGAACAATAAAAAACATCTTTCTGCTTTTGACCGAATTCTCTGTCTTTGTTGCTTATTTGGCTGATGGCATCCTTGGTAGATATATCAAATAACTTTTATAATTTAGCCTTCAAAATGTTTTCTTTAAGTCTATCTTTTCCTGAAATTCTATTTTTATTCTTTTTTAGGTCTAGCTATTCTTCATATAGTTTTATAAGCTTCATGATGGACGAGTCTATCCGCTGAGTGGGTATTCTAGCCCTTTGACATATTTCCCACAAATGTTGAGCGACCTCTTAATATTATCGGATTGGCCTGGAATTTTATTTACATACATTTTGAATACAGAGGAACAAAACAGGGATTGTGGAAGGAAGATTCTTACAGTTTTATTTTTTAACATTATGTCATGGACCACCCTACTGGCCTATCTCCTGCTAGATTTTTCCTTTACATATTAGGTAAGAATTCAACTCTGTTGTGGCAACACTGTTCTTTCTTACCACAATCGATCTTACAACATTGGTTGTTACTTTGAAAAATTATTTTTAAAGGGGGGGGGGGTAGAATTTTTTTTTATCCAGATATACAAGCATTGGACCCAGTTACCCAGTCACAGATTCTGCTGTTTCTCATGAGAAATTGATTTAGGTGGTCCTATTACCCCATTTATAAGGGGAACTGGGCCTACCTGTATTTAAAAATATATACAATATTTATATATAATATATATACGTATATATATAATAAAAATCATTATCTTAGCTTAAACAGACTCCCTAAGGCTTACTAAAATGCATGTAATACAGAGAATTTGAAAATTATACATGTTAGTATAATTTTAATGTGTTAAAAGTATAGTATATAAAAAAGTTGAAAATCTATGGCCCAGTTACCCCAACTTATTTTTTCTTACTTTTTTACTGTACAAGAATAAAAGCATAACGTCCAGGTACTCAAGTTGTGGGTTGCATTCACTTGATTATCGCTGTAACTTAAAATAGAGCCATTATATTTGCGAGAAAATTTTTTATTAAACAATTATATTGGATAATATCTATGATGGCTAGGATTATTGAAAACTAGGGAAGGCGTGACCGATGAAAGGTGAAAAATATTTGTATAGATTATAGCAATTACTGCAGTTCTAATTTAATTGCATGTTATAAGGAAATTTGATTTTGCTTTTCATTGAAGTATAAAAATTTTATTATTTAAATATTAGTCTGAGATTACTTAAAGTTTTGTCTAAGCATTCAGTGTAATATTTGAAAAGCCTTCTTATAGAAGCGGAGTGATAGTTATTGCCCTCTATGTCAAGTAACAGTTTTTTTCTTACGTGTGAATTAACTGCATAATTTTACATAATGTATATCTTAATGAAAAATATAATTGGTAAACACACTGTATTTCACATTGGAGGGACGCTTTAGTAGGCTTCGAGGTTAGGTCATCCGGTATCGAAACCAAAATCTGGCTTAACTCGTTTCCTCCATTTATATATATATATATATATATATATATATATATATATATATATATATATATATATATATATATATATATATATATATATATATACATATATATATATATACATATATACATATATATATATGTATATATATATATATACATATATACATATATATATATATATATATATATATATATATATATATATATATATATATATATATATATATATATATATATATATATATATATATATATATATATATGACACTGTCGTTACTTACACCCTTCCCATTACGTCGTCTTAAATCCAAACTTACTTCTTCTTGATCTAACTTTACCTAATTATTCAAATTATAGCAGTCGATGAATTAAAAGGCCGGTGGCAAAGAACTACAATTAATGTATCTAACATCGTTTATTTCCAAAATCTTAAGCTACCTGATTCAATCTGATAAATTAAATCCAAGAGTCATCAAGCTCCCCCCTCGACGCGTGACTGTCTCAATCTGGAATTTCCCGCCGTCTGATTAAAACGCTATTGTTTTAGACCAACTAACGCCATCGCGCATGCCCACAAGATCTCTGTGACGCATACACCTGAGATGAACCATGGGCTTGACCACGGATGTCAATCAAAACCAAAGGGAATTCCCCCGATTTCTCTTGATGCATTTCGAACCAAGATATGAGAATAGTGGCGAATTACGCCACGACAATAAATTAATTACTAAGCCCCCTTTAAATTTAGAGTAATCATTCTTTCCCCACTAAATCCTTGACACATATATATGTGTGTATATATATATATGTATATGTATATGTATATATATATATGTATATGTATATGTATATATATATGTATATGTATATATATATGTATATGTATATGTATATATATGTATATATATATATATATATATATATATATATATATATATATATATATATATATATATATATATATATATATATATATTTATTTATTTCAGTGGGTTCTAAAGGTTTCAAAATGCCCCCCCCCCCATTTATACTTACTTTTGTTGTTGTTATTGTTTCTAATGCACCCATGACGGTAAAATATTCCAGCCAGGTCCATACAAGTTTTGGGGAAAAGTGGTGTGGCTCCGATTTATAATGACACCACAAGGGTCGGAGTCCGATTTAGCCAGGTACCACCTCAATTTGGACCGAGCACCCCTAGGGGGGTGACGTCTGGGAGAATCGTACCCTCTCTCATCCTCTCTGACGTCATAGATGGACTTTTCGGTTTTTCGATTTAACGTGTCTATATCCGGCCTAGACGCAGAGGTATTTAATGGCGGTTGTCGGGATTCGATCCGAGAACCCTCATCACCGAAAGCCGACGCGCTATCACTAGACTACCGCAAACCATTTTTACTTTTGTTATGAATGGCAGTGCTCACTAGCTCCGCCCCTAAAGACATGAATATACGAATACGTATATTGTAGGAACATAAAATATTACTAAATAATATACTTAAAACGTATTAAAATGATTTTTGTGACACTAAATAGTTTTATAGAGTACGAATACGACCTAAAACGAGTTTTTATTAAGTATTCATAGATAGAGTTGTTTAAATATATATATATATATATCATAAGGGATTTTACACTTGCCTATCAACCATTGAAACAAATGTCAAAAAATGTAGCTGTGGTTTTGATATATGTCAAAGTAAGCGTGCGTCAAGTGCTATTCTATTGAAACTTAAAATGTTTTCAAACGTAAAACGTTACAAATAGAACTGAAAAGCTTTTGAAAGCAAAGCAATGTAGCGTTATTTTAAAAAGCGTCTGATATTCAAATAATGCGCTGCGAATATGCTTTCGAGGCTATCCATAGGAGATTTAAACACATTTTTTAAATATATCCTCTAGGGTAAAGCATGCATATAGAGGGTTAGTATACAATACTGGAAAAGTAAAATTGAAGCAATAAAACTATATTTACATCGCTATTTCTATGTTACCGCTGAACATGAGAGAGCGGTTCAGTTCGTATCACGTGTATATGAAGCAGTTGCTATGCAACCAATATAGTTGCCTCGAGTGAAGACATAAATAATGTGATATGTGAAAGATTTTTTTTAATGCTGGGCCCTGTTGTGTGCTAAGGAAATTCGTTAAATATTGAACAAATGTCAAAACTGAATAAATTGATCGAGTTTCTCTTCATAATGTTATCTAGATATTTAAGAAGCATGTAATCGAAACATTTATTCCGAGCGATTTTTTTTGTGTCCAAAAGGTGTTTTGAAATATTTTTAAAACTAAATTATGAATTATTCAGGGGTCTTTTCAAATTTAAATAAAATTTACATGGTTATACACACCCAATTCTCTTTTTCTGGGGGATATGTTCCAGAGACTATAATAAAAAGTGTAAAAAGATACAAATATTATGTAAAAGCTGGAGATAGGTTCCCTCCAAATATACTTAACACTTCAGCGGGCCCGCCAATTTTTGAAACACTAGAGGGCGCGTGTGGCACAAAGTGCAACGTCTCTTTCAACCTTGATTATTCCTTTTGTAATACACTTTTTTTTTCAAATTGAAAATAATAATTCTGCGTTTTATGACAAAATATAAAATCTTTATAATATTGAGATATATTTATAAATAAAGGCCAAAGAATGCAGATACATTCGCCTTATTTCAAAGAGTCCGGTTTATTGGATCTAAAGACAACTTACGAATGAATTCCTATTATGTCCAAAATCCTAAAAAATAATCAGATTGTCCATCTTCGTGATATGTGGGATACCGTGTAATAGCTGCACATTTCATCGAGTACATCAACTCCTGCTTTTGTCGTATTGTAATCCAATATAATCGTTAGTTTACCATGATTAAATCACGACTACCAATGAATGGACAGGAATAAAAGGATCAGAATATCAGACTTGCATTAGAAAGGGTGTAGCTATAAATAGAAACTGCCTAGAATATTCAAACCTTACACGTAAAAACAAACCATTCAAAATTACGAAAATATTGCACCCTGTACAAGGCCGCGCCCGCTGAAGGGTTGATAAAAAATTGTTTATATAAATATTAAATTTGGATACGATCGACTGAACTTGAATAAATATGTAATAGGAAATCCATAAATTTTATTTCAATTATGTTTATACGGGTTGTTTTTTAAAATGAAAAAATGTGGTAGTCGCAAATGGTTAAAAATAAATTGAATATTTTTTTTTATTTATACATACATACATGTAACAGAATCATTCAGCCAGTGTCACTACTAGACAATAAACGTTCCCGTTTTCAGTTGTTTTTCGGTGGCGAAAAATCACTCTCGTCACCTTGAAATATTGAATGGCGATAGATCTACAAGTGTATCTTGAATAAAATTAATATTTTTTTCACTGGTTTGAATACGAATTCGGTTATGAAGACGCTGCTTTTTTTTTTTGAGTTCTGTATATGATTTTTCGTAACGTGCCATAATCTATACGGGTGGTTATAATTAAACTTCCCCTATAAACGGCATCCTACAGCGCAAACGGGTGAACGGAATGCAACGAAATTTTGTATATGGGCTATACACGAGATGCGCTCACGGAATTTCGAAAAAAAAAATTAGTTCCAAAATGTCCACCAGGGGGCGCCTTTTCAGGAAAAACATGAAATTTAACACAATAAACGACCAAAACGGAATACAGAAACAATATTAAGATTTATTCACTAGTTTCTGATCACCTTGTCATCGAACCACATTAAGTAAAGGTAAGGAAGAAACAAAAGCAGTTCAGTTTGCAGAAACAAGAACAGATTAGGACGAAATTGCACAAGAGGAGCAGTTGTTAATCGTGTCCAGGACGATGTATAGGGTTAGGGGGCTATTTAAAATGTCTAGTCTATCGTGGAGGTGTTGCGACGTTGCATGACTCAAAAAACTCCATAACGCTTCATGTGCAAAGCCTCACAACTGATCAGTTTCGATCTGCTGTTGAACACACTGTCCATCGCCTTGAAACTTTGCAGGTGAATGAAGGTGGTCACGTGGAGCAGCTTTCCCTACATCGTCCTGAACCAACACCTTCTCTCCGCTGAGAGAAGGTGTTGCCTGAACACGATTAATAACTGCTCCTCTTGCGCAATTTCGTCCTAATCTGTTCTTGTTTCTGCAAACTGAGCTGTTTTTGTTTCTCCCTTACCTTTACGTGGTTCGATGACAAGGTGATCAGAAACAAGTGACAAGGTGATGATTTACGTGGTTATGACAAGGTGATCAGAAACTAGTCAATAAATGTTAATATTGTTTCCGTATTCCATTTTGGTCGTTTATTGTGTTAAATTTCATATTTTTCCTGAAAAGGCGTCCTCTGGTGGACATTTTGGAACTAATTTTTTTTTCAAAATTCCGTGAGCGCATCTCGTGTATAGTCCATATACAAAATTTCGTTGCATTCTGTTCACTCGTTTGCGCTGTAGGATGCCGTTTATAGGGGAAGTTTAATTATAACCACCCGGTATATATTTAAGTTGCTAAGCCGACTTGGGCAGTCCGTGAGAGAAAACTACTGCATCGATTTACTTCATTTTGGTCTTTAACGAAAGACTATAATCTGTAGATTTGTCAAATGTGGTTTTTGTAACCGCAATTTCTATTAATGAGCGATAGTTTGCAGTTAAAAAATTGATGTCTCCGCATGCTCAGTGGCATGTTTAAATCTGGCTTTAGATACTCAGTTTCTGCGCATGCTCAGTGACATGTTTTAATGATGAACATGTTTATTCCGAGAAGTGCCTCTAGATCAATCTGTGCCATTTTTAATTTTAGGATAATTATGTTATCATTATCAACATTTGGGGATGATGCGTTGAGTATAATTTGTGTATTAGTACATTTATTTACTATCTAGCCGTCATGTTTTGACGGGTACCAACTAGTCATTTTTAAATCACGTTGGAATGGTACAGCTCATTCGACGTTGAAATCATTTGTAAGAAAACGATTTCCAAGTTTATTGACTTGTTGGAGATCTCTTAGAATTACTACTGGCAGATTGTGGAACTATTTTTTCATCATCTCTACTATAAATTAACGTGGAATCATCTACATTTTTTAAATACTTTTGATAAAATTTCCCTCAATATTTTGTATTCTTTTTAGATTTTTATACCATGTTAAAGTAAACATGAAACTGTAAAAAAATAATCGGCTCTTTTGCTTAGACAGTGTTATTTTAAAACCGTGCAAAAACAAAATCGGGTGTATTTCAATATCTATTTGACCACTTTAAACCTTGATCACCATCAAAGTTTCTAGCAGTAAGATAATAAATTAGAAGTGGCAAAGGAATGGATTTACCAAATAGCTAAAAGTTTGGCAATAACCTAAAAATGTCGCTCAAAATATTTAGAAATCATGAAGAAATTCCATAATAATTGACGGCTCTGGGCTCCTAAATTCGAAATAATATTGGCCCTTTGACTGGTACATCATAGCTGGTGATTTAGAACTCCTTAGAGAAGCCATTAAATAGTGCTGTTGAATCGTATATCAACTACAAGTTAGTTGCAGTATCTTGTCCAGACTTTCCTTATAATATGTCTGAGGGAAATGTGCACAGTATGCAAAGCTTCAATTTTGATACCCACAACTGTAAGTATTTACAGTGAAAACTTTAAAAGTTTAACCTATGTTAAGGAAGTCACCCAGGGGTCACTTTGTGCCGTGATTAAGGATCACGAGATTCTTATTTCGCATTGTTGTTTTAGAATTTGAAAAAAAACTTTACTGCGAGTTTTTTTAATCCCGCAATGCATGATAAATATGCATTTAACTTTGCCCCGCCTCGTAAGCAGCCTCTCCTCCGGACTTCAAACAAAAGTGTTTATATTTAACTTGAGTTTACAACTGAATTGTATTACAACTACGGTCGAACCCCGTTATAGCGAACCTGGTATATAACGAACTCACGGATATAACGAACGAAAATTTTGGGTCCAACCGTTTTCCTATTGTATGTAATTTAATTAGTTATTGTGACAGTTTAATGTAATCGATTTTAGTCGATTTAATTCATTAATGATCATTTTTAATAGATGTTATAACTTTTTTAATACATCATTATTAAATACACTTGCAACTAATGAGTTATACATTTTGTGAACTCTAGCATTTTTCTTAACGGTTCGGACATGGCGAAAACCACCGGATAAAGCGGACAAAACCTTTGGTCTCTTGAAGTTCGTTACAACGGGGTTCGACTGTAATAACTTTGTATTACATTAACAACTAGCAAACAAAATTCATTTGCAGTTGAAAAATCATATTACTAGATACATTTTAACCTCAAATTCTAAGGTTTCATCCACTCCATGATCAAAACTAACACGTGGTATCCAGATTCATGATTCCGAATGCCGTCTGTAGCTGTTCCAGTTACATAGATACAGAACTGTCTGCCTGTTTCATTTGATCTACCAGAAGTGGTTGCACAACACAGCAAAGCCAAACGAATGAAGCTTGCGAATGCCTATACCAAGGCCTGGGATTTGGACTATGCATATTTGGATGAGATCACCTAAGAGCACAAAAGCGAAAAGAACCGTAAATCAACACCTAGCGAGCTCATCCATGGGACGAATCCTATACTAGTGATTGATTTGTTCTGCAACAAATAAAAGCCATGTTGGAAGGATTCCCAATGTTTACCAGCCCCAAACACTACCCTTTCTTTTTATGGATTAGAGAAACCAACATTTAGTAATTCCGCATTGGTAAGGTATTCTGCTAAAGTCCACCTTCCTTTTGCAGCAAAGCAACAGAAAAACACCTCACATTCTTTCATTCTTCTAAGCGGTTGGTACTTGCTGCTTGCAGAATATTACCTAGATACCCTGACGTGCTTTTCTTCAATCCCACCCATATGAAAATCAGGAGAAGGTGAAGGTTTATAAAAGAAAAAAAACACATTAGTAAAAATGAGAAGCTTAAAAAAACAAAAAAAAACTAATGTAATTCCCCAAAACTCGGGAGAAAATAATTTACTTCTTGTCGCTTAAGACCGGTAATGAAATAAACTGAATGAACGATACGGTTATATTAAATTAGGATTTGCGTCACTGCCCTTTTTCAAGTTCTGCGAAATTTCCAATAAAAAATTTAATACAGCAGTGCCCTAGCGACGTGTAACACTGGGAAGAAAAAATAATGAATTTAATCAAAGACACCTTGCAGCGTATTTTAAATTATCAAAAAAAATTTATATAGTTTCTTTAATAGAATTTTTTTTATCAATTTTCCTGACAAGTTACATGCAAATATTTCTCAAACACCTGGCGATATCAATTATAATACTACCAGAATAAAAACTTATCAGAGTAAATGAAGCAATTAAAGTATGTCATAAAAATATATTTGTGTTATGATATATTTCTAATTATTGTTTATGATTCTATTTCTGTTATGGAAGTCAAAAGTATGTAGGGTTTTATGTCAAAAGTATGTAGGGCAAGGTAATCGTTCATCTTCTTTCTAAGTAATTCTTCTTCAGTCGATTGCACACAATTTTTTGTTAAAATATGGGAAGAACTTTTATTTTTTTTTTACCTATGGCTTTATTTGGAAAATTAATCTATATTTACAGGCAACACAAACAGCAAAGAATTAAACATTGAACAGATGCATAAAGCACAACAGTGAACAAAGTCAGATGAAGGGTGTTAAAAGTTCCTAGAAAGTTCAAATTTCCAGCGTCCCAGTCTAATTTGGTAAAGTTCTCACTTTTTGGGCTTCCGGATCAAGTCCTCGGCATGTAAGTAGGTGATCTGCATTCATATTGCCTGCCCTGCAGACCTGGCATTCACTTTTGGTTAGGATGCTAATTCAGTTTAAATGTTCTGCTAGACAGCCGTGGCCTGTATTAAGTCTGAAATGTGCCATTGATTCTGTACGGGATTTTTGACTATAGTCTTTCCAGCTGTCCTGGATGTCTTCCAAACATTTCCCTTTAGATAGCATGTTCTGGGAAGAACTAAAATATATAAATTTACTACATTTAATCTCTGCCCAATTAATACAAAAAAGTTGATTATGTCAGCTTTATTGCTATTTGCAACCGGCGGATATTTTCGTTGAACAGTATAATCATATGATTCCAAATTCAGTGGTTCCAAAATCATATCTCTCAGAAATAAATCTACCACACGCTCACGTACTTAATTGCTTAAGGGGACAGTGGACCTTCAAACCTAACTTTTTTTGCTTTGAATGGCTTTGCTTGAAATTTGAATATGTGATTAGTACCATAGATATGTAAAAGTGGTTAAAATTTAAAGATTGAATATTAATAATTTATGAATTATGAATTATTAATTATATCAAAAATTAGCCTAATTAAAAATGTCCCATGCGCATTTCTTTTGCATATAATAGGGTTATTTTTATTTACAAGATACCTTATAGAACTAACAATGAAACTTACTGCTTATTTTAAACATTCATTAAAAATATAAAGAGAAAAAAATAATAATGGTGAAATCACCCTTTTTATTACGCAAAATACCTATAAATCATCTTTTCAAGTACAAAATTTAGAAATTCTAAGGTACGAAGCATAATTATTTTCAATAAGATTTATTTGATATACAGTTAAGAATATAAAACTTAAATTTGAAAGCAATACGATAATTAGAAATGCGCCTGGAGCAGTTTGAATATTCGTATGACATGAAAATTTTTATTTTGAGAATAACACATTTAAAGTTATTGCTATTAGTAACCACATAACATATAAATTAAATACAAATGTCTATAACTAGGAAAGTAATCACACAAATTTAAAATTCTTTTTGCAACACATTCCTACTCGTCCGTAGTTTCTCAATTCAATAAAATAAAAAAAATCGAATTTTTGGACAAATTTCACAATTTTTAAAGTTCACTGTCCCCTTAAGTGTTATCTGTTTTTAGATATTTTGTTAATAATGGCTGTATAGTTGAAGTGATGAGTTTCTAAATTGACCTCATCGAAAAATTAAAAATAATTATTTAGCACTGGATTCTGATAAGTTGGATCTCATGCACGAAGGTGTGGCTGAACTATGTAGCAAAACCCTCTAATTCCCTAATAAATTTAATGTTAAAATGTGTGGTTACCTCATGAAAACATTTGCAATTTCCCCAAAAATTTTAAATTATATTGGATAACGGCAGTTTTTAAGCTCACCGCCTCAGTTCCTCTTATTCCTTCAAACTATTTCATATGATTTAATTACGCAGGAGTGAACTAAGCACGGAATGAAGTTCGGAATAATTGAATCTATCATTTTGAAAAGGAGTCATCTCCCTTTTTAAAAATTTTTCATGAGAAGAAAAATAAATTAACTTGCCTTCATGCATTATTTATTAGACTAAATTTAGTATTTATTATGTTTGTAAGGCATCAATCCTGATGCAAAAATATAATTTATTAATATTTTTTTTTTATTTGGGAGGGGAGGGGGCAGAAAAGTTGGAGAAAAGTGGATATGAGTTTTTTTGAAAGCATGAGATGACTCTTTTTCAAAATGACCGATTCAATTAAAGCAGGAAAAAAGCGTCGACACAATCTCCAGTTGATAATTCTTCAAATTTGTATGCTTTTTTCAAAGAAAAACCTTTTTTTTCATGTCTAAGCAATTTACAGCTTTCATCTCAGTGGGAAATAGATGGACCCAGAGAAGAAAAAAAAATCAACAAAAATGAAAATAAATGAATGCTTGAAGGATATCAAATAAAAATCGACCCTCGAAACTAGGTAGTCTAATTTTCAGAAAGCCTATTCATTTTTTTAATCGCTCAGATCCCAGTCTTGTTAGCCCTTGTGTAGCAAAAGTAGACAGCAGCGCACTCAACCAATCAACCAACCAAGGAACCAGCCACCAAAGCAATTTCAACCATCCCATTAACTTGCATATTACTGCAATTTCGATAGTCTCAAACTTTGAAAATTGAATTAACTTCCATTAAGCAGTTCTTTTAATTAAACAATCCGTGGGTCCATGGTAGCCTATCGGTAGCTCGCCGGCTTTCGGTACTGGGGGTGCTCGGATTGAATCCCGACAAGCGCCGTTAAATACCTTCGTATCTAGGTTTGATATGGGCACGTTAAGTCCGTAGACCGGAAAGTCCTTCTATGAGGTCAGTGGGAGGGGGAGGTACGATCCCCCAGATGTCGCGCCGGGAGTGCTCGGTCAAAATTGCGATGGCACCTAGCCAAGACGGACTCCCGCACTTCTCAGCCCGAATCCTATGTGGACCTGGTCAGGCACTTCCATCCATAGAACAATAGCAACAACAACAAACAATCCGTAAAATTTAATCCGTAAAATTAGTACTAAGGAAACAAGGTTGTAAGGTATACACAAGATTCGATTCACAAGAATCGAACTTTTGAGTGAATGAATTAAAGAAGCTGCTTGAGATATGCTAATTTCGGCATACGCGCTTAGTATAAATACCATGCAGCGTCATTAATAAAAAAGGTTGTTAGGGTTGAAAAAGGTTGCTAAGGTTGATAGATAAGCGAGAGGGAGCTACGAGGGTATGCATCTCGAGTGCTATCCTGCGCTAGTGCTTAGGGGGCCCAAAGTTTACGTGGTAGTACTGCTGGTTTGACTCTCTGCTGGTTTGTGAGTATTGAAATGTGTATTTTAATTGAATGTTAATATATATATTCCGTACAAGTAGTACGTATGCTTATTGCTGTAAATGTAAATTCTATATGTGCAACGAATTCAATAAACATTGTTTCATGTATAAACTGTGTTTGTATGAAATTCATTTAGAGTGCCACTTCAAATTATATACACCCAAGTCTGGGTAGAAGTGAGCTATTTTCTCTATAAGGTATTATTTTATTACCTTTTAAACGTTTCATGACTAATACAATCATTTGTAAACTTGCACTGATTGTTCAAAACAAAGTGCATATATTTTGGAATAAGATCTAAACTGCAATATTTTGTCCAAAAACATAATCTAAAATTGCAACACACACAATATAAGTATACTTTTAAAGAGCACTGTATCATTCAGACAATAAATTACTGATAAAATCACGATTCCGAAAAAACGAGTTTTACCCCCAAATAGCACTAATCAATCGGCCGATGAAATTACATCCATCAGTGAAAGGGAGAAATGGTGACATTTATTGAATAAACATCGGACGCAAGGAATTTTAGCATAAACGTCAGATTCGATCCGCCTTTTTCTGATAATGACTCAATAAATTAGCGTTAAAATTCCGTTGAAATTGTGCAGCATGTAATCGGTATGCGATGATTTCCGAATAAAAGCATAAGCTGTTTTCGATACATATCCATTTCATATTCCTTTACATTGGATCAATTACTTTTGACATTAATCTACAATGAAAATAATCGAAATAGGTTTATAGATATATATTTATTTTCATGAGTAAAATATTTATATTTAATGCATAGTGGAATGTTTCTAATACCCATATATGTGGTTGCCTTTTAAAATATAAAATATTAGAAATATTTCCAATTTTCATACGCAAACAATCTTCAACAATCTACAATGAAAATAAACAAAATAAGTTTATAGATATTTATTTCTATGAGTAAAATATTTATATTTAATGCTTAGGGGAATGTTTCTAATACACATTTATGTGATTCCTTTTTAAAATATAAAATATTAAAAAAAATTCCATTTATCATAATAAAACAATATTCAATAATCTACACGGAAAAGAAGCGAAATAAGTTTATAAATATATTTATTTCTATGAGTAAAATATTTATATTTCATGCTTAGTGGAATGTATCGAATACACATTTATGTGATTGCGTTTTAAAATATAGAATATTAGAAAGATTTCCAGCTATCATACTTAAACAATCTTCAATAATCTATAGTGAAAAAAAGCGAAAAAAGTGTATAGATATTTATTTCTATGAGTAAAATATTTATATTTAATGCTTAGTGGAATGTTTGGAATATACATTTATGTGATTGCCCTTTAAAATATAAAATATTATAAAAATTTCCAATTATCATACTTAAACGATCTTCTATAATTTAAAATGAAATAAGCGAAATAAGTTTACAGATATTTATTTCTACGAGTAAAATATTTATATTTAATACTTAGTGGAATGTTTCAAATACACATTTATGTGATTGCCTTTTAAAACATAAAATATTAGAAAGATTTACGATTATGATGCTTAAACTACGAGTATATTCAATAATCTACAATGAAAATAAGAGAAATGAGTTTATAGATATTTATTTCTATGAGTAAAATGTTTCTATTTAATGCTTAGTGGAATGTTTCTAATGCACATTTATGGAATTGCCTTTTAAAATATAAAATATTAAAAAAGATTTCCAATTATCATACTTAAACAATCTTCAATAATTAATACGTCTGCATTATCTAAAAGTCAAATATTCTTTCTTAATAAAAAATATGAAACTTAATATTTTTTAATGATTATTTGCCTGTTACATCTATAAGAGAGAATAAATTAGCAAACTACATAGGCGGCATTTGGAACAATTTTTGAGCTATTTTTACTGGTGCATAACTGCAATGAAAATTCTAATATTATTGAAAAAATTATTTATCATATCTATATTTCGTAATCTGATACTTTTAAAAATGAGAACACAAAAGACATTATATAATTATTTTCACTACATTATAGATTACATAATTTTTTTTCTATGACAATTGCAATCAACAAATACGCACATGTTGTCCGAAACGGGTTTATTCAAAAAACAATTATAGTTTATCGACTTTCCATCTAAATTTCGGTGCTGCATTGAATAACAGAAGAAAAAATTACTACTGGAAGATTTATTCGTAATAAATATTACTAAATTTAAATGAATCGAGGATCCCATTTTAACCAAGCAGGAATTTTTCTCCTCTCGGGTTTATCCCTAAAAAAGCCATGACTGAGATGGAGACCTTAATCTTTCTCAAATGCCCGATAATCTGTACCTTAGATGGTTCTTGAACTAGAGTGAGGGCAGTAATACATGGGGAAAGGTCAACGCCAAAGAAAAATAAAAGAAAGCAATGCGTTCAAAATCTTTTTAGGGTCACGAAGTGGCTCGAGACAAATATGCTATATGTTTATAGCAGTTTGAAAGAAGGAAGTGAATACTGATATGTTTTTAACGATGCAGACGGATACCCCGTGGAGATATGAATATTTATTAAACGTATTTGAAGAAAATTAAAATCAAAACATGAGAGGTGGTCTTGTTTAGATAAAAAGACGGGGACTAAATTTATGAAATATCAAATTTTGATAACATATCATTAAACACTCAACATGACTTTACATGATATTGAGTTTGAAGGTTGTGACTTAATTAACATTCTGGGATCATTTTTGAACTATCAGATTGACGAAATATAGATATGATAAACAATTTTTTAATAGTATTAGAATTTTCATTGCAGTTATGTATCAGTAATTTTTTTTCAAATGTCGCCTATATAGTTTATTAATTTACTATGACTCTTATAATTGTAGCAGACAAATAATTATTAGAAAATTAAGAAAGTTTTATATTTTTTTATCGAGAAAGAATATTTGACTATTTGATAATGCAGACGTATCAGTATTGATTCTCATTTTACTTTGAGAGAGAAAATCGTGGTTCCTAACTTCAATTGACATGCATCATATTAGAAATATCAAACCTAAACATTCAAGGAATTGACTGTTGGTACATTCACTATCAACAATTAAATAGAAATTCATTTAAAGCTTACTTCATATCTAAATTTATTACAGCTTATAAAATACACACCAAAATTGTACAGTAATGTATTTAATTGTTTCACAAATTATAAAAATGTTCGTGTCCTCCAAATTATTTTCATATATTGCATCACATACAGCGAAAGAATTGTTATTTTATCTTAATTATTCTCTTTCTCCCTCTCTCTAAATTTGAGAATTAATAGCGATAAAATAAATACCATTCATTAACTCATATGTAGATTAAGCATATTCAACAGCATGAAGAACTAAACTATGAAGAATTTTAGAATTCTTGAGATGCTAGCCGATTTTCAACATTCTTGAGGATTTCGCATCCCTAACTTCCTCGAATGTAAATATTCCGAATGTTCAATTTTGTTCCTTAAAAAATTCAATGTTTAGGACACATCCCATACAATCCATTGTTAAGTAAACTTATTAGAATAGGTTCTTCAAACCCTGCATAGCAAAATAGCTATCCATTGATAGTTTGGTGTGTCTCATGTCCAGATATAACGTCAACGCAGTTCTGCATATCGCTCTATCCCGACATTTTTTTCGAAAGCATAAAGAGCCCAACAGAGATATCTACTGCAAAACTTTTTTATATTATTAAGGACAATATGCACTTTTCGATTGATAAAGCTTTATTAATGCGGTTTATGATCTTTTACGATTGTGACAAAGTTTAATTAGTAGTTGTAAAAAATAAATTTTTCTGGGTTTTCTGAAATGATTTTTACCATTTCTTTTTATCAATGTATAACATGTGAGCAAGTTCTTGGATAGAGCAAAATTGTATTTCATCTGCTGTCATATTATACTCGTTGCAAAAAAAGCGCAAAACGCATATAACATCCTAGGGTTCTTAAAGCGGCGAAAAACTTGTTTCATTGAGGTCTTACGTGCATTAAGCTAAAAAAATCTAGTGCTAGGCTATAATGTTAGGGATAAATGTATTTCACCGAATGTATAGCAAACATTAATTTACTTTTAGTTATGGATCTTATTTCAAAAAACATATTTCAAGAGCAAATCATATATATATATATATATATATATATATATATATATATATATATATATAATTAAAACTATTTTTGTTGGTATAAGCATGTAAACTTTACATGTATTATGACAATCCCTATTTTTTTGCTCCCAATGCTAAAATTTTGCTTCGATCTCAAACTGACTAAAAATGTTAAATACTGGTTTTCCCTTTAAAAGAGCTTCTTTTACATTCATTTTTAAATTACTTTTTGAAAAACAATTCATCTTCTATAGACATTTAGAATATTTAGGAAGAAAATATTTCCTTTAAAAGCAGTGTTTACCAAGAGATGTTTACTTTTATTATCCAGAAAAGACTGATTTCACTTTCCCCAAACAAAATTTTCCCTCTTTCTTACAAGACAGATCCAAAAGTATGGTAGATAACATTGTACGATTTCTTTACTTTAGCTTTAAAATTTAAAGGAAGCGCTTTAGCTTTGAATGCTTTCAAAAAGACTGTTCTGTTGGATGAAGTGTCTATTTTTTTGTTGTCATGTGACCGTAAGAAAAATAAATTTATTTTAAGAGCAAGATCCCATTTTAGGTTTCAGAATTCAAAAATATTGTGGTTAAAGAGCACCTATGTTGTATTTTTTTTAACGGTCATTGTGTCTGTTTCTCTGTTTCATATTTACGCAATTTAAGGTAATTCAGGATAACGAGTAGTTTTATTATTACAGTACAACCTAAATGTTAACTGCTCACACTCAAATAGTAAAAAAATAAAATAAAATAAAAAAAATAAATAAAATAAATTAATAATTTTAAAAAAATTGCGGGCGTGGTGGCCCGGTTGGCAAAGGCAGCGAGCCAGTGGTGGTTCGATGCCGGTCGCTGACAAAATCCACCGCCGTGTACACTAATGACGACTGGTGCACGAAAAATCTGTCGTGGCTGCAATGTCCTCCAAGTTTTCAAATTTATCTCTGGAGTTGTGGATCAAGTGTTCTGGTCTCATCACTTGACTCAGTTCATAATTACGGGACCGGTCCTTTAGCTAAGTCGCACTCCGACACTTGTGGTGCTATTAAAAACCGGAACTGCACCACTTCGTCCAATAACCGTTATGGACTTGGAACTGACAATATACTGTCGGTCAAGGGGCATCAGTCAAAACACAACAACAATAAAAAAAAATGCCCTGAAAGTTATAAAAGAAGATAGATCGAGAATATAGATTTCCTGACTTTAAACATTTATCGAACCTTTGAGAATTCTTTGGGGGATTGAAATTTCCTTATGCATTTGTTTCCTGCTTATACCCTGTTAATTTTAGCAACGATATAACTTTCCAAGCTTGAAAACTATTTTGAGAAACGTCTTAACTTTGCTATTGCTTGATAAACTTTAAAAAAATGGGTAGACATTTTTAATTTGAGTTCAGCCATGCAAAAATAAAGGTTAAAAGATTTATAAACTATCAAAAGGACGATTTCCAATTTTAAGATATTTTTTAGTTTATTTTCCCCTAAAGAAAAGCTTGAAAAACATTACTAAATCATGTAATCACAAATGGTCGGGGTCCTTATACGAGAAAATATGTCATGAGAAAGCTTTCCTGATAACTATAAACTTTTTCAGAGACAATAGTGGTTAATAATGCTCACCAGACTAGTTTTTTTTGTCACGGTTTGGAAAATATATTGCCTGTTAAGTGTTATACGAAAAAATTAATTAGCATTTAAAAATATCCTTATCGTTTCATAAATAATATACTTGTACAATAAATAATCGTATTCTGTAGCGAATGTAAACAATTTCAAGAAGACTTGCTTGCTAACAGAATAAAAAAAACTCTTCCAGAGACAATAGTGGAAGTCTATTGTCTCTGGAGTCTAGACTTCCAGTCTATTGTCTATTGTCTATTGTCTATTGTCTGGAGTCTATTGTCTAGTGGCAGTCCCCTTAATAATGCTCACCAGACTAGTTTTTTTGTCACGGTTTGGAAAAATATTGTGTGTTAAGTGTTATGCGCAAAAATGAATTAGCCTTTAAAAAATATCCTCAGCGTTTCATAAATAATATACTTGTACAATAAACAATCGCATTCTGTACGAATGTAAACAATTTCGAGAAAACGTGCTTTAAAAATAAATAAATAAATAAATAAAGAATTTAAAAAAAAAACTCTTCCACAAACAATAGTGGTTAATAACGCTCACCAGACTAGTTTTTTGTCACGGTTTGGAAAAATATTGCGTGTTAAGTGCGCAAAAATGAATTAGCTTTTAAAAAATATCCTTAGCGTTTCATAAATAATGTATAATAAATAATCAGATCCTGTAGCGAACGTAAACAATTTCTAAACATAAAAATGATTGCTGTTGATAAAACCTTAACCTCTCCGTTATTAGCTTGAAATAATTCACGAACATAAACCAATGTAACACAAAATCGAAGTCGGACATTCACGGATAGAGTTGTAGCGCATCGATCAGAACAAAAAGTTATTTATTTCACTTTGTCCTACCAAGTTTCTCAGCGTCCAGAATATCAATCCCGATTCGCGGCTTACTCCTCTCTACGATCCAGAACACCTGTTGGGACCGGAATCAGAGACAAATAAACATACGGCATGTCACATAAATAATATCCAACCACCCAGATTGAAATACAAACCCGAGGCTTATGAGCACTGATTGCAAACTTTTAACCCCATCAGCCGGCAATCTAGTTGCCATTCAGACGCGGTCCCGATCTGGCGCCACGAACCAGAAATCCCCCCGTAGCCTATACAAACACGAACAAAACCAGAACAACCCAGATGACAAACAGCGACAAGATTCGGCGACGCCGCTCGTTCATTTTGATGAGGGGATCCCCTTCTTTATCGCCGGGGTAGAAAGAGTTTTTCGAAAAAGCAGCGGGAGAGACGGTGACTTCAGACGTGAAAGGAATCGGTTCTGGGGGGGGGGGGGGATAGTATCTCGCTTTCAATAATAATTATGCTCGTAAAGAAAGACCCATGCAAGAAATGACATGATAAAAGAATGTCGTAAATGCATCCGATAATTTCTTAATGCAGTTCTAGCATAAAGTGTTCTTGGGTATCAAACTTCTCAAAAAAGTCTGTCAAACCTTTTAGACTTATATGGGCTTTCCTCGGTTATCACTTCTGCCGAGTGATGTGATTTGAAGGCGAGAAAAGCATACAGTCGCCAAAGAAAGGGAATTTGTTAAATTGTCTGCTATTTAGAAAATTAAAGGATTCTTCCGTGAATAATGTCTTCAGAAAAGAGGTTTCAGCCTTAAGAAAAGTGTTGAAAGCGAATTTTTTTTGCCCATTAGTTTTAGATGTTTCAATCTATCCATAATAGATAAGTTTATGATAATAATTATGCTCATGCAAAGTGTTCTTGGGTTTCAAACTTCTCAAAAAAGTCTGCCAAATTTTTTGGACTTATATGGGCTACCCTAGGTTTATCTTCTGCCGAGTGATATGATTTGAAGGAGGGAAAAGCATACTGGCGCCAAAAAAAAAGAGAGTTTGTTAAATTTTCTGCTATTTAGAAAATTAAAGGATTCTTCCGTGAATAATGTCTTAAGCAAAGAGGTTTGTGCCTTAAGAAAAGTGTTGAAAACGAATTTTTTTGCCTTTTAGTTATAGATGTTTCAATCTATCCTTAATAGATAAGTTTATGATAAAAACTTTTTCAGAAAGTGAGAAGCATTATACAACACTATAAATTTTACATTTTACATAACTGTAAATATTGGGTTCTATATCACGTCTAAAACGCATTCACGATATCATCTTCTAATACCACACCATTTAATTGATTTCTTTTTTGTCTTAATGTGTAATAAATTTTAAATTATACGCAACGTACATATTTTCTGAAGTTTTACAACAGCCACCTAATATGTAATCATACAAATTGTGCTATATATTCATGCCTAACATATATATTTGGAGTTTGTTAAATTTTCAGCTATTTAGAAAATTAAAGAATTCTTCCGTGAATAATGTCTTCGGCAAAGATGCTTGTGACTTAAGAAAAGTGTTGAAAACGAATTTTTTTGCCCATTAGTTATAGATGTTTCCATCTATCCATACTAGTTAAGTTTATGATAAAAAACTTTTTCAGAAAGTGGGAAGCACTATGCAACACTGTAAATTTTACATTTTACATAACTGGAAATATTGGGTTCTATATCACGTCTAAAACCCATTCACGATATCATCATCTAATACCACACCTTTTAACTGAATTAGGAATGAATTCTTTTTTGACTTAATGAGTAATAAATTTTAAATTATACACAACGTACATATTTACTAAAGTTTTACAACAGACACCGAATATGTAATCATACAAATTGTGCTAGATATTCATGCATAACTTAACTACATAGATCTCTGACCGCATTTAAACTCTTTTTACTTCAAACACACATTTGAACAAAGGTCGAATGATAAGCTGCAAATATAGATTTGCGGATTTATCAGTTGCGAGGAGAATATTTTAAAACGCATGTAACTTTTATTTGACATTTCTTTGTAACAATTCTATTTATCTCTAAATTTATTCCAGTGCAGCTATTCACAGTGAGATGAATTCGTTGCATAAATATCAAACCAAATAAACAATTTAAAATAAAACATTTTATTATCCTTAACAAATCGAGAAGCAAGAGGAAGACGTGACATAGAAGTGAATCAAAATTTAAAATAAAATTTATGCAAAAGGAATAAATTCCTTTTTGTGCTTTGTTGAACTGTATTAAAAAATATATTATTTTTTTTAAAATCTTACCTTGTTTGGAGACTAGGAACAGAAACTAACTTCCTTATCTAATTTTCTTTGCTCCGGAAATTTAATTTTTCTTGGCAACGGAACGCTAAGCTTCCTGTTCGTAAACATTTTTCTTAGTTCACTATTTACGAGAAGCTATCGCTTTCATCAGTTAGTTTACACTAGTGTTTGGATGGACGCTCAGAAATGGGATTTCTTAGTTTCAGGGTCCAAAGATAAGCATTTTTAGTTTGCTTACATTAAAAAATATATTTTTTTATGTTAATGTCAATGAGAATTTAAAATGTATCATAAATTGTTTTTTTACCAACAGTTATTTGTTAATATGTTTTGAATTTTCCATGAATTATGTTTTTAAACCCTAAATCCTTTATAATCCTTATATAATCCTTATAATCCTTTATAGCCTTTTATTATCCCTATATCCTTTATATCCTTTGTTACCCTTTTATTTTTATATCCTTTATTATCCTTACAATCATTTATATCCTTATATAGTCCTTGATAATCCTTGTATAATCCTTACTATGGCTTTATAATCCATAATTTTTTTTAAACGGTATTGTTTAGTTCCTGTATTTTATTCTGGTTAGCTTAGGCTTTTCCTCCTAATATCAGTGTTATTTCGCTGCTTTATTTAGAAATGACTAACACAGATTCAGTTTACTAAAAAGTTTATTTCTAAGACAACACATTTATAAATTAAAATCCTTTGAAGCTTAAACAGTTCCTGTGCGATTTACTTAAAAAAAAAAGCTGTATTCTTAAATTTCCAGGCTGTTTGACATACATAAGGTGTTTTATTAGAACACATCATTTACTGATTAAATGTTTCAAAACAGCGGTGCTCACCAATCTATAACATGCATTATCGTACTCTCTCTCCCCTTTTAACGCTGAACTAACTTCAAAACTGAATTACGGAACTCCCAAACATGAACTAAAGTAAAATCTCAAAAAACTCGGCACTGATTCGCTTCTCGTCGTTTATACCTCAACTATCCAATCCAAGATCTTATTTGAAGGTGAGATCTTTCGTTTTAATCAAAATAGGTGTTAGTCACGTCATTTTGACGTGACTAAAAGTCTACGAAGAACTTTTTTAGGACATGAAAAAAAAATAAAGTTAAGACCAAACGGGTAACTGTACCGAAACTACAGTAAAAGTGATTTATAAAAACTTTTTAATTCTTCTGAGGTGATCTAGGACACAAAAATCTCAAAAAAGTACACTTTTGTTTTACTTACTAATTAGTTTAAAGTAGGCCCGGGACACGAAAATCTCGAAAAGTACTTTTTCATTGATTCATTAAAAAAATTTCAAACATTCTTTTTTAAATGGACTCGGAACACTTCGAAAAAAGTGGTGAAAAATACTTGATTTTTCATCTCACCTTAATAGATAAATCATTTGTTTGTATTTATCTATAAACATAAAAAAACATTAGTATACAAGTTATTCTACTTAAACTGTAAAACACTCCTCTAAACTCTTTAAACGTTTAAATTCCTCTGAGCTTAGGAAAAAAAATGAAATGCGTAAAAGTAAATGGAAACGAGGGGAACTATCTTAACAAAAAAAAAACTAAGTAATCTGCCCAAGCAAATACCATAGTTCCCTTAGTAATCCATTTATTTTACTTTGAAAAGTAATTGCATTATATTTAAACATTGGTCAACGATTAAAAACCGACAAGCTAGCAAGCCACGTAAAAAATACCCGTATGAAATTTCTGATTTTTTAATTTAAAACATTCACTTAAAAATAAAGAAATGCTTTAAAACTCTTCATCAATCCCTTCACCCACAAAGAAAGAATGAAGGTGTAATTTTATTGACTTTTTATAACCTGTAGATTAGACTTTTCTTTAAAAAAATGCATAACAATCAGCTTTAGGGATTCATTTCAAAGGTGAATATATTTATTTTTACTGAGAGAAATATTAATGGGATTTCTTTTCTGCAAGATAAATATTAATTTCTAATTTTAGAGCGTCAGATAGAGGAGATATTACAATACTATTTACATTCACTGATTAAAGCACAATGAAAGTACAGGTTTATCTCTTCATATTAATCTAGCCTCGTGAGCTAACGTCATTTTTAGATAAATAGAAATGTTGAGTCCTGGAACAGCTTGAAGTTAGTATATCATGGTTAGATTTCCCTTTTGAATAAGTTAAGTCCACTAATTGCTGGAAAATAACCCAAATAATTCCACTATTTTCTAAAATTGTTCTAGAAGATGCATGTTTACATCAGGATGAACCTAAAAATGTTCTACATGTTTCTAGTAAGAAGGATATTGGTTTGTAAATTTAGAAAAATATAACTATATTATATTTGACTATTGGTGAAGAAACGGCATCCTCAAAGTGATTGTCGTCATTTCGTCCAATCCTGAGTATTTACCACTGCTTGAATAGACGATCACCAAACAAATATTTTTATTTTCAATAATTATCAATAGCAAAAAAATAAATTTTTTAATTTCGGTAACTAGCATTTTTGTCGATACCAGAGTTTCTACGAAAGCATAGCACGTGCATGCATCGTTTTGTGGTAAAAATATCTCTAGCAAATAATAAGCATTACTCAAATTTAACTAGGTATGTTTAAGGAGTCGTACGACTGTTAAACCGTCAAAAAAATCGATTTTTTGAAAAAAAATGCACATGAAAGACTAACATTTTCTGAGTATTTTAAGACAATCCGCTTGAAAAAAATTCTCATAATTACGGAAGTTATGAATAAAAACGTGTCAGATGTTTACTGTAAACAGATTTTAAGGGCAATACTTCAAAGGGATTTATCTCAAAATGTGTTTTTTTCACATAACGAATTTGTTATCTCTAGAACTATTTTATATTTTTGCATGAAATTTTCCCAGATGGTACATACTATCATTTGCTTGAAACTGAACCTAAATATGTTTGCAGGTCCCTAGGGAATGCATTTTTCATGCATAGATAAAATTTAATTTATTAAGAAAAAAATGCACTATTTTCAGTTTCATAGTAAAAATAGAAATATATCGTAAATATATACAAATTTAAATTCAAATTAAACTTTAGTTTCTGCAGTATATGTTAAAAGCAAAAATTTTGTCTTAAACTCAATTTTTTTTTAACAGTATTTATGTGCGTTAGCTTTGATATCACTTTTATCCAAAGCAAACTGCTTATTATTTATGACTATCTAACACAAATTATTTTTAACTATCAAACAAAAAACATATATATATATATATATATATATATATATATATATTCATAAATAAAACATTTTTCTATTAACACAAAAAAATTATGATTTTAAACCTTATACTTTTCAAGATATAGAATGTCGAAAGTGACGCAATTTTTAAACTTTTTCGACTTCTAAGGCCGTCCGCACACGGAGCGACTCAAAGGAAACTCAACTGGTTAGCGACTAAAATTGCTTATCGGTTGCAAACTCGTTAGTGATGCGGCTCCGCACACGGGCCGACTCAAAAGTGATTCAAATCAATAGTTTGCGACCTGTCATGGAAGGAAGAACATCATTATTCCGGGCATTATTTTTAGTTAAATTATTATCAGAAATTAATTTATTTTAAAAAATCGTCACAATAGATTGTCTTTGATCAATCGTTTAAAAATGGACTGTATAGATGGGCACACATATTCCATACAACAAAAAACGTTAGAATTTCATTTCATCGCTAGGCAGAAGTCCCGTGACTCGTGTGCGTCATTTGGCAGCTTGCCAAAAGAGCGGCTGTAGCATAGATTGTGTAATAACATGCACAACGCAACAGAAACTGGCGACTGAAGTTGCTAGCGACTCGACACGTTGAGTTGCCTGCGACTGATTACAAACGCGTTGCTGACGGGTTTGTAACCGGTTGCGCCGTGTGCGTGTCTCCATTCAATTACATAGGTTACTGTTAGTAACCCGGTTCTTTGCACTTCCCATTTTCACAGTAATGTTGCTTCATGCTGTATGTATGACGCCACTCTGAAGGAGTGAGGTCACAACTCCGTTTTTTCTGTTTTTATTTCTTTTTGTATCGATACTAGCTCCTTCAATCGATATGTAAAATTGTATGTAAGTACTCGGGTATAAAAGGGGAGTACATACTTGTAACTGAGAGCTTTTGAGCTTGGAGCATTTGTTATTGCCTTGACTTTTTTTTAGCTGTTTGGGTAAGTTACCCAACGCTATGTTAGTTATTATAAAATGTAATTAAACTTCTTTTATTTTTGATTCTTCGAGTCGTATTTTTTTTCCTTATCAAGACTCTGCTATGTTTCACTGAGGCAGCTTTATTTGAAAGATTATTCAACATGGTAATGGGCCCAGACGCCTTAGCATAGCTAATCTGCTTTCGGAAAAATGACTCGAGGAAGTTTATTTTTATAAGCTGAATAGAGAATGCTCAGAGGGGGGGCCTTGACACCCCAAGTGTAATTGCACAATTAACTTTTGCTTCAAATGACGTTGGACTGAACTGGTTCCGGAAATTTCGTTTTCACTCTAATTCGTCTAGTGCTCGCCTTGTGCTCATATTTTAAAACCATTGTGTGATACAATTTCATTAAATTCTTCCTGGAAGTGGTTTTGCTTTAAAGAATGGCGTCAAGTACCAGTGAAGTAAATTTTAGGATCGCGCTTTTAAGCGAAAGTAATTACTCAACATGGTGTACAGATATGAGGATGTTGCTGATGGAACGGGGGTGCTGGGAGATTGTTCAACGAACTGAAAAAGCACCTGAAGCACAAGAAGGTGAAACGGTGGACGAGACTGCAGCAAGGGACTTTAGAAATCGAAAAAACAGAGCTCTTTCGACGATTTACATGAGCGTATCGCCTCGATATCGTGCCCTGCTGGAAAAAGCTATTGACGGACCTGATGCCTGGGATAAGCTGAAAAAGTACTTTGAACCAGACAGTCGTGCTCGTGTCATGTCACTTAAGAATGAATTCTATTCCTGTCGTATGGAGCCAGATGAGGACATAGGGCTGTATTCAAGTAAACTAGCCAGTATTTTTGATAAGCTGAGTGAGGCTGGTCATGCTGTATCCGAAATAGATAAAATATTTCAGCTTATGCGATATCTTCCAAAGGAGTTCGATAATATTGTTCAAACGATATATCGGTGGGAGAAGGATCAATTTACTTTTATTTCTGTACGAGAAGAATTACTTGCCGAAGAAGCAAGGTTGAAACAGAGTTGCAGACCAAGCAAATATTTCTTATCTAACAAGAAACCGGCAGGAGGTGTTCCCGAGACAAGAGATGATTGACAATCCTAAGCAGGCAGATTCTCATACATTACAGAGAAGAAAATGTCACAAGTGTCACCAGCCTGGTCATCTTCGCAAAGATTGTCGTGTATCCGGAAAATCAAGGACTTATAAGCAATCTAAACGTTCAAGTTCCGAACGTGAACGATGTCAGTATACCAGTCCGAGTCGACCAAACAACAGTTTCCTGCTGGAAGCGTTAGTGACTGGAATTGAGGAGCGTTGTTGGGTGTTCGATACAGCCTCCTCGTCTCATTTTTGCAAGGACAGACACCTAATGTCCGATTTTACACCAGTTACAGATCAGACACTAGTAGGAGCAGTTAACGGTGTCTCTACCCCTGTTACAGGTAAGGGATCTGTAGTTATTTTTCTAAATGGTGAAAAATATACCTTAATTGATGTACTTTATGCACCAGAACTGAGGAAAAACCTCATATCTGGCCCTCGTGTTGACGAATGGGGAGTCAAATACGTAGGAGGTCATGGAAAAATAGATGTGATATCGCGCAACAAACTACTTTTTACTGCAAAATTAGTAAATGGACTTTATTGTATTTACCCAGAATATGAAAAATGTCATGATGCTCAGAAATTTCACTCAAAAATTGTAAAGGCAAAACACACCATCTCTAAATGTTCTAAAAATAGAAGTTCCACGGCTTTTGCTTCGGAAAGTTTAAATCTATGGCATAAACGCTTTGCTCACATAAATGCAGAATATATAAAATTAACATCTAAAAATAACAGTGTAAAAGGGTTACCAAAGTTAACGGGGGATCTTGATTCGTGTGATCCATGTCGCGAAGCTAAATCCAAAAGAGTTAGTTTTAAATCCCTGGATAGTATACGATCTCAAAACCCCCTTGACTTGATCTATATGGATCTGTGTGGTCCTTTCCCGAGACCATCGATCCACGGACATTTATACTTTTTATCGGTGGTCGACGACTATTCTAGAAAAGTTTGGGTTTTCCCCCTTAAATCTAAAACAGAAGTATTTCAAACCTTTAAAAATTTTAAAACAAGAGCTGAAAGGTTCCTGGATCGGAAACTTAAATGTATTCGTACTGACAATGGTACAGAATTTATAAATGATCAATTCAGGGAGTATTGTGAAGACTTGGGGATCCAACATGAAAAATCTAACCCTTACACCCCAGAGCAGAATGGAGTATGTGAAAGGTTTCATTATACTGCTGTAAACGGGATAAATGTTTTACTTAGGGATAGCGGCATGAGTCAATGTTTTTGGCCAGAGGCTCTTTTACATTACACTTACACATGGAATCGTGTATGCCATGCTGGAATGACAAAAACACCATTTGAGCTCTATGGTGGACGACAGCCCTCGGTTAAACACTTACGGCCGTTCGGCACGAAAGCTTTTGTCGGTATACCTAAAAAATTAAGATTAAAACTAGATTTAAGGTCTAAACCAGGAATTCTTGTAGGGTATGCTTTGCAGACGAAAGGATACAGAATTTGGATGCCGAACGAGCATAAGATTATCGAAACCATAAATGTCACGTTTGATGAAAATCAAAAGGGCGGTTTGAGTGAGGCGACTGTGGAACGCGAACTGGACCCAGAGTTCGTGGGTTTTAAATTTCCCCTTGAAGATTCAGAAGAGTTGAATGTTTCAAAGCCCCAAACAGATAGTGAGAGTTCTGTATGTGATTCTGATACTGATTCTGAAGTACCCGGTAACAAAATTGTAAACTGGACGCGTAAAGCTGTTCCAAGGACAAGTAGTAAAAAAACTGATATTTATTATTATGAGGAAGGAAAAGATGATTCGTCGAGTAGGTTGAGGTCATTGAAAGATGTTAAACAATATTGTATAAAAAATGATCTTAAATTTCAACCAGAAATTTTTGATTTTTCTTCCAAAAATAAATATTCAGGGATTATTGCTAGAACCAAAGCGGGTCATAGTAGCTTAATGTCAGAATGACTAAAAAAGGAAATTTACATTCCAAAATGTTTTAAACAGGCTATGAATTCCAAACAAAGTGAACAGTGGTTTAATGCAATGGAGGATGAATTAAACACTATGAAGGAAAGAGGTGTTTGGGAGTTAGTAGAACGACCTGAAAATGCTAAAGTGTTGGGTTGTAGATGGGTTTATACTACAAAGCAGGATGAATCGGGTAAAATTAAAAGATTCAAAGCACGCTTAGTTGCCCAGGGTTTTCACCAACGCAAAGGTGAAAGTTTTGATGAAGTTTTTTCCCCAGTTATCAACTTTAGCTTGATAAGGTTCTTTTTCGCTGTACTCGTTTGCCTGAACCACTGGACACATTTGCAGTGTGATATTAAATGCGCATACCTATATGCCCCATTAAGCGAAGTAATTTATATGCGTCAGCCACCTGGTTTTGAGAAATCCAATTTAGTTTGTCGTTTAAAAAAGTCAATATATGGACTTAAGCAGAGCGGGCGAGAATGGTTTTTTAAAATTCACGCGGCATTAAAAGAGTTGGGTTTTAGAAAATTTGAATGGTGTAATTGCGCATATATTTTAGATTCAAATGTTATATTTTTATTATATGTGGATGACATAGTCGTGTTTGGGAGAGAACAAAAACATGTCGACACAGCTATTAAATTGTTGAAAAATAAATTTGACTTAACAATTTTGGGGAAAACTAAAACTTTTAGGGGTTGAATTTTTAGAAACTGACAAGAAACTTTTTATTCACCAACTTGAATATATAAATAAAATTTGCAGAACATATGATAGGTATTGCTACCCAATATCATCATTACCTATAGCGAAGGGGGTTATTTACTCTAAAACACAGTGTCCACAGGATAAAGTTGAAATTGAGGAAATGTCTAAAATTCCGTACAGGAGTCTTGTAGGCTGTCTGGCGTTCTTAGCTAACAGAACGAGACCCGATATTTCATACGCAATCAACATTTTTTCCCAGTTTCAACAAAATCCAGGAATGGTACATTGGATGGGACTTCTTAAGTTACTAGGATATATAAAATATACTAAAAATTTAAAACTCGACATTTCTAATATTAGTAACCTAGATCTTAATGCTTATTCTGACGCTGATTTTGCAAATAATCGTGATAGTAGTTTCGATGGGAGGTCATATAATTTTTGTTGATCAGGCTCCAGTAGTTTGGCGTTCTTTTAAACAGAAATCGGTATGCTTGAGTACCATGGAATCTGAATTTGTTTCCTTAACGGAAGCATCGAAAGAACTCACCTGGTATGAACGTATTTGCAAGGAGTGTGAGAAATTTAAAATTATACCCCAGAATAAAAACATCCCAAAGTTGTTTGTTGATAATCAAGCTACTATTAACTTTGTTAAATCCCCGCTTGAAAACTATCGAACAAAGCACATAGACATTAAATTATTTTTTGTAAGAGACCTAGTTTACCAAAAACTTTTTGAATTAAAGTACATACAAAGTAAATCAAACTTATCAGATGTTTTTACGAAGCCACAACAAAAGATAGAACTAAAAAGATTTAGAGATGCAGTGTTTTGTGATAGTATGATTAAAGATAATGAACTCTGTAAATGAAATGATGGACTTTAACTTAAAGTGAGACATTTGAAGTTGTTCAAATTTTTTTTTTTTCCAATGCTTGTGAACTGATATTTTCCTATATTATGTAATGTATATTTGTATTATGTAATGTATATATATATACTCTTTTTGAAAGTGTAAAGAGGGGGGCCAATGTTAGTAACCCGGTTCTTTGCACTTCCCATTTTCACAGTAATGTTGCTTCATGCTGTATGTATGACGCCACTCTGAAGGAGTGAGGTCACAACTCCGTTTTTTCTGTTATTTCTTTTTGTATCGATACTAGCTCCTTCAATCTATATGTAAAATTGTATGTAAGTACTCGGGTATAAAAGGGGAGTACATACTTGTAACTGAGAGCTTTTGAGCTTGGAGCATTTGTTATTGCCTTGACTTTTTTTAGCTGTTTGGGTAAGTTACCCAACGCTATGTTAGTTATTATAAAATGTAATTAAACTTCTTTTATTTTTGATTCTTCGAGTCGTATTTTTTTTCCTTATCAAGACTCTGCTATGTTTCACTGAGGCAGCTTTATTTGAAAGATTATTCAACAGTTACGACTCATCACGGACTGGTTTTTGATTGGAGTCGCTTATCAGTTTCTTTTGAGTTGCTCCGTGTGCGGACGGCCTTACAGTCATATGACCCCTAAGAAACTTCCAAAAATGGCATCCACTCAAAACGAGCCGAGATTGGGCACGCAACTAGTAAACACAAAGCTGTCAATATAATTGAAACATATGTGTTACATATGTGTTTTTTCAATGCTGTCTCAATATTTTATGTAACGAGTGACATTTCATAAGCTGTGCATATTCAAAATAAGCTAGGCATATACAAAAGGATTCGAAAATTTAAGCTGACCGCCGCGGAAAGCGTATACAGCAAGTAAAGACTACTGACAACATGGTCACGGCCCCGACGGGAACCCGCTCGTCGCTAAGCAACCGCAGGCTCCAACACCATACTATCCAAGCCCCTGTGTCCAACAGGGCAAAGATCCTCATCACAAAACTAAGTTCAGCTAACAACACCATTCGCTCGCCGTCCTACGATCAGACCATCGGAGAGCCAATAACAATCAATTTATTTTCAAAACTCCTAGTTGCAACGCAGTCACCATCTGCCATCTACATCGCTTTCAACCAGGCCCTGATTTTCCATTAGGCCTGGTAGGCCCGGGCCTAGGGGTCGCAGAATGTTGGAGGCCCAAAAAAATTTTATTTTAAAAGAAAAAATTCCCAATACAATTTTTTAATTTTACCTTTTTTAATAGCAATTTTTTTATATATCCTTTCAAATTTGATTGATTGGTTCATCATATGTATAGTTATATGTATAGTTCATCATATATATGTTGTAGTGTATATAAGGGATTAATAAGTTTTTCTGGTTGCCTTGTATTGGTGTTTTAATGATGAAGTTAATATGTTGTATTGCTTTTTGTTATGTTATTTGATAATGTTCTAGGCTTCTACGCTTCAAATAGCCAATTCTTGGTAAAATGGTACTTTCACAATGATTCTTGATTCTTTTTTTTTTTTTTTTTTGGTGTGTGTCAATTTCAAAATTTTACGCCTACATCAGTGTTAAGGGGCCCCCATCCCGAGTTGTGCCTATAGTCAAGAATTTCCTAAATCGGGACCTGCTTTCAACTTTATTTTTCAGCATCAAGCTTACAAAACAAATTACACACGCGCTATACAACCAGTATAGGCAACCAAACTCTGTACAACCAGTACAGATAACACACAAAATAACAAACACATTAATGTAGCAAACAAAAGTAGTCATAACAAATTTACTTGCATATACAAAAGACCAATTTTTGAGTAATATTTTTATTTTAATATTTTTTATCATACACGAACTTTACGATACATATGTGCTTGGAATAAGGTGATCGCAATAAGGTCATAAGATATTTTTTCCGATAAAATACAATCGATCTACTATATTAACCGTTCGGTTGGAACATCTGCTTCTCAGGCAGCTATGGTTTCTTTATTCAACGCTGCCCCCCCCCCTTCGACCTTGAGTACTGTGAGTTTACATATGCTTCAGTCAACATCTCGTCTTCAGTGTGGAAGGCCTATTTATGACGCTAGCCTTCTAAGGTTCAGGTAGAAATTAAATTCAGGCAAAAATTAATAATTACCAGACAAAAAGAACTTTTTATATACCATGTAAATTTTCTGTTGAATCATATAAACTTCATAATTCTACGTATTAATAAATACTTTTTAAAATTTTTTGATGAATTATCCCATCAACTTAAAAGAAAATGAAGTTAATTGGAAGTTAACTTGCGTTTAACTTTTCGTTCCCGTCCCGGTCGATAGATGGCTGCACCAGTCTACAAAACAAAATTAACTGAAAATGAATTCAATTTTGCTTAAAGATGGCTAAAAGTATTAAAATAATGCATTTTCAACGTGTTCTGAGCTATTCTAAAAGTTTCAAATGTCTAGCTAGTCGGGAAGTTAGTTAAAAATCGATTGCAAGATTTGTACCGCACAAACACACAAACAAACAAGAATGGGAGTTAATAAAAACATGGTAAAAATCCCAACCCAATCCCTCGTTCGACTAACTAAATGCCTCTATAAAACAAACCGTAATACGTATAACCTGTGATAATTTGTACTGTTCAATAGAAGCTGGTGAAGAATTAAGGAGAAATTGTTTGACGATTGTGGCTACCATGGAATGTAATAAACCACAAATACCCTTTGAATTTCTAGTCAGGAATACATGGGAAAGAGATGTTTTTATATACCATGTAAATTTTCTGTTGAATCATATAAACTTCATAATTCTACGTATTAATAAATACTTTTTAAAATTTTTTGATGAATTATCCCATCAACTTAAAAGAAAATGAAGTTAATTGGAAGTTAACTTGCGTTTAACTTTTCGTTCCCGTCCCGATGCATCAATATCTGTCTTGCAGGCAGATGTTCCCACTAAGAGGGAAAAGAATCATGTTCCAGCAGTAGGGTTAACATTATGTTCAGCGAATATAATAGAAATAGATAAAAAATAATTACAGGTAACCCTCTTATAACACGGTAGATAGGTTCCTAGAAAATGCCGTGTTCTATGAAACCGTGTTATATGAGACCCAGAGCCAGTACAAAAAGGGGGGTTACGTTTTGAAAACTTATTAAATACAAATTTTATTTAATTCCATGTAAGCAACTTAATTTTTATTACAAATATAAATGTTTGTATGACACAAAACGAAAAGAAACAAAAAATATTTTTTTCATTTAATGCGACCTTAATTTAATAAATTTCTTCCTCATCGCTGCTCAGTACAATCAAGCGAGAACGTTTTTTCGGTTGAACGATATCACCTCCACTTTCAGAACTTTTTCCATCATTTAGATTTCTTGCACCTTCTATCCTCTTTAAAAAATTTGTAATTTTGGTTTGTTTGCTGGTTCTTACAAGGTCATTGTAGATATCACGGTATGGAGATAGATAATTTTGCAGGTCCCTTTTGAATTTTCGGCTTCTTTCAGCGGAAGGGTCTGCATTTAAAAAAAAATGATTCAAGATTTTCAGCTAAGCTTAGACCTTTTTGTAATTTTGTAGAGTTATAAATGATAATTTGTTTATACATTTTTATGCAAAGGCAATATAGTTCATTATTCCTTCCCGTCATTATTTTAAGGTAATTTAGTTTTTAAATGTGTTAAACAAAAATCACGTTATCTAGTGCTGTAGAAGTACAGTGTTGATCAAAGGGTTTCGCAATTTTTTTGTCGTGTTAGAGCGAAACCGTGTTACAGGTTGCAGTTTTATACGAGGGTTCCCGCAATTTATCCTATCGTGTTAGAGCGGAATCGTGTTGTAAGATGCCGTGCTGTAGGAGGGCTACTTGTATATGGTGTTTTAATTCATTTTAGTGTAAAATATTCCTTACTGGGAATTACTCTACTTCTTATTAGAAAATAAATAATTAAAATAAAATATCTACTAAAAAGACAGGTCCCTTTTACTGATTCCTTAATTATTGTATACGCATAGCTTATGAAATTTCTCTCTTCACATAAACCATGGAAAAAACATTGAATTTCTAATGGTTTGCAATTATTGCATAAGAATTTACGTCTGTGATGTAGACTAATTGGCTATCAGACTTATTGATAACAGTTTTAATTAAAACAGCTTTGAACCCTATTTCCTTTAAAGATCTTTTAATTTCCTCGAAAAATAACAGGAGTTGAATGAAAGAGAATCTTTTATAAGATTTCCGAAGCAGTTATGTAACTCTAAATCCTACGCATGAATTTTTTCTAATTAGAGTTTAAAATATTTATAATTTTTTTAAGTAGAGTACTTAAGCGAAAACTATATTTTCTGTATTATGAAGCTCCAGACACATTTTGCAATTTCCTCCGAGTGAAATAATTTAATATAATGTGTTAATTATCAATTTCAAATATGATATTTCATTAAATATGCACTTTAAAATTAAAAAAAAATTATAGTCAGTTAAATTTGTTCACAACTTATATGGTGAAGAAATTATCGCTAAGTAATAACATTATCAATAATTTGCGATATGTGGATGTTTTGAAGCTCAGATGCAGAGCACGGAAATACAACTGGGCGGGAAAATAAACTGTTATAAAAATGTTATGTCAGATTAAAAGCATGGAATAAATTATATTAAATTCATTAAATAAATGAAAAGAAGAATATCTCGTTACCCAAATTTTGCGATATTTGAGAATAAAACACAAATTGTTTTTCTAAATTAAAAAATTATAACTAAAAGTCTTCGAACAGATATTTTTTTAACATTAATTTAATTATTCAGGTTATCTATATATATAAAACAGTTCCGTAACTGACTGACTCACTGACTGACATACAACGCACAGACCAAACCGCTGGACCTAAAGATCTGAAATTTTGCATGGCGATTCTTCTTATAGTGTAGAGGTGCACTAAGAAAGATTTTTGAAAAATTCTTCTTGGATATTTTTAAATTAAATTTTTAAGCTGTTTTTGTAATTTTTTTTAAGTTTGCATTTAAAATAATAATTTCAGGGTTATAAAATTTATATCACGAGAAAGACCATAAAAATTCCTTTAAAAAAAATCTTTTTCGAATATTTACCTCCATTTTCTGATTATTGGTGAATTTTTAAAAATTAATTTTTTGAATTTAATTTATTAAATGCTGATCACGTTATTTCTTTTTCTGTTACTTTAAATAAATTTATCGTCACGTGCATAACAAGTAAATAGACAAAAAATATATTTTTTTCCTTGCTAATGCAGCAGGCGATTGGACATTATCCAAAAAATATACAGTAAAAGATATGATCCTCAAACTGCACTATATTAATTGCACTATATTCTTTAGTATGTCCTATTAGATTTTATTTGAATATTTTCTTCTACATTATTTTGTCTATAAAAGTATCCCTTACAATTTTTTTATAAATATATTTTTTGTTATTTTTTACATCAATTGTATACATTGATAGTCGTACTTATTATATACAGTCGAACCCCGTTATAACGAACTTCAAGGGACCAAAAGTTTTGTTCGCTATATCCGGTGGTTCACTATATCCGAACCATTACTAATAATGTTAGATTTCACAAAATGTGTAACTCATTAGTTGCTATGTATATTCAATAAAGATTTTTGAAGGAATGATAAAATCTATTAAAAATGATCATTAATGAATTAAATTGACTAAAATCGATTACATTAAACTAACACAATTCTAATTAAATTAACTAAAAATGAAGACAAATGGAAATAAATTGATTTTATCTTTAATAGTTGCTCACTGTTTTGATACAGATATAATCGGTAATCTTCTGCCGACGTTATGCCGATTTCAAAAACATTTTATGAATTTCTTTGTAAAATACATCAAATGACTCCAACACTCTTTCTTCCAATGTTTGTGTTGCCAAAAACTTACTAATTACACTCATCGCTGCTGTAGCATCTATGATGGTGGAGATTTCGTCATTTATGTGCTCCTCTTCATCAGCATCAGATGCAGAATCTTCGATTTCAGAATGATTCATCTTAATTTCTTCCACCATATCTTCATCAGTCAGATTTTCACATGTAATGACTTCATTATCACATGTTTCGAACAATTGCACGCCACAATCTGAGAATGATGAAATTTTGTGCTTTTCTATCCACATCGTGATAAGTAAATCTTCATCATCTTGTTCTTCAACATTCTTTGCTTCTTCAACATTCGTTGTATCTTCAACATTCTTAAAAAGTTTGAAAATTAAAAAAACATTCAGTTGTCGACTGAAAAAAATGTTCGTTATAGCCGATTCTTAAGATTTCGGAGGTTCGCTATAAAAGAATAAATTAGCATTAACTACAATAGGAAAACGGCGGAACCAAAATTTTTGTTCGTTATATCCGGGAGTTCGTTATATACCAGGTTCGCTATAAAGGGGTTCGACTGTATATATAAATAAATATATATATATACACTCATGGACAAAAAAATTAGCGCACCAAGAAGGAGTCGTCAAAATGAAACGAAATTTTACATACGTAAAGACTACTTTGATATAAATAATTGATAAGAAAACCAAAGAAAAAGGATAATTTATTTCAGAGAAAAAGGCAAAAGAACGGAGGAGTTAATACTCCGTTGGACCCCCCTCTAGCGCGAATGCACAATGCGATACGATCGGACATTGAGTCATACAAGTTCTGTATGATGTCTTGAGACATTTCGTTCCATATTTGCTGTAACCTTGCCTCTAGTTCGTTCAAACTCGTGGGATGCGAAACTCGTCGTCCCAAATGATCCCAGATATTTTCGATTGGAGACAAATCTGGCGATCGGGCAGGCCAAGGAAGGGTAGTAACAGTGCGGAGACAGTCTTGTGACACCCTTGCCGTATGAGGCCGAGCATTGTTTTGTTGAAAAATGGCTCCTGAGAGCCGTTGCATGAGTGGCAACACATGTGGTTGCAGGATTTCATGAACATACCGCTGGGCTGCCATGGTGCCACGGAATAATACTAGGGGTGACCGTGTATTGTAGGCAATGGCACCCTATACCATCACACCAGCTGTGGGAGCGATGTGCCGCTGTACAGCAAAGGCAGGATTGAAGCGTTCACCACGGGCTCTCCACACACGAACACGATTGTCATCACTGCCGAGATTGAATCTGGATTCGTCGTTAAAGACGACCTGGTTCCATTCCGCTGCAGTCCAGTTTCCTCGTGCGCGGCAAAACTCCAAACGGAGGCGTCGATGAGTGGGCGTCAAGGGCAGCACACGTAATGGGCGCCGCGATACCAACTGTCCTTCATCCAGGCGCCTTCGTATGGTTCGAGAAGACACAGAGGCCCCTAGTGAAGGTGCTACCTGTGCCTGGATGGCGGCCGATGAAGCAGTTGGCTGTACGCGTGCATTTCTTACGATGTGGCGGTTTTTTCGACGACTGGTCTGTCGAGGGTGTCCTGAGCCTGGTCTTCGTGTTCATGACATCTCTCGGGTCCACTGGTCCCAACACCTCCTCACAACACAATCAGAGCGGTCTAATTGACGAGCTACTCGCCTAGCTGACCACCCAGCTTCCATCATCCCGACGATTCTCCCCCTCTCAAACTGCGACAACTGCTTATATTGTCTTCGAACACGGCGTAATGGCATGTCTATCTCATCTCTTCCTTTGTAAATGATTCAGCACACTCAAACAAGCTTTGGTTACCTGCTTTATACTCCACAGAGTACGATGTTCAACGCCCTCTACCGGCTATACGTAATGAGCAATCAGTCTGCATTTCTAATCATTTGCATATCTCCCCAACATGTACCTTCATTGCAAATTTCGTTACGATCCCGCAATTATTTCTTGGTGCGCTAATTTTTTTGTCCATGAGTATATATATATATATATATATATATATATATATATATATATATATATATATATATATATACGAGTGTTATTTTTTTTTCAAGGTCCGATAAGTCGCTAAATGAAAATCACAGTCAGAATCAAGAAAATTTTATATGGAACAATGTGATACAACATTAAGCTACTTTTCGATGGAATCGCCGTTCCGTTTCATACATTTGTCGTATCGTGGTACCAATTTTCCAATACCTTCATCATAGAAAGCAACCACCTGTGTTTTCGGCCAATTATGTACGCTGGTCTGCAGCTCGTTGTCTGTGGCGAATTTTTTTCCTCCTAGGCAGCGTTTCATGTGGGCAAAGAGATGGAAATCTGAGGGAGCCAAGTCAGGACTGTATGGTGGATGATCAAAAACTTCCCATTCAAAACGCTCCAGTAGGATCTTTGTTGCAACTGCAGTGTGCGGCCTCGCATTGTCATGAAGAAGGACAATACCTGACGACAACATTCCTCTTCTCTTGTTCTGAATTGCTCTTCGAAGACGTTGAAGAGTCTTGCTGTACGAAGCTGCATTGATGGTTGTGGCAAGTGGCATGAATTCCACCAAGAGAACACCTTTACGGTCCCAAAACACTGTAGCCATACACTTTTTGGTGGAGAACGTGCGCTTCGTTGGTTTACGACTGGGGAGTGTGAATGCATCCACTGTTCGGATTGCTCTTTCGTTTCTTCAGTTTCGTAATGGACCCATGCCTCATCTCCTGTGACAATTTTGTCCAAAAACTCATCTCCGTCGTGATGGTAGCGCTGGAGGAAGGTTAATGCGGCGCCCAACCGCTGAGTTTTGTGATGGTCAGACAGCATCTTGGGAACCCATCTCGCGCAGAGTTTGCGGTACTCGAGTCTTTCACTCACAATGGTATAGAGAGCTGACCACGAAATTTCCGGAAACAAGTCACTGAACCCAGAAATTGTGAACCGACGATTTCAGCGAATCGCCTGATCCACGCGCTGAACAAGATCGTAGGTAGACACTGGCTTCCTTCCCTGGCCGCCTGCATCATGAACATCTGTGCGTCCAGCATCAAAGTTACTGCACAATTTCCGCACTTTGCTGTCAGACATGAACGTTTCTCCGTACACTTTACTCACTCGTCTATGAATTTCAGCTGCATTGCTTCCTTCAGCATGCAGAAATCGAATGACTGAATGCAACTCACATTTGGCGGGAGACTCTATTTCTCGAAGCATGTTTATGTGCTCCCTACGTACTCAGAAATAACAACCGCGAATCGGCGAGTTCCCCTGGCCAACTACCGACACAGCGCAAGACGTCTGCGCACAGACCTAGTGGAATTTCCCCGAAGTTTTCCTTTAGCGACCTATCGGACCTTGAAAAAAAATAGCCCTCGTATATATATATATATATACAGGGTGTCCCAAAACGACCGCATAAACTCTGCACAGCTAGATTCCTCTTTGGGAGTACATAAAAACTGCCCAAAGAAGTGTTCCTGTACGATCCATAGTTTAAGAGAAAAATAAGAAAAACAAAGTATGACGTCACTGCCAGTGCAAGAAAAAACATTTTATTGAACATATCATCAGCATGCACAATTTAAAGCAGATGTTCAAAGTGTCCGCCGTGCATGTCGAGGCAGGCTTGAGCACGCCGTGGAATGGCTGTCATCACACGTTGCAGCATCACGGGGTCCACCGAACTACAAGCAGCATGCAGTCGAGCAACTAAGTCCATTTGTGTTGTCACTACGTCTCGATACACCAGTTCCTTGAGACGGTCCCATAGGAAAAAATCCAACGGTGTAAGATCTGACGAACGTGGTGGCCATAGAACCGGACCCCACGTCCGATCCAGCGGCCGGGGTATTCCATATCCAGCCAACCACGTACAGGAGCACAGAAATGCGCCGGAGCCCCATCATGCTCGAACCAAAGTCCCTGTATTGCCGCTAATGGTATGTCATCGAGGAACTCGGTTAAGACCTCATTGAGAAACAGCAAGTACGACTGTCCCGAGAACCGTTCAGGCAACAGATATGGTTTAAGCAGGCGATCCCCGAGTATGCCGGCCCACACGTTAAGAGATCAACGTTCCTGATGTTTCTGCGGCCGGATTGCATGCGGATTGACCTGGGACCACATATGGCTGTTGTGATGGTTGAATACCCTATCACGAGTGAAACATGATTCATCAGTCCACAGGATATGTGCAATGAAACCATTATCTGTGTTCTGTTGTTGCAACAGCCATTCACAGAAGGCCACGCGTTTCTGAAAGTCATCTGGTTTCAGACCTTGCACGGTTGTGTACCGAAATGGGTGTAGCCTCTCAAACCGTAAAAGCCTGTGCACAGTACTTTTACTCGAAGTCATCTCACGGGCTAATGCGCGTGTGCTTACCTCGGGCGTCTCTTCTACCCGCTGCAGTATTGCATCTGCCCGTGCTACCGTCTAGTATCGTGAAGATTGGCTGTTGGCAAGACGCTTCCCGTATTTCGCAGTCTGTCGTCCAGCCTACGGATGACGTTGACATCGGTAGGACGGCGGGGCGGATATCGACGGGCATACTCCCTAGCATTTCGTAAGGCATTTCCATTACATCGGCCGTACACCAAGTACATATCGCAGTGGTCACGAACGGAGTACATGGCCACCATACGAAGACTACCGGTAGCTGCAAGATGCAGCCTTTTAAATACCAGTTCAACAGCGGCTTAACGTTATTCCATGGCCGTATGCATGAAGCGATATGCGCGGTGAACGTTTTAAACATTATCGGCTGTAAAGATATGCAAATATTGTTGTTGATATGTCCAATAAAGTGTTTTTTCTTGCACCGGCAGTGACGTCATACTTTGTTTTTCGTATTTTTCTCGTAAACTATGGATAGTACAGGAACGCTTCTTTGGTGAGTTTTTATGTACTCCCAACGAGGAATCTAGCTGTGCAGAGTTTATGTGGTCGTTTTGGGACACCCTGTATATATATATATATATATATATATATATATATATATATATATATATATATATATATATATATATATATATATATATATATATATATATATATATATATATATATATATACACACACACATATATATATTGTGGCATCACGATAGGTAGTTAAGGCAATTCTCTGAGGCATTATTAAAATTACTACTATTGAATCCATAACTAAGAAAGACAGAGAAAATAATGAAAAGGCCAATTCTTGAACAGAAACTTAACAAAGAAATTTATTTACAAAAAAATTAACATTAAACAATACAACATAATTAGTGAATTTAAGAGCAGATTCACAATACAGGCTCCGGGACCCATGGTCTCAAACAAGATCGCCTAAAAACCACGTCTGTCCGGCTGGATGTTACTTGCCAATCTCTTCAAAAACACCAAGTCTCTCCCTCTCGGCTTGAAACTCAGGGTGGACGTATTCTTAGAAATCGTTATCCCACAACCGGGAGGGCCGGCAGATTATCGGCCGACAGCTCTTCTTAACGCCGCAACTTTATTACACTTCAGTGACAAAGTCGCATAGAGCTATCGGTAGGAAAGACAACTTTACGGCGGTAATGGAAGACGTTTTCTGTTTTTCCAAACAGTTACCCCCACAACTTGTTAGAGAAACCCCTATGCCTGGGATTAACTTTCAGGCCAAAACTCTGCACGTGTTTAAAAACGGTGGGAACTGGAAAATGTTATTCCCAAAAAATATGCAACTGATATGCAACAAAAAATATGCTAAAATATGGTCCGTGGAGTGTGAGAACGCACCCCCGTAAAGACATGACGTCACAATATATATATATATATATATATATATATATATATATATATATATATATATATACATATATATATATATATATATATATACATATATATATATATATATATACATATATATATATATATATATATACATATATATATATATATATATATATATATATATATATATATATATATATATATATATATATATATATATATATATATATATATATATATAGATATAGATATATTGTAACGACTCCCGTACAATAGCGAATATTTTGTGCAGGGAAATTTTGAGAAGACCAAACAAGGCGCGGTTTATGCACATAATTGATTCAGATGGCTGGAAACAGACAGTCTTGGCGACATAAAGACCGGACCGACAGCTCACGGAACAGTTCGTCAGCTACAAAAGGGAAGTTGCCGACCGGAGGTGCCTAGTCGTCTGGGAACAATAAATGAATAAATAAAGGAGGCGTTTTCCAGACCTTTCGAGAACGTTCAGCGAAGGTATTTAAAGTCACCGGACGTGAGTTTATTTCATGTCAGTGATTCAGAGATTAAGTTATTCAGAGTGACGCTGGAGCCGGAGGCAAGGAGATATTGTCGGGTCAAGATAGACTTGAATGAGCGAAACGACAACTCAAGTCTGACCTTCGTCGTCGATTCCGTGAACCCACGAATTTAATCTTTTATATATAATATTGTAAATAGCCTGTACTTAGTCTAGAAATACACCAGTCACTTATAAGACACCGAATCTTATTCTATCGAAATGAAAAGTCTTGTAAATTTACTTGTAATACGGTTTTAGGATCGAATTTGGAAAGAAGGCATTTAAAACAGATACGCCTAAATCGGGCCGGATGTTAATCTTTAGTTGCAATTGAAGTTTCATCAAAGCTCCTGATTTTATTTCTCCTCTTTGAAACGTGAGTGGAATACAAGTTACTTTGTAAGTTCCTACTTTAGTCCTCAGACGCTTTGCGCCAGAGTTTATTGGATTTTAACAAGTTCAGCGTTCGCCCGAAGTCATCACAAAGAACATTTTCATAAAATTTTATTTGATCGCTTTTTTCTCTCTTCAAGACTTTGGGTTGTCTAGAACACGAGGCTTTACTTTATTATTTTTATTTATTTCGTAATGATTTTTCCCCCGCAAATGTATCTTTCCACAAGGTTTTTACTCATAAAATAGTACTTTAGTAAGATGAAAATTATTAAAGTAATTTTATAGCAGTACTTTAATAATTTGAAAATTGTTAAACTACTTTAATAATTTTAAAAGTTCGAATTCAGAATTGAGACGTTAATTCTTCTATATCCGCTTCCCAAAATCCCATATTTCGTTTTTCCCTTTAAGAAGATTATAGAAAGATAGAAAGATTTATTAAAATAATTTGTCTTAGGGTTTATTAAAATTTTAATTAAAATTTTTTAATAACGTTGAAGAGATGAAATCATAATTAAAATTTTTTTTATTTATTTAGCGAAATCCTTTTGGAATTTTTTCTCTGTGTCAAAAACCCTGATAAGACAATTTAATGAAAAGAGATCAAAAGAATATCGTACTAAATTTAATAGAGGTACCTTGAAATACATTTTCAAAATACCTTTATAAAAATGACAAATCATGGAAATATCTTAATTAAGTACTGATTTAATTAAATTTTTGATTTTACAGTAGGGTTCATCATTAACAATACATACCCGTTGAAGCTGCATCTGATAATGAAAATATGCGGTTTTAGTTATTTGATTTTATATACCCTAACAACCGTCTTAAGCCAGGAATAGAAAAAAATGGCTGTATTTCAGAATTATGTAGCTTAAAACCTCAATATTTATCTAGGGTCATATATTTACGACCAGTGTAAAAATTATAAGCCCAAAGTGTGTGTATGCATTGTACAAAGTTCGACAATTAATAATAGAGACTGTCGCTACTTTGTCTCCATCAGTCAGCTACAGATTTGTCTTCATCAGACTATTTCATCTTCCCAAAGGTGAAAAAAAGTTTGAAAAGACACAGATTTCAGAATATAGAGGACATCAAAAGGAACCGGACAACCGAATTTTGAAGGATTAAGACAGAGGATTTTAAAGCATATTTCCAAAACTTGTATGAACGCTGCTGAAAGTGTGTAGCCTCAGAAGGTAACTACTTTGAAAATTATAGACAATAGCTCACTTCTACCCAGACTTGGGTGTATATAATTTGAAGTGGCACTCTAAATGAATTTGATACAAACACAGTTTATACAGGAAACAATGTTTATTGAATTCGTTGCACATATAGAATTTGCTTTTACAGCAATAAGCATACGTACTACTTGTACGGAATATATATTAACATTCAATAGAAATACACTTTGCAAATACTCACAAACCAGCAGAGAGTCAAACCAGCAGTACTGCCACGTAAACTTTGGCACCCTAAGCACTAGCGCAGGATAGCACCTGGAGCTGCTTTCCTCGTAGCTCCCTTAACTCGCTTATCTATCAACCTTAACAAAACATTTTTCAACCTCCGTATTAATCAAGCTGCTTGGCATTTATACCAAGCGCGTATGCCGAAATTAGCATATCTCAAGCAGCTTCTTTAATTAATTCACTCAAATGTTCGATTCTTGTGAATCGAATCTTATGTATACCTTACAAAATTATTAAACAGTTTTGCAAGAAATGTGTCTTGTATTTGTTAAATCGCTCCAGTCTCGTTTATTAATTATCAAATCTTGTATATTTTAAATTACAATGCATATTTTTTTGTCTGAGTTTCTAATTTATGTACATAAATATTTATTTTATCCAACAAAGGTGGATACCTGGCGTAGACACGAAAGCCTTGAATGGCGTTTGTCAGATTTCGAACCGAGCACGCCCTGTACCAATTCCCAACGCTGTAACTACTAAGTTGCTCTAGGCTCCCGGGAACTAACAATCAGTACTGAAGTACTCTATGAATCATTTTGAGAAAAAGAAAAATAGTTATAAAAACAAAAATGCATATTATAATTTAGAAAATGCGTTTATAATACGTCACAGCATTAATTCGTGAAACTAAAGTAGAGAATCGATAAAACAGTTTTGACGATAGTACTCATATTATTTTCTGAAATTTTCATTAGTTGTTTATCTCTATTTTGCTCTTTGGTCTTCATGATTTTCTTGGCTTTGAAGCTAACGCAGGGATGACCACAGGTAATTAAGTGTTTCTTTTTAATCAAGATTTTAAGAAAATTTCAGATTCCTTTTCATAGGTAACCTCAGGCAGTATTTCTAAGCAATTCTTATTCTATGTCTAGGTGATATTTCACTCATGTAGGCACCAACGTGAAAGAACAGATTATGCTTCCAATGACATGCGTTGAAACACTTCAGCACTTTAACTCCTGCTTTATAGGCTACGTTAAGGGGACAGTGGACCTTCAAATCTAACTTTTTTTGTTTTGAATTTATTTATTTGCAATTTGAATATGTGATTAGTACCATCTATACTAATATATAAAGAGAGAGCAGATTTTGTACGTGGAGGGTAATCTTCGGAACCAATACACCTATTTGAATAATTCTTTCACTGTTTGAAAGGTACATTATTCCAGATGGACATAGGCTATATATTATGTATATCTGATCAGTAGAAATAAAGTTAGGGGGGATACTCTAGATTTGTGTGAACGGCCGCCATCTCGGATTTTTCCGCCAGGGTTTGGCGCATTTCGCATGGCGATAATTATTGCGTTCTGGTAAAAATAACCCAATGTCAAATTCTCTAATTTTAAGATCAAACAGTTATTTCTGATGTGATCTTTTAATTACAGTATAATAATTTTAGGTCAGATCTTGGCCTTGACCTGGAAATCTGAGTCAAATTGACTAGACTCAAAAGAGTAAATTATTTTAAAGCTAAGAGTCTTTTTGTTGAAAATTTTTGAATCCATTATCAGTTTTTCGTTAACTTATTAAATTTAAGTTGCTTTTAATTTTGTTTATCGATTGTCAATTAGTATACTATAATGATACACGATTTCATTTATTTGAAGTAAAAATTATCTGCCATCATTTTTTCGTAAAATGTAAAATACAGTATACATTTTAAATACAATATATTTTAAAATATTTTATAATTCCAAGTTGTAGTGGATTACAAATAAATTTAAATAACTGAAGTTCAACTTCTCTCTCCCCAGGAACCTAAGTTAAAAAGTTAGTTAAGGTTAAGTTATTGGCTTAGGAAAAGGTTTTTTTTTCTTATTTCCAACACAGCAGGATAAATGGTCAAATAATCCTTGTCCTGATTTTATTGTATGCACCAAATATTTGGTTAAGGTCAAATCTGAAGTAAAATTTCATTACCACAATGCCCTAACGAAAAAAAAAAGAAAAAAAAAAAAAAAGAGGATCTGGTTACTCACCATAAATTTATGGGTTCATAATTATTTTACAATTTTCAAAGCTGAATTTTAGATAATTTTTAAATTGCAAGTTATTTAGGTGGTACGAAAATGCTGTATTTTTTTTCTAATTAACAATATATTGGCATAATATTTTGGTGATTCCTTGCTATTAGTCAAAGAGTTAGGGCAAACTGAATAGATGGCATTGAAATTTTATCTGTAAGTAAAATTCATTTGACCAAATTTTTCATATGGATCATAATTTGAAAAGGTAGTTTTTAATTAAAAATGACAAAAAAAAATCTCAGTCCAACGATTAAATGATTTTTCAAAAATATTTCTAAGTTTCACAATTTAAAAAGGTCGTTTTTATTAAAAAAGCTAAAAGAAAAACCCAAAATTTCCAATAATTGAGAATGATTTTTTCAGAAAAAAGTGGTTTTTATCAAAAACCCAACAATAAATCTAAGTCCAACGTTTAAATGATTTTTCAAAAATTTTTCTAAGTTTCATAATTTAAACAGGTGGTTTTTATTTAAAAAGCTAAAGAAATTCAAAGTCCAGCGTTTTGAAAACACCGCTTAAAACACATTGGCGAAAATTTTTCCACTCCTCAAAACACGGTAAAATCGCCAAGTTGGCGAAAAAAAATCCAAGATGGCGGACGTGCACACAATTATTAAGTAACGTAATATTAATTTGAATATTATTTTAGGTGCTTAAAATAATTAAAAAAACATTCTTTACTTAAAATCCTTTTTTTATTTTTGTATTTTTATTTCATCACTTACTCTAATTTTGAGATACCAATGTGTATCTATAAACGTTTGTCAATTGTAAACGTTTATATTGTAAACGTCTATATTGTAAACGTCTATATTGTAAACGTTTTGTCAATTAAACGTTTCTCAAAGTGACAAACGTTTAATCTATATCTATCTATATATATAAAACAGTTCCGTAACTGACTCATTCATTCACTGGCTGACTGACTGACATACAACGCACAGACCAAACCGCTGGACCTAAAGGGCTGAAATTTTGCATGGCGATTCTTCTAATAGTGTAGGGGTGCACTAAGAAAGATTTTTCAAAAATTCTTCTTAGATTTTTTAAAATTAAGTTTTTAAGCTGTTTTTTAAACTTTTTTTTACGTTTGCATTTAAAATAATACATTGAGGGTTATAAAATTTATATCACGAGAAAGATCATAAAAAATTCTTCAATATGAAATTTTTTTCGAATTTTTACCTCCATTTCCTGATTTTTCGTTAATTTTTAAAGATTAATTTTTAGAATTTAATTTATTAAATGCTGATCACGTGATTTCTTTTTCTGGTACTTTCAATAAATTTATCGTCACGTGCGTAACAACTAAATAGACAAAAAAATATTTTTTTCTCTTTCAAATGCAGCAGACGATTGGATATTATCCAAAAAAAATGCATATCCCTTACGATTTTTTTATAAATATATATATATAGATAGATATATATTTTACATCAATTGTATACATTGATCATTGCATTTATTATAAATATATATATTTATTTTTTGGCATAAATTGCATACGTTGACCGTTGTTATTAATTTGAATGTACTCCGTAGCGAAGCGCGGGTTTTCAGCTAGTAGATATATAAAAGTGGTTAAAATTTAATGATGAAATATTAATAATTTATGAATTATGAATTATTAATTACATCAAAACTCGGCCTAATTAAAAATGTCCCATGCGCATTTCTTTTGCATATAATATGGTAATTTTTATTTACAGGATACCTTATAGAACTAACAATGAAACTTATTGCTTATTTTAAGAATTCATTAAAAATATAAAGAGAAAAAAATAATAATAGTGAAAACACCCTTTTTATTACTCAAAATACCTCTAAATCATCATTTCAAATACAAAATTTAGAAATTCTGAGCTACGAAGCATAATTATTTTCAATAAGATTTATTTGATATACAGTTAAGTATATAAAACTTAAATTTAAAAGCAATACGATAATTAAAAATGCGCCTGGAGCAGTTTTAATATTCGTATGTCATGAAAATTTTTATTTTGAGAAAAACACATTTAAAGTTATTGCTATTAGTAACCACATAATATCTAAATAAAATACAAATGCCAATAACTGGGAAAGTAATAACAGAAATTAAAAATTATTTTTGCAACACATTCCTACTCGTCCGTAGTTTCACAATTCAATAAAATAAAAAATGGAATTTTTGGACAAATTTTACAATTTTGAAAGTCCACTGTCCCCTTAAAAAAATAACGATTCAAAGCATTTCATTTTGCTGACTATTAAACTATGGTTCTCCTCTGTGGACGTTCCGGGACATTGAGAAAAAGGCGAGATAGGAAAAAAAATGAATGTTACTACCTTATCTACAACAACTTATAACTATGAGAAGGCAGTCTGTAAATGCAAATATACATTTATTCATAACTACATTTTTTTATAAGTATATGTACAAAAGCTTGTCCGGTAGTATTTGAGTTCATACATTTCAAAGATAACATCAGGGGTTTGTCATAAACATAATTCAATTTAATTACTGAGACTGAAACCCCAGGATTTAACGTCAAGTACACTTTGAACTGTCCAGTAGTAGTGGAATGATAATGAACTGTAATATAAGGTCAAAATGAATTTCTTAGACCATTTCAACTTTCTTCCTCAGAGGCAAAGCGAAAGAACGCATAGTGAGTATTGCCATTCCATGAAAAAAGAATCCAGGAAGAGTGGAAGGCCCGGAGTGAAGAAAACAAAACAACAACAACAACAACAACAACAAAGGGCCTGAGAAAAAAGTGTGCTATAATTTAATAGAGGTTATTTTTTTTACCCAATGGTTTCTACTCTTTCCTTGTTTTCGTGTTACATATATTCCAAACTTCACAGATTCCCTGTTGTAGAATGGCAACATTCCTAGCGCGCCATTTTGCCTATTAGGTTTATTTTGTTCGCGTTATCTTAACCCAGGGATCTCCAAACTTTTTAGCTTAAGGGCCATATTGACTCCTCTTTCGGCGACGTCATCGATTTTAGGAATAAATTTAAACCTCCGCCGTGTTCCTTTTTGGGTTGCACTTGGCAGAGTATTCTTCGTTTAGATCCAGGGTCTCCTAACTTTTTAGCCTAAGGGCCGTATTGACTCCTCCACTAAATCCCAAGGGCCAAGACCTAGCTAACTAGCTCATCATACCAACATACTGTAGTTTTGAATTACACACAAATTTTCGTTTTGGGACTATCCGGCGAGTGAGATATCTATGGTTATGGAAGTTATCATTTTATACAGATATAACTAAACATATTAATGACCTTACAAGGAGAAAACCAGCTTCTGCCGGATTTATACATTCATATTAAGTCCTTTCGACAAAATCTGTTTTGTTTCAATCTCAATTGAACAAACAATGTCTCCCTTTTTTAATACATGCCAAACATTCTGTCAGCAAACTGAGACTCCATTTTCGGTAGATTTTGCAATTGAAGCTTTGGATGCTTTAAAAATAAATTTTTAGTCTCGTTTTTCAGATTTTGATGCAATTTCAAACGACATCAAGATTTTTCAAAATCCTTTTTAAGCCGATATAGAAATCCTTGCCCCAGAACTTCAAATGGAAATTATTGATTTGCAGTGTAGCGATATTTTTAAAGAAAAATATTTAAAGTCAACATTGCTGAGCATAAATTTGCCCGTGGCTATTTTTACGCTTTTGGCACTACTTATCTGTGTGAAAAAACATTCTCCAAAATGAAATATACAAAAAATATTTACAGATCGAAATTAACTGATGAGCATTTCAACTCACTGCTGATAATTTCTACTAGTAAACTTGATCTACAAGTGCAAGTTGTGGATCAACTTCACTAGTAGAAATGATGTATACTAGTAGAGTTAATGAAGTTACGGCTACATAAATCTCATTAATCATAATTATAATGCTTAATTTCATTATGTAAATTACCTATGTGTGTCACTTATTGTAAGTTTTAAAGATAAATTTCATAGCTTTAATTACAGTTAAAAGGTTCATTTTCTTTATGCTTGTCAGTTATAGTGTTTCTTAAATGGTCGTTAAATAAAAATATAGGATTATTATTTTGTATGATTAATTTACATTGTAAATTTTAAAATGTAGTCAGAATAAACTATGGCGGGTCGGATACCAGGCATGTCCAGTCCGCTTCTGTGGGCCGGATTGGTGGTCCTCACGGGCCGTAGTTTGGAGACCCCTGTCTTAACCTAATTCTAACGAAAAGGAGCCGAATTTACTTTCGAAATTCTAACTGACCTTATATTGCATTTATATATGGTTATTATCTTAATTTTTTGTTTGTTCCCTAAGTTATTTAAATATATTTGTCTCTTAAATAATATAAGTTTTAATGTTTCAATTATAATAAGCTTTAATAAACAGTATAAGATATTATTAAGGCTATTTCTCTTATCATGGTTATTAATTATATCATAAATGCATCTATGTAGAGTAACATCTCTATGAAAACGAAATGTGTTTTCATATATGAAGGCCATATTTAAATAGTGGTTCAACTCCACTTTTTAAAGTAATGGAGTTATCCTCACTTTCATGTTTATACAAGTCATTTCAATATTATTTTTAAACTGGTACACCTCCAGTTTATTTCTGCTGCCAACAGAAGGCATTACAAATCAGACTTCAGCAGTCATTTCTCAGCACTCATTAGACTTTAAAGCTCTGCATCTCAAAATGAACAAGAATAGAGTTGGACCACTACTCAAATAAGGCCTTCATATAGTATGAGAAGTTGTAAATAAGTTTTATTCCTTCAAATAGTGATAAATATTTTTTTTTTAAAGTGAGGTGATTTATTAAATTTCATTAGCATAAAGTAAAACGCAGCTGATACAAAATACAACTATGAATTCGGTATTTTTTTTTAAGATTACAAACGCCTCTCATTTTTAGGATCAAAACCCTTAATGCACAAGTTCTTTGTTTGAAAATTTGATAAATAGAATTTCAAATGAGCATGCATAAAACAGTCCCTAGCTTGCATCTTTAGTTGTCGTTTCAACTACTCGTTTATCATACATGTGAATTTATTTTAGTCTTCTCTCCTTCCCTGATGCATTTGCCCCGCATGTTTTGAACAACAGATCGTATATCAGATGAGAAACGCTTCGAACCTGAGTTATCAGATTTTAACAATTTGAAACGCTTTTCTCGTATACCATAGTACAATTTTTCAAAATAATATTTTTTTTTCTCCAAAGAAGGCGTTTCAGAAACATTTATTTTACTTTTTTGCTAAACAGCTGAAATTTTCAATCACCGTACAGTTTGTAAAAGGATGCCCTTTGACAAATCCCGTTCTATTTAAGGATGCAACTTTTCTTTCCATTTACTATCGAGCCAAAGAGGCAAACTATATGTGACACTAATATAGATAACTAGCTGAATACCCGTACATACCTACGGAGTACATTCAAATTAAATGAAATGGTCAGTGTATGCAATTAATGCTAATATATATATATATATATATATATATATATATATATAATACATACAACGACCAATGTATGCAATTGGTGTAAAAAATCAAAAAAAATATATTTATAAAAAAATCGTAGCGGATATTTTTATAGACAAAATAATGTAGAAGAAAATACTCAAATTAAATCTAATAGAACATACTGAATAATATAGTACAGTTAATATAGTACAGTTTGAGCAACATATCTTTTACTGTATTTTAACATTTTTTTGGATAATGTCCAATCGTCTGCCGCATTAGCAAGGAATTTTTTTTTTCTATTTCGTTGTTATGCACGTGACGATTAATTAATTTAAAGTGTCACAAAACAGAAAAAAACCACGTGATCAGCATTTAATAAATTAAATTCTAAAAATTAATCATTAAAAATTCACCAGAAATCAGAAAACGGAAGTAAAAATTCGAAAAAGATTCCATTTTAAAGGAATTTTTATGATCTTTCTCGTGATATAAATTTTATAACTCTAAGATTATTATTTTAAATGCAAACTTTAAACAATGTTACTAAAACATCTAAAAAATTTTATTTAAAAATATCTAAGAGGATTTTTTCAAAAATTTTCCTTGGTGCACCCCTACACAATAAGAAGAATCGCCATGCAAAGTTTCGGCTCTTTAGGTTCAGCGGTTTGGTCTGTGCGTTATATATCAGTCAGTCAGTCAGTTATGGAACTCTTTTATATATATAGATAATCTTAAAATCTTTAAAAATATTTATTCTTTTCTATTCTTTTTTGAAGACTAGCTTTGGTTTTCTCGGAAATGCTTAGTTATTATCTTCTGTTATCTAATCTTTTTTGTTTTTAAGACTTTATAAGGGTTAAAGAAGATCAAATCAGCCTTTCATTTTAACTTTCATTCGTTTTTCATAACTGCATTCCTGGTTTAAAAATGACATGTTAGACACACATATAAATAAATAATCCAACAGAGATAGATAAAAATAATACGAAAATAGACAAAAAACAAACAGAAATCAAGCACTCTGGGCATCCACGCACCAACGGCAAGATTCTGTATAAGTGCCGGAACTGAACCATAAAACAACAGAGGTAACCGTTATGCATTAGGATTTTTGTGTGCTTGCATGTAAGGTGCGTTGAGCCCATACTGTAAGTTGTTTTTGTCTTTTCATTTTCTTCTTGACTTATTGCTTACTTGGGGGACTCGGGGCCTTGGGATGTCTTTTGGGCTTACCTGCATCCTATTTAGAAAGTTCCCCTTGAGGTAACTGACATGGTTAGGCTCCCTGATGACGAGACCTGTCGGTTACCTCTGTTGTCTTATGGTTCAGTTCCGGCACTTATACAGAATCTTGCGTTGGTGCGTGGATGCCCAGAGTGCTTGATTTCTGTTTGTTTGTTGTCTATTTTCGTATTATTTTTATCTATTTCTGTTGGATTATTTATTTATTTGTTTTTTTTCATTATGGGGATATGAAGCTTCTGCGCTATCCTCTATTGAAAATGTTTTCCTTGCAGGGTATGTTTTATGTTATAGTGATTTAGCAGTCTATGCTTGAATTTTATTTTTTGTTTATTTCTATTGTTTACATTTTACATGTTAGACACACGCAGTAGTTTTGCATACAGAATATTTTAACACACATGATCCCCACCCAGACGGCCTAAACAACCTGGGTTTATTTTATATTTTTTTTCAATTTAGTAACACTCTTATCAAAAAAGTTATGCGTGAACTTAAAAAATGCTTTCCGCAAAAAGAATATCACTAGTTAACGAGACTTTTTTTCTTCTAGAAAATAATTATAATTCTGCATAGTTAGAACTTTTGACTTACAAAAAAAAATATGATTTCTCTTTGAGAGGAAAACCTTCCTTTGATCCATTCTTGATACACTTCTTTTGAGGGCTTCTTTTTGATACATTCGAAAAGGATCTGTAAAGAGCATCCATTATAGTGAAACTTCAAATGCCTAACTGCATCTAAAAGAGCATCAGACATATTGAATGCTTTTCACCTCTTTTTTCTTTCTTTTCGTTTGATAAAAATTTCCGTAGAGAACGAACAAAAATGAATTTCGCCAGAAGTATTACATCTCGACTATTCAAAATATTTACCCAGAGACATCGTGAAACATTTCGGGATGGAAATTTTTTCCTTCGTCTTGAGAGATGCGACTTTAATTTACTGTCTAGTCATACAAGGAAACCTTTCACTTCTCTTAAATTTCGTTGCACGTAGGATCTGGGATCGCTCTTTGCGAATAGTTTTCTTTTTAATGCTTCGCGACAATAAATAATGTTTATTTGTTGCTATAGTATCTTCTCTTACATTGATTAGGAACTTTTAATATAGTAGGACTTAGGAATGAGTTACTTAGGAATTAGTTGACTTAGGAATTTTTAATATAGTAGGCACCTTCCAATGGTGAACACTCTTTGAAAACACATAAAACTGCCCCCTTAGACAACCATTAATCCTCTACTTTGAGGTCAACTTCAGACTCGACCCACAGAAAAATTTCACCATTTATGATATTGGAATAAAATCCTTATACGGAAAAAAATTGAACTAGCACAATATTAATAAGTTCCCCTTTAAAATATCCATATCGGAAACAATCCCCACCCCACCAAAAAAAAAATTCAGGTAATCTCTTCTAATGAAACTACCGCAGGTTATTAACATAGGATTACTTATCGTTGCTTACCTCTTTTGTATGTATGTTATAGAGTATAGCTCACTTCTACCCGCACGTGGGTGTATATAATTTGAAGTGGCACTCTAAATGAATTTGATACAAACACAGTTTATACATGAAACAATGTTTATTGACTTCGTTGCACATATAGAATTTGCTTCTACAGCAATAAGCATACGTACTACTTGTACGGAATATATATTAGCATTCAATAAAAATACACTTTGCCATACTCACAAACCAGCAGAGAGTCAAACCAGCAGTTCTGCCACATAAACTTTAGGCCCCCTAAGCACAAGTGCCGGTTAACACCTGGAGCTGCTTACCTCGTAGCTCCCTCTCGCTTATCTATCAACTTTAACAACCTTTTCTTTCTAATCAAGCTGCATGGTATTTATACCAAGCGGGTATGCCGAAATTAGCATATCTCAAGCAGCTTCTTTAATTTATTACTCAAAAGTTCGATTCTTTTGAATCGAATCTTATGTATACCTTATAATGTGTTATGTATGTATGTGTTATATATATATATATATTTATATAAATATATATATATATATATATATATATATATATATATATATATATATATATATATATATATATATATATATATATATATATATATATATATATATATATATATATATATATATATATATGTATGTATGTCAAAATTTTGACGCACTTTGGTACTTTTCTGTTTAACTGTTCACTGCTTGCCGAAGCGATACAGACTGGGTATGGTGAGCTGCCAAAATTATAACTCGCGACGCAGGAATCTGAAATTTTGCTTTCCGGAGGACAGTCATGGAGGAACGTTATCCTACGTTAAAACGTGCTGTGGGACCATGCTTCTCAAGCTCCTGTACTACGATCAGAGGTTTGCTGTACAGAAATGACATATTCGGACCAACACAATTTTTTTTTTCTACTGCGGAGGCATTTGTAGTGAAATATACGCCTTTTGTTATTCACCGCGAAGTCTTGCTGGCTACTTTATTATTGGAACACTATTTAGAGGAGCCAGCATTGCTCCATGCGCGGGGTCGCTGCTTGCTGCAAGTCTATCAGCACCGTCGGGACTATCCCAGTTGGGCTCTTGCCAGGTCGGGCCCGTCGCGTGCTTTTTGGGAGCCATCATTCCTTATGAGGGGACGGCATGACAACGACTAAGCCTTATTCGGGATTTGAACCCAAGCGTGACAGCTGAGAAAGCTAACCACTACACCATGTGGGCGGCATTCATTCTGATGTAGACTATGTCGCAATTTTGAGCGTGATGATCGATTTTTTTGCTGAAAGTCCATCAATTTACCATTCAGGGTAAAATAGACGGGGACCTATGTTCTAACTGGGAATCACATCAATCCTTTTGTAGACGAAAATATATTTATATAGCTATGGTGCCCGGTATAACAGGCTTAAGTCGAAAAAGTGATATTTATATGTTTGTTAGCATTGACAAAATACAAACAAAAATCTTTTGACTGGTATAAAAGGCTTAAAGTCTATCAATCTTATATACAAAAGTACATTTTATAAAGAAAATATCTCACTTCTACCCTGACTTGGGTGTATATAATTTGAAGTGCACTCTAAATGAATTTCATACAAACACAGTTTATACATGAAACAATGTTTATTGAATTCGTTGCACATATATAATTTTCTTTTACAGCAATAAGCATACGTACTGCTTGTACGGAATATATATATTAACATTCAATAGAAATACTTTTTTGAAAATACTCACAAACCAGCAGAGAGTCAAACCAGCAGTACTGCCACGTAAACTTTGGGCCCCCTAAGCACTACCGCAGGATAACACCTGGAACTACTTACCCCGTAGCTCCCTATTGCTTATCTATCAACCTTAACAAACCTTTCTTCAACCTTAACAACCTTTTTTATTAATGACGCTGCATGGTATATATACTAAGCGCGTATGCCGAAATTAGCATATCTCAAGCAGCTTCTTTAATTCGTTCACTCAAAAGTTCGATTCTTGTGAATCGAATCTTGTGTATACCTTACAATTTCTTTGTACAAAAAACTCAAGTCGAAATTATTGTTCTGCGATTGGTATAAAAGCCAATAACTTGGTATATTTAAATCACTGTTTTTGACTTAAGCTCTTTATACCGGGCACCATAGATATAGTATCGGAAAAATTCATTTCTTTTATTTGCTATACCCAAATAATATAAATGAACCTCTCCCCTTTTTTCCTTGAAATAAAAAAGAGAAAAATATTTTATGATATTTTACCTTATTCGGGATTTGAACACAAGCCCACTGCGTGGAAGTTCACGACAATAAACACTATACCTTATGGACGGCAATCCAACACAGTAAAGCAGGGATTCCCAACCTATTTACGTCTGCGACACCCTTGGGAACGAGATTAGAAACTTGGGGTACCATTGTTAAAATTTTGGTTTTTCAATTTTTTTCAATTTTAAATATTACTCCTTAATCAAAGGGAAGAAATAGTGATATTGTAGTATGATATGGCCTTACTTATGGTAGTATGATGTGTGTAAACTTTGTGGCTTTTACAACTAATATGTGACTCTCATAACTTCAATTATAAAAAAAAACCTTAAAAGTAACTGTTCTGTCTTAACCGGATATAATCTTAATATTTCTAATCCAGAACATAAACTAAACTAGATACTCTGAATGACAAGAAAAGAAAAACGTTCTGTTAATTTATGTGTTGTCAGATATATTACGCATATAACGTTTCATTTATACTTCTTCAACTCAAAGTACAAATTTATGTAATTAAGAATGGATGATATATTCCAATGCAGTAGTCTATTGAAATGAATTATTTACGAAAGAAGAAAATTATAATTACGTATAATTTGAGACATTTATAGAAATAGTTGGAGAAAACAATTACAAAAGACTGTAATTAAATGTTTGGTAGTTACTTTTGGAATAAATAGAAAGAAAATATTATATTAATATTCTTTATAGCTGTACCAGCGTCAGTACTACTGTCTTACGAATGTAACTAACTATAAATGTAATAACTAACTCTCTCTGATTTAATGTTCAAAGTAACTCTTATACTAATTCATAAGAACTATGTCTTTTGTGATGAATTTTAATTAATGAAATGATTCAATATTCCTTGTGGATCACGTCTTTAGCCTCCACCTCGTGGGTTCGAATTCTGCTTTGGGTGTTTCCGTGGTGTACCTGCATAGGGAGTAAATTTTGTTTCCTGCATTTATGCTTTTATAGGGAAGAAAATGAAAAAAAGTTGTTTGTAGGGGAGAGAAACCACGAATGTGATAAATGTCTTTCATATTAGAAAAAAATGTACGTGAAGTTTATGAGAGAAATATTACTAAAATTGAATATTAATTAGTCCAAACAGAAAGAAGTTCCATCTGTTTCAATGTTCGTGGAATTTTTTATTTAATAGGTGTCTTTGAAAAAAAGTTTTAAACTGTAATCCCCAAAATGGCATCAACGCATCTCAGGCAACCGAGGGAATCCCACGAGGGGACCTAATCTGTTACCGGTGTCTTTGTTCCCGAAAGTTATCACACGAGAACTAACTGCAAACAGGATAAAAAAAGGAAAATCCCTCTAGTGTCAAGGATCAAAATTTTACAGCAGTATAGAGGAGGAATCGTAGGAGGCTTAGTTTTCATTTAAAAATCGAAATGAACTTCTGAAATCTCTTTTAAAATACTACAGTTGAATCCCGTTATAGCGAACCCGGTATATAACGAACTCACGGATATAACGAACGAAAATTTTGGTCCCACAGTTTTCCGGTTGTACGTAATTTAATTAGTATTGTGTCAGTTTAATGTAATCGATTTTAGTCGATTTAATTCATTAATGATCATTTTTAATAGGTTTTATCGATTTTTTAATGCATCATTATTGAATACACGTTGCAACTAATGAGTTATACATTTTGTGAACTCTAGCATTTTTCTTAAGGGTTCGGATATAGCGAACCACCGTATAAAGCGAACAAAACCTTTGGTCCCTTGAAGTTCGTTATAACGGGGTTCGACTTTATTACGTGGTGTGGGTGCAGCGGAACCCTGATTATATCAGAAATAAGCAACTTGCTTTAGACTTTAAACAACGACCTGATTGCAAAAGCACGTTAATTTTATCCGAGTTGATCGAAACATATGAATAATTCCCTGCTTTCAATCACATTCAGTCACTTTTATTAATGAGATTTTATGGAAAATAGTTCTAGAGGTATAGTTCGGTGTATATTGTCTTTGTATTCATCACATCACACTTTTGTAAATTTTGGGAATAATTCATTCATACAGCACGTTCTTATCGTCGATAAACTAAACGTGGCCAAGGTAAGTGAAGTTCCTCTTTTCAATCTTTTCAGTTTGTTTTATGTACACATAAGAACATATAGGTTTGTAAACAGCTACAAAAGAAAAGGTAAGTAAACAAAATAAAATAACCACTTTTCCAAATATCTTATAGTTTTCATTCACTTACTGATACTATTTCAATTATTTATTTATTATTAACGTAAACATCTTGAACATGCCATAAGAAATTTCTAACTTTAACTGTATGATTAAATAAAGAAAAAACACTTGATACACACATGTAAAAACTAATTTTTAAAATTATTTGGATTTGATTCATATCATAATTTCTTGGTACCTTCAGTAAGTCAAACTTATATGTATTTATACAATTTTTTATTTTTCTTCTCTTGTAATCAAAGTTGAAAATCTCAATTGAATTGAAAATTCAATTGTATCTCAATTGTAGTTGAAAGTCTCAAGCACATTAATATAATGCGAAATTTGGTTGAATAAACATGAGTTTTAGTTATATAACCATAACGAGTAATAATATACAGTGAATAAGAAAGATAAAATTTTAAAGGCCTGTCTTTTCCCAGCCCCTTAGTTTAAATTCCCTTTTTGTAGTTCGAATTTCTTATTACTTTTCAAAAATGTTGACAGAGCAATTAAGTTTTTTCATACGTGCAAAATTTTTTTAACAATTTTCTCCAAAACAAAGTGCCTGCCTTAGTAATGTGCATTTGCAAAAAACTAAAGTCATTCTTTTGAAATAGATGCTTCTATAATCCTGATCTTACATTGTATATTCTTTACTTTGAATTTTTAAACTGAAGAACAGAATAAATTTTATCGTTCTAAAGAAATCTTGAACCTTTTAGTAATTTCAGGATTTGTTTTAAATATTTAGAAATTTTAAGGGGGGGGGGGGAGAAAATTTAAGAAAAACATTTTCAGGATCGTTTATATAGAAAAACACTTATGTAAATTGTCATAACTTTAACAATTCAATGATTTGTATATTTTTTCTAGGGATATATCATGCGATAAAAGTGGAAGAAACTAGAAAATAAGTATGACTGATTATTTTAAGCATTTTTAAAAAGAATCATTTCCACCAAATTATTAAGGGGTGTGTAGGAACTAGTGTCTATTTACTTTCAAAAACTATTTTCCAAAACATTAAATTCTTCCAAAACATGCTTGAAACTAAATCATTAAAGACTTAGTTTCAAGCATAACAAATATATCCTTGATCGAGAATAAGTAAAAAATATCATACTGGTTAGGAACATTTCCGTCAACTAAAATGCCTTAAGTCTTTATGATAGTTATGATGTTTAACATAAAACTGTAGTTTAAATTCTATTCAGTAAGTCTCAGTTTGATAAACTTTAATGTATTTGTTTTCAGGGACTGTTAATCGAGCACCATTGTCTGAAATCAGAATAGACAACCAGAAATATTCAGATATTTAACTTAGAATAGAGATATCACATTTGTTTCATTCAATCAATATATTGCTAGATTTTACACTCGGTGGCAAATAGCAGCTTTGACTCTTTTAGACGTGTTTTTCACCAGCATTGGGAGTTTAATATGTCGTCATTCTTTGCTAAAGTCGCTGTTAGCGTAGTGTTAGAGCACAGATTTTCCAACACTGGGCAGGAAAATGGAGAGAAATTGAATTTTTATTCAATAGACACCAGAAAGAGAAAAAACGAAGATAGGGCGGACAATGTGAATTTTATTTAAACTTAGGGCCGCCTAACACGTTTTAGCGGAATGAAAGCACTATAAAAATCTTATTTCTGAACTAGATAATCTAGGATAGTGGGAATTCTAGGATAAATGATAAACAGCATATTAAATGCATAGCAAAATTTTAAACATTTCTCCTTATTTACAGACACAAATTTTTTCCCATAAAAGAACGATGACATTAAAATAGGGATTTTGGTGAATTATTTCAAATGTTTATTAGTCTATTTGTTTTATTTCGCTATTTTAAATGAAATGAATATGTTGACAATAAAAAAAAACGCAACTGTCGAACGGAAAATAAATCACTAAAATTTCAAGTATGTATTAAAATACATAAAATTAAAATATATATGTGCTAAAATTTGTATATTATATATATATATATATATATATATATATATATATATATATATATATATATATATATATATATATATATATATATATATATATATATACTAGCTGTTTGCCCGGCGTTGCCCGGGTTTTTATTTATCCAAATTTTTTTATTACACAGGAAAAGGAATGGATTCTACCTATAGTGTAAAATCTAAGTAATTTAATTTGCTGATATTTAAAAGTAAGTACAGTATGCAAATGATAAAGAAAAATTACAAATTCACTCTATTATTAATTTGACTCAAAACTTGATTATAAACAAAATTAGTTGTTTCCTATATTCCTCTCAGTGACTCCGAAAACTATGGATTCGACACTAATCTCGGTCAGTTTGCATTTTTTATTACCCATTCTCCCCCACGAATGGTAATGGGAGGCTGTGCTTTCACTTAAACGGCATCGGGAGGGTCCTATTCATCTCAGCGTCACAAAAACTATGGATTCGACACTACTCTCGGTAATTTTGGATATTTTACTTCTCTCTCTTCTCCCCCTCCCCAATGGTGTTGGGAGGCCAAACTTGCATTTAAACGGTACCGGGACTAACCCTATTCTTCACAGCGAACCCGAAAACTATGGATTCGACACTATTCACGCTCATTTTGGACATTTTATATTCACACTTTCTTACCCCCACCTCACCCAACAATGCTGATACGGGGCTGCACTCTCACTTAAATGGCATCCGTAGTGTCCCTATTCATCTCAGAGACATCGAAAATTATAGATTCGACACTACTCTCGGTCATTATGGACATTTTATATTCCCCCTTCTCCCCTCCCCAATGCTGATGGGGGATGAACTTGCACTTAAACAGCATCGGGAGTATCACTATTCATCTCTGTGACCTCGAAAGCTATTGATTCGACACTACTCCCGGTCATTTTAGACATTTTATATTCACCCCTTCTTCTCTCCCCTCCCTCACCCCCAGTGCTAATGGAGGGGGGCTGAACTTGCACTTAAACGACATCAGAAATGTCACTATTTGCTCAGCGACCCCCAAAACTATGGTTTTAACACTACTCTCGGTATTATGGACATTTTATATTCACTCCTTCTTCCCTCCACCCTCTCCCCAATGCTAATGGGGGGGGGGGGCTGAACTTGCACTTAAACGGCATCAGGAATGCCACTATTCGTCTCAGCGACCCCGAAAAACTATGGTTTTGACACAACTCTCGGTATTATGGACATTTTATATTCACCCCTTCTTCCTTCCCCCCCCCCTCTTCCCTATGCTTATGGGGGTCTGTGCACTTAATCGGCATCAGAATTGTCACTATTCGTCTCAGATACCCGAAAATTATGATTTTGACACTACTCTCGCTCATTTTGGACATTTTATATTCACCCCTTCTTCTCTCACCCCTCACCCCCAGTGCTAATGGGGGGCTGAACTTGCACTTAAACGGCATCAGAAATGTCACTATTCGTCTCAGCGACACCGAAAACTGTGATTTTGACACTACTCTCGGTATTTTGACCATTTTATAATCACTCCTTCTTCCCCCTCCTCCCCCCGTCTCCCCAATGCTGATGTGGCTGACTTTCACATAGACGGCAACGGAAGTGTCACCGTTAATCTCAGCGACCCCGAAAACTATGGATTCGACACTTATATCTGTCGTTTTCGATTATTTTTACATGTGACTCCTGTCCCTCCTATGGGTGCTAGGGGTGTCTTACTCCCCCCCCCAGTGTTTCTTTTCAGATTGTAAGTGATATGTGTCTCAAGTTTGATTGAAATTGCTCCAGGCGTTGCAGAGTGATGCTGGAACATACGCACATACATACATTTATATATATATAGATTTATATTCACCCCTTCTTCTCTCCCCCTCCCCCCTATGCTAATGGGGGCTAAACTTGCACTTAAGCGGCATCAGAATTGTCACTATTCGTCTCAGCGACCCGAAAACTATGATTTCGACATTACTCCCGGTCATTTTAGATATTTTATATTCACCCCTTCTTCTCTCCCCTCCCTCACCCACAGTGCTAATGGAGGGGGGGCTGAACTTGCACTTAAACGACACCAGAAATGTCACTATTTGCTCAGCGACCCCAAAAACTATGGTTTTAACACTACTCTAGGTATTATGGACATTTTATATTCATCCCTTCTTCCCTCCCCCTCCCCTTCCCCTATGCTAATGGGGGGGCTGAACTTGCACTTGAACGGCATCAGAAATGCCACTATTCGTCTCAGTAACCTCGAAAACTATGGTTTCGACACTACTCTCGGTATTTTGAACATCTTATATTCACTCCTTATTCCCCCTCCCCTTCCCCCCCCTTTCAATGCTGATGGTGGGCTGAACTTTCACATAGACGGCAACGGGAGTGTCACCATTTATCTCAGCGACCCCGAAAACTATGGATTACACACTTATATCAATCATTTTCGATTATTTTTACATGGTCCCCCTGCCCCTGCCCCACCTATGGGTGCTAGGGGTGTCTTACTCCTCCAGTGTTACTTACCAGATTGTAAGTTTATGTGTACCAAGTTTGGTTGAAATTGCTCCAGGCGTTCCAGAGTGATGCTGGAACATACACACATACATATCATATTTGTTTCATATTTGTATCATATTTGTTTCACATATCATACAAGTTTCATATTTGTAGTAATATACTACATTTTTTTCTCGCTTAATTTTGTTATAAATATTTTTCGAATATAAAACTTTCAACCAACAAATAAAACAAACTAACAGATAAGTGACACAGGGCATTTTTTGAATAATTTTTGAAACATGCAAACACATCCAAACATCAAATGCAAAACTTTTAACTAGATAATAGGAATGTTTCTCATACTTATGTAGGATAATCTAGGATGGGTAACTAAAACCATTTTTAGTACATTGCTAACAGAAAACTCGAAGAAAACTCATTACACATATTTACTAAATATCCGAAATAACCAGCCTCATTTTTAATATAACTCGTTATATCAATACATAACTGCAGTTTTACCGTTCTTATTTCTGCTTTCTTTATGGCAATGAAAAACAATTAACAAAACTCTCGAATGAATGCAGATATATTCGCATTGTTTAAAATAAAGTAAAGACACATTATGCAGTTCGACATTTTTTAATTTAAAATTATTAGTCGAGTTTCAGTAATTTTCAGGATTCTAAACCAAGCAACGTATTTCAGTTCTTTAATTACGAGTTAAATTACATTTCTTCTGTCATTTTTCTGGTTCCTTGAATTTAAGTCTGTAAACACTCATCTCTTTTTTTCGTGAAAACATTGCATATTTATCTATTTTGTTTTTCCTCTGTTAAAAGTTTAAAAAATAAATATATATATATATATATATAAACGAGAAAGAGATAAAATGTTAAACTTAGCATTTTTGTTTTCGTGTCTTTATCCTGAACACCGACAGAGAAATGTTTTTGTTTTTGTTTACAACAGCAAAGTTGTTGATAAAAGCAAATATAAAATGTACGACAACATGACGTTTTGGGCGAAATAAAAAGTGTATTTTGATATGCGACCTTAGTGTTTTTCGAATTAAGGTTTCTTTTTATACAAATTTCATGCAAATTTTATGTATAAGGTTGAAAAAGGGAATGTAAAAGTCGTAAAAGGAAATAAACATAAAAGAATTGAATTAGAGCGCATTTAGCAAATATTTGTTTTCAGCTTTTAAAATTTAATAAGAAGTCTTACGCTCAAATAAACGTCATTATTAAATACCTCTGCTGTTTAAAGAATACGATCTTAGAGTATATTAATAGAGGTCGTTTAATTAATGGTTAAACGAGAAACTGGGATGTAATGGAAATACATTTTATCCTTCAGAAAATAATTTTCTATTTGTTTTTTCTTCTATTGGAGAAGGGGTATTAAAGTTAACTGCTGAATTGCCTTTTGTTTTTTCTACATTCCTTTAGCTTCGGGCTGGAAGACACGAAATTCTACCACTTTATTAGGCCTCTGAGGCGACTCATTAGGATATTTTTATCATGAGTAGTATTTGATTAGTCTTAAATTGGGAAGATTCGAGTACGATAAGATTAGGAGCATGGATAACAATTAATCCCGTTTGTTTAAGTTAGCTTAAATTTTTTCCCATGGACCGAGTGAAGGAGTTTTACTTTGTTTTACGTGCGAATACATAAATACAGGGTGCCCGGGCTAAGGGTTTCGAAAAGTCATGGCTTATTTTTACGGAACTAAGCATAGAATTTTTAAAAAAATATTTAAATAGAAAGAACATCTCATCAAGTATTAATGTCAATCAAATATTTCTATCATGGTATCACAGATTTCGATGTCTGCACTTTTTTGTAGCACGACTGGATGCGTTGAAGAAACGTATCATTTAAGCAATTCTTGTAATAACTCCTCATATGCTACGAAAAACTTGGAGAGAACTGGATTACCATTTAGACGTTAGACGATGCTATAAAAGGTTCACACATCGAAATCTATAATACTATGATCGAAGTCTATGATTGATATTAAACCTTGGTGATAAGTTCTTTCTATTCAAATATTTTTTTTAATTCTAATGGGTAGTTCCGTAAAAATAAGTCACGACTTTTGGATACCTTTACGCGGACACCTTGTATTAGTTGTTATAAAGTAAATTTTTGTCCTCATCAATATGTGTAGTTCTGTTGGTCAGTTGTGTTGCTTTTAAAATTATTTTTTTAACTTTTAATTTTTAAATTTTATATGATCAGATGACTGCCCAAATATTACATCTATCAGAGGTGACAGTATGTCTACAGCTTTATATTAGATCTTTTCAGATAGGCCGCTATCTCGACCAGTAGAGAGAAAAACCTAAGACCTCCCGGACTGGTTAATTTGGGGCAAGACGGAATGGCGTTTGTGAAGACACAACCCAGAAAGAGTCCCTGCTAAGCATGAACAGAACGTTATACGCCATGTCGCCCGGTGGAACAGAGGAACGGGAGAAACCCCGGGTTGTGTCCAGGGAACGTCGATGAAAGGGCGCTTTCGTGACCTTGTGGTTAAGTGGCACGTTTATGGTTTTCAGGGACACATAAACTACACTTTCCTTACATACATACAAATCTCTTGGTTATTCACACACACACACACACACACATATATATATATATATATATATATATATATATATATATATATATATATATATATATATATACAGCAACTATGATACAACATTTCCTCGACCAGCCCAATCATCACTCGAATACCAGAGAGAGAGGGAGTCACAACTCAGTTCAATCTGCGTAGACACAACCCAGAAAGTCTAGGGTTCAAGTCCAGTATAGAGACGGGTAGCACTCTCCCTAGTTGTCTCTGTCATCAATTCATAGCTATCTCTCCCCTCCCATCCGTTCTTTCTTCCTTTTATGTCTCCTCTTTCAGAAAATTCCAGAAGGTTCTCCGAGATTCAGCCTCTGCGTGGGAAACAAGCCTGCGGTCTCCACACCGCCCGTGTGTCGGTACATCTGGTCTCCCTGTAGTGGCTGTGAGTAGTTTACCTTGAACTGTCCGTAAACGACTTTTTTAACGACTTGTTAACGACCCTGTCAATCTTACTTAAAATGGTCGCATTTGTAAAGGCTTTTCCCAATTAGGAATGAGCACCGCACCATCATATATGTAGACCTCTGACAGTAGCGTAGTAGAAGGATCGAAGGAATGCCTCCCCCCCCCCCTCGGAGCTTCGGCGATGAGCGTGAGAAACCGGACGCAGAGGAGGTCGATTAAAAGGACCTAACAACGGGGACCGGGGAAGATAACCTACCGAGAGATGACCATGCGAGGATAACCTAGAGAACCTACCAGGAGAGTATTGGAAGGGGCTGACTAGAGATGACGAATGATGTGGGAGCTTGCTTGTTACTGCTCCGTGATATGGCTTTATGTATATAGTTACTGTAAATATACTTCGAATGAACAAGATCGTTGTAAATTTAAAGATAAAGTTATTTTGCCTACCCTGTTTTACTATTTTATTCATGAGAGGAACAGAGGGGCAGACTTTGGCTCACATCACAACATCCAAAACATTTCCTACTGTAAGTTAAACCTATGTGCCCCGGTCCATCCTACAATGTACTGAAATCATTCTTCTTTTTTTTATTTATTGGTAAGAATTGAAAGACAACAGATATCAAAAATACACAAATTTAAGATAGAAAAATGACATCACTTAATCCATCAACTTGTGTCTGGCAATCCAGTAGCGGTCCCATAAAGAAACGGGAGGTAGAGAAGGACAAGAAGCAAGGTGAGGCATGTCCATTTCATCCTGGTTATCTCACAGGAGTCAAAGAGGGTCGGGAGCCAAGTTAATTCTGTGGAGGTGCTTGCGGAGGCAATCATGGGCAGAAAAATGCTGTAGCATTGGCAGAGATTTATCTCTAGGCCACTTAGGAATATCATGGACATGGTCATACCAGGGCTTGTGACCGCTTCTAGCGGCAATCTGCGAGAAGAAACACCTGAGGGTCTTTTTGGCTATTGTCTTGATGGAATGGTAGGCCAAATACTGGTTGTTTAGTTGTTCATTCTTATTATTCCCTTCATGATTTCTGAAAAATGTAATTGTAGTAGAATTAAATTATTTTGAACGATGCTTTTTCACTCCTTGCACAACTTCTTATTTAATTGTTACATATATGTTAACATTCCTAAATAAAAAGTTATATGTGTCAACTTTTCTGCCTGGTTTAACAATTCCTTCCCTCATTGACTTAGAATTAAAACTTTTCCCATACAATACGACTATTTCACAAAACCATTTCACAAATTATTTTTAACACCTTTTACGTCTGAGGTTTCAAGCTGATCCAAATTTGATACATGTAGCCTTTTTTATGTTTAATTTAATTTTAAAATTTAATGTTGCAAAAAATTGAATGATCAGGAATGTTTTAGCTTTAATAGCAACGTTTTTTAAATTATTATTTATAGATACTCAGTATAAATTCGGGTTCTTCTCCGTATGGATGACAAAATGCTTGATCATAACAGTTAAAATTTCTACTAACAATACAAGTTACGCCCACATCTGTTAGTGTAACTCACAAAACTTGAACAATCCGATAGTGCTAGATAAAAGGTAGTTTACTGCTTTTGAGTTTAAAAACTCTGTATGAATCTCTTGATTTGCACATTAGTTAAACTTTTCTATAAAATAATTTCTTTTTTACTGAGGAATCTGTGAATGTATTCCCAAAATTTTTTGGGTATCTGGTCAACTGGGGTATCTGGTCTTGATAACAAAAGGCTTGATTTATTTCGATTGTTCTTTGTGATAAATTTGCTGCCCAATGAAGGAAATCCTAATACCGAAGGAAATTTTTTATCTATGCCTTTTATTCTCCCAGGACATTAAGAGAAAGGATTAGAAATCAGTTTTTCCAATTGCATGCGGAAATGCTCAAGTTTTTTCACCACATGCTGAGAAGTAAGCTGTTTCTTTAGATATATTTTTTTTCTTGGTTGCATATAATCAAAATTGCATTAAACCTTACATTTATCCTTGGTTGCATTAAACCTTTAATCTTATAAACTGCAGTATCTTTTTCCTTTCAATTATTATAATTTATTATGACAACTCCATAAATTCTCAAAGATTTCTTACTTTTTCCTTTCCTTATCTCGGAAATTTTATGCTTCATTTTGTAAATATGTACTTTACCCCATTTACGTTGTTAGGTACCTTATGAAATCAATTCGATTATTGCCCGAAGAAAAGAAATTTCGTTAACTATTCATTTACGCGTTAAATCCCTTTATTAAAATTGCTTTTAAACAAGGATGAATAATCTCTTTACGAATGTATTAATAATTCTGAAAATTAATTAAATGCGAATATAAAAATTAAACTTGGTTTTTCTTCGTAAGGAACTCATTAATACAAAAATTAGAAACGAGACAATATTTATTGTAAAAGCAGCTATAAAACAGACTAACATTTTAAAAGTAATCCTATTATATAAGAATTTTCCGCAACATAAGGCATAGTTATAAATTATTCATGAAATATAACTAGGTATCTCTAGGAACTGAAAAATTTAAGAAGACTTTAGGGTAAAAGGTAAGAGAGTATGTGAAATCTATGAGTTTTAAGTACAGTAAACAGTTAATGTTAAATGGAAATAGTGTAAAAGTGATTAAACATAACGCTTGAATTTGGTTAAAATAATTTTTCAGAAGTTTTAGGATTTTTGAATACAACATCGTAATAATTTCATCCTCAATTATTTGCGAAAAAAAAATCTTAAAAATGTATCACGAAATCATCTCTCCCGTCTTTTAACTTGAGTAAATTTTATCTTCTTTCTAGATTTCATTTAATTATGTCTGTATACTTAGCTAATTTTCTTTTAAGGATTTCCCATTTTAACAGTTTGAAAGTTGAACGGAAGAAAGCGATCTGTTGATTCGTACCAAGGGAATTATAGGGAAAAATGTGTTGGAGAATAGTACTTATCAAATGAGAAAATTAATTTAATTAACGCAGCTGTTTAAATACTCCTTAAGTCTTTTGTGTATGAAGCCTATTGGATTCGCTCACTTCAATGTTAACCTATGGAGAAATTTTTTACTCTTTACAGCTACATAATTGCTGATAATAGAATAAAAATGACATTTTCAGATACCCTGAAATGTTCTGCACCTTGCAACAGGATTCGTTTCATAAATTCTGACCACAAAAGGAATTTCGGAGCGTTTAAAACACACTATACCAGATTTTTTTTCTTCGAATAAATTAAATTTTAAAATATTGTTTGCATTTTATTAAGGCGAAAAATGCCCCAATATATATAATTTCTTTCTCTATTAGGGAGTAAAATTTTTTAAAAATATTTAAATCCAGTTCGAAAATCCTTGGACAAATTTTCTCCATAGCTTAGCATTCAGGTGAGCGAATCCAATAGGATTAGTACACAACAGCCTTAAGCTAGTATTTGGTCATTTAAGGGGTGGTATCTCGTGGATTAATTTTTTTATATCAATTACTTATGTTAATTAAGTTTGAGTTAATGTTAATGCTGCTGACTTTGGGAATGATTCAAAAATTACTGCCACTACAATGCAGACCATACAGAAGAAAAAATAAAAGCCGACATTTAAAGCCTTCGTCAGAATCTTAGTTTACGAAATTCAACTCATAGACCAAAACAAATACGTTGTATAGCATTTTTGTAATATGTTCAAGCGCGTGCATAGATTGATACACAGAAAAACGCCATCAAATTCGAAAAAGATAAGAAATTTGGAAGAAATTGCTAGAAATACTTTTCTGAGCATTCTCCTTTATATTTCTATCAAACGACTGTAGAACCACAAACAAGACCACCCAGACAGTCTGTTGGATTTTGCGTTTTACTACATCTGGGGATTACAATAAATCCTAGAACTAACAAAACGATCCTTTCAAATTCCCGAGAAAAATAAATTTACATATGTACTGAAAAACTCCGAAATTGATTGTCTGTAAAGCTCAGCACAGAAAGGTTTCCAGTGACTACATTTTTGCCTGAATTCGGTACATCTAAAACGAGTGTCAAGTCAGAATAAAATAAAAAGTTTAACTTAAATTGAACCAAGGATTATTTTTTTCTCTCCGTATCTGAGACCTGCTTCCATTTGGTGATTTAAATTTTTTTATAGGAAATAATTTTTTTTATATATATAATAAATTTGTTTTATATGAAGGACGGTCCCTCTCGCTTGACGAGGCCTAATCGCCCCGGGGTCGTTGCTTTTCGTTGTAGGGATGGATTACACGGTTGACGAGTCCAGAAACTATCTTTAGTCCCAAAATTATTTATTATACATATATTTCTACTGAGACACACCACACATTATTATATAGACTTATATATTACAAATTTTCATTGAACAGTAAAATCACGTGCAAGAAACTTTCCCCGCGGCGAGCCCCTTTACACCGATCTTTCAACTTTAGATTTTTTTTCAACTTTTAGGCCAGAGAGACAATTGTAGACCCCTCGCTCGACCACCCCCAAGCAAACAGTTCCAATCAGTTAGTCATCGAGGGATAAATAGGGGAGGGGAAGAACATGAGTCCATTCCTGAAGGTTTGGATAAATTTTTCATGAATGACATGTAAAGACATCATCGAATTACCATTAATCAGAAAAAAATACACATTCAAGTTAAAGATTACCAGATATCGTGAAAAAAGTAATTAAAATATGATCAATGAGAACTACACACCTTTTAATCATAATTCATCATCGTTTTACTCATCACGTTGAGACAAAGGATCGGTTCGTTCCCAATTTCAGTATATTTTGACTGTGAGAGAAGTTTTTTATGTACCGTCAACTGGAGTAACTATGGCCTTTGCAGGTAACTTTGGATCAACAAACGGAAAAAAAGATTGTATGTGCTGTATCTAGACAAAGGAGAGCGATTATCACTTATTTATTGCAAGGCAAATAGGTGGGTTAAATGCGATAGGTATAATAAGTATATAGGTATATAGGTATTATTATAGTAGGATTTTTGGGCGAAAGTTACCCCAATTGAAGGTACTGGAAATACAGGAGTATCAGCAAGAGAGTGGTGGGGTAGAACGACGTGGGAGGTGGCAATAGTTAAGGCGGATTTTTTAGTTGTCAGTAGAATTGCGTTGGTCCTGTGAACATCGCGGTTTCGTTATACGGGCGTTCTTTCAAAACGATGATTTTGGAACCGCGATACAGAGGCATTTAGGACATGCTTTGGGTTCTTTGCAAATGGTGCCGTTCATGATTGAAGAACAATCCTGTGATGGGTTTCAAGCTTGACAGAAAGTGAGTCTGCATTGCTAACGAAGTGGTCGTAGAAGATCGTATTATAACAGCTGAAAATGTGCAATGAATCCTAAGTCTGCTATTCATGAAGTTGCTGACACGTGACATAACCAACAGGGTGATGGAAAACTTTAGAAAACGGCTTCGATAGTGTATCGCAAATAACGGTTGAAGTGATTATCAAAACCTAGTGGGGAAAAAAAAATTATTAATACTTTTCGAAAATACAAAGCTTTTTTTCTGTAAATTGTTTTGTTCGTTTTTCATTACCCTTTGAAATGCAGAAATCCATTCTACCACAACCTGTAGCAGTTGATTGTAAAGATAAATCTTTTATGTACTGAAAATATAATTTACTTTTTTAAAAACAAAAACCTTTAGTTCCCAAATGTGGCTGTAAGCCAACGAAAGAACTGGCAATTGTTAAAAAATGGCTATTTAAAAAAAATGGCTAATCTCTCAAAATTCCATCAAAACACTTACACTAAAGCTCATACAAGTTACTTTGCAGAATTATGTGAAATATATATATATATATATATATATATATATATATATATATATATATATATATATATATATATATATATATATATATATATATATATATATATATATATATATATATATATATATATATATATATATATATATATATATATATATATATATACGTTTGACTTGTCAGTGACACTTGACTTTTAGGATTATAAATACATCGAACAAATACAAATACTTAATTTTTTTAAAATGACAATTTATCTTATTTTCCGTACAATATATAAATCAGATTAAATTACTGATAAAGCACCGAGTACACGTGTTTTTACGCGCAAATTTCGAAGACAATTTGGAATAAAGGAAAGTCATTTTGAAAAGAAGTCATTTTCAAAGGAAAAAATTTTTGATCAACTGAACATAGCTTTACTTGAAAACTACCTTTACTGTCACCTGAATGAGTTTCAGGAAAATCCTCACATTTTATCATTTAAACTGTGAATCTAAGAACCCCTCCTCTCCCCCCCCCACACACACATAAAGAAAACAGATGTCAGAAAATAAAAATGCGGTATTTCATACAAAAATTTTAATCTTTGCCGGTGACTTGCGTTTATTATATTTTTACGAATTTTACGAGTCGATGGTAATCTAGCCAAATATGAGAGTTATCGCCAAATTGGCGATGGTTTTGGTGATTTATTTTGGTCGCCAAATTTGGCGGAATTTCACCCCATTTGGTGATATGGTGCCAAATGGTCGCCTGACTGACTGAAAGGAGACGTTTTGGAAGTCTATAAATATACCTGACATTGGCATTGGAACTCAGTTCAATTTCTACTGAGAACTGAATGCGTTGAAAGTGCGTTAGGCGTGTATTGTATTGAAGACTCTGGTATCCTGACTTGTGTTTTTAGAGTTTTCTGCTGTATAGAAGACAGTTACGTGTTTTCTGTTTGAATTTATGTATTCGCTGAAGAATTAACAGAATAATAAATTTTATTTTGTGCGCAGTTTCTGAAGAGATTTTATTCATTCCTAACGAACCCAGGAAAAACGGAACAATATTGAAAAAAAAATTGCCCGTCACCAATGTATTAACTGGCAAGAGCGCCCATCTCCAGATCAGAAAACTCCAACTAAGTTTTAAATTAGAGATCATCAAAATGTGAAAGAGATATAAATGTTTTTTCTTCTTTTGTTTCCCTTTTTTTCGGTTAGAAATCATGTGAATTTACCTCCTGAATAAATCAAATCTGTTCTTAATATTCTTTGAATATCGACTACAATTTTATTTCTAAAAAAGGCAAAAGCCTCTGAATAGTAAGCAAAACTATTCAAACCAATAAAATAGGCTAACACCGTAAAAGAAAATTGTTCAAGTTCCTTTTCTGCTTCCGAAACGCTGGTGACGGGAATAAGCACTTAAATGCCATAGAAACCAAAAAAGAGAAGGCAATACCTAACAAAGCGTTTTCCTTGTTACTGGGAAAAAATGTTTGAAAGTGCCGTAAAAAGGAAATGAAATGCAAGAAAAATATTTAATTTCGCTTTTCTTTATTGTATTTAAGCCAAGTTTTGTTACTTTTCAATAAAATGACTTTCACGCAACTGTTTGAACGAGTTGATGCTACCTGAAACGTGCATTTTTTTGGGTTTTTTATTTCTATTCCAATTCCTCCGAGACACAATTTTATGAAAAACTAAGTGTTTTATAACTGTACTTCTGAATTTATGAAGTATTCCTTCTGAATTTATACAGCATCTGCAATTTCATTTTTTTTCTTTTGCAATTTCTTTTTTTCAGCATGATTTCGAGCTTATGATGCCACGTGAAACAAGTATGATATCTGATAGATGAAGCTAGATAGTAAAAAGAGCGTTTGCGATAACAAGGTGATTAAATATTGATCATTTATTAGTAGGCGAGTATCGCTTGTCCCTAACCGATCTTCATCTACAGAGGCTGTTCGCACGTTTTTTAGACGATTTTGGTAAGCGGTAATAAAAAATCGTTTGCTGCAAAAGAAATAATTGCAATTTTACTATGTTTTTAAAAGTCAAAATTATCGTCTGCGGCTTGAAAGTTTTGTTTTTATTAAAAATGGCGTTTTTAACAAAGCAGTGGTTCGAAGACTACATTTATGCTCTTTCCGAAGAGAAATATGCATATTTAGTTACCCAAAACTGATGTCAGAGTCATGGTTTTGTGATATCTAAAGCGTCGATAGGTAATATCGTCAACAAGAAAGGAAAAAAACGTCAAATTGGAGCCTCAAGTGGGACAAAAATTCCAAACAAGTATCCAAGGAAAAAACGGACATCTTCGACTATTGCAAAGGTACGTTGTTTAATGTTAAAAGAAAATCCCCCTAGTCAAAGGACAGTTGCAAAATCATTAAAATGCTCGGTGTCCACTGTAAACAAAATGATAAACGTTGATTTAAATCTTAAGAAAGCGAAAAAACGCAATGTGCATCGTCTTCTTCCAAATCATATCGCTGAACGCCGGACACGCTGCAGAATTCTATATGAGAAACACTTATCCAAAGAAAAATGGAAAACAATTGTCACAATAGATGAATCATGGGTGTATTGAAATGATTGCAACAAAAAAAGAGCCAATTATTATCATAAAAGGGGAGAAAAAAATTTAAGTACATGGTTCAAAGAATCGAAAGAAAGTTTTTCTAAGAGATTCATGATTGTTGCTGGTTTTTCTTATAATGGCAAGTTAAAAATAAAGAGAGTTTATAAAAATACCCTTCAATGATATCCTTACTAAATCTCCCGATGTATCACCTACGGATTTTTGTGCTTTCGGACTTTTAAAATCTGCATTATCCAAACGTCGTCCCAAAACCCTTACAGGACTCTGGAAAGCTGTTCAGGAGGAATGGGATAAAATACCTCTTCTGACACTTCAAAAGGCATTATTATCCTGGAAATTGCGGTGTCGAAAGATAGTTCAGAATAAGGGATGTCAAATAGAACATTTAAAACACAAGAATTTTATGTAATTTAGTTTTGTGAATACAATATACATCGTCTAAAAAATGTATGAACAGCCTCTGTATATATATAAAACAGTTCCGTAACTGACTGACAGATAACGCACAGACCAAACCGCTGGACCTAAAGTGCTGAAATTTTGCATGGCGATTCTTCTTATAGTGTAAGGGTACACTAGTAGAGATTTTTGAAAAAATTTTCTTAGATTTTTTTTAATTAATTTTTAAAACTGTTTTTTGTAACATTCTTTAAAGTTTGCATTTAGAATAATAATCTAACGGTTATAAAATTTATATCACGAGAAACATCATAAATGTCCCTTTAAAAGGAAATCTTTTCCGATTCTTAACCACCCTTTTCTGATGTTTGGTAAATTTTTAAATATTTATTTTTAGAATTTAATTTATTAAATGCTGATCACGTGGTTTCTTTTCTTTTCGTGAAACTTTAAATTAATTTTGCGGCACGTGCATAACAACGAAATAAATTGACAAAAATAATATTAAAATGCGGTAAAGGATAAAATTTAACCACTAGACCAGGGGTGGCCAACCGGTCGATCGCGACCGGTCGATCTTCGACATGATTTTAGTCGATCGTGAGCCATAATTTCATAAATTTATGGACTATGTTAGTGATAAGAGGCTCATTTTCCATCTAAAAATTGAGAACTAGTCGATCGCCGAATAAAAAATTATAGAAAAGTCGATCACCAACTAAAAAAGGTTGGCCAGCCCTGCACTAGACTAATTGAGATGGAAGTTTTTTTACGAATTGTATACAAATTAGTCTGTTTTATGGATATTAAACATACAAATTAATTGCATATATTGACCGTTGTATTTAATTTGAATGTACTCCGTAGCAAAGCACGGGTATTCAACTAGTTGGTTATACATTTTTCATTGAAGACATTTTTTTTTTTAATACTGCAGCAGAGTTGAAAGCTATTTTAAGTGCAGTGTGTTTCTGCAAAGGTTTAAAAGCTAAGTTATTATGAAGTTGTTGTTGTTATTGCTAAGCCTCGTATTCTAGAAAATGCTAGACCAGGTCCATGAGACTCTGTCGTATGAGCAAATGATTAGAAGCAGCATCCTGATCCTCAGCAACCACGCTGACAGAGATTTCCAAGCAGTCCACAATATGGGAAGGTTTCGCAGAAACAGCAGAACAAGGACAAAAGGGGAAAGACCTTGATAGAACTTATTTCGTTTACTCAGTAAACGAGTCAGGGCAGCCTGAATTAGCATCGGATACTCAAGAGCAAGGCAAGACTGTTAGATATTAGGTATTAAATTAGACTGAAAAGGTATCACATTCTAAAAACCGCCATCTTACTTTATTTACTCAAAAAAACTCTTTTTTACAGGTGTTGCCAAACTGGGCAACAAAAGTATTAGATGTAATCTCTTCCCCAAGTTCGTTCTACTTAAGGGGACAAGAAACCTTCAACCCCGAATTTTGAAATTTTCAATTATGAACTCTATATACAAGATGAGAATAATTTGCATTTCTTTACTATATTTTTATTATACTTAGAATTCAAACTAAGAATTCTTTTGGAGAATAATGCCTGTTTTTCAAAAAATTTTAAAAAATTCTAGCATTTCTCAAAATGCTCCATGCGCAATCCCAAATCATTCAAAACCTTAATTTTTTCAATATAGGTTTACCTTACATATATGAACACTAGCTGAAAACCCGCACTTCGCTACGGAGTACATTCAAATTAAATACAACGGTCAATGTATGCAATTAATGCCAATATATATGTATATATATATATATATATATATATATATATATATATATATAGAGAGAGAGAGAGAGAGAGAGAGAGAGAGATAATAAATACGATGATCAATATATACAATTGATGTACAAAAAATATATATATATTTATAAAAAAATCGTAAGGGATATTTTTATAGACAAAATAATGTCCAATCGCCTGCCGCATTAGCAAGAAAAAAAATATTTTTTTGTCTATTTAGTTGTTATGCATGTGTCGATAAATTTATTTAAAGTACCAGAAAAAGAAATCACGTGATCAACATTAATCAATAAATTAAATTCTAAAATTTAATCTTTAAAAATTCACCAAAAATCAGGAAATGAAGGTAAAGATTCAAAAAAGATCTCATCTTAAAGGAATTTTTATGATCTTTCTAGTGGTATAAATTTTATAACTCTCAATTTATTATTTTGAATGCAAACTTAAAAAAAGTTACTAAAACAGATTAAAAATTTAATTAAAAAGAATCTAAGAAGAATTTTTCAAAAATCTTTCTTAGTGCACCCCTACACTATAAGAAGAATCGCCATGCAAAAATTTCAGCCCTTTAGGTCGAGCAGTTTGGTCTGTGCGTTGTATGTCAGTCAGTGAATGAGTCAGTTACGGAACTGTTTTAGATAATTATGCAAGGATTTTTTTTGTATGAATCTAAAGTCTTAAATAATTGGTTTTTTTTAAAAATTTGATTGTTGTTGTTTTTTTAGTTTTTTATGTTTTTGATTTACTTCATGTTCTATAAATTTGAAAACTATTTCTGGTTTCGAAGGATGATGCATAGGTTTGTAGAAAACACTTCAGTTAATAATCCTGAAAAAATTGGAAGACGGAAAGTAATGCACGCGGAACATTTTGAAAAATGGTAGCATTTTTTAAGTAATTTTTGAGAAACAAGTCTTTTCTTCCCAAAATATTTATTTGTGAATTCTAAGTGTCTTCTTCGTTGTAGAAAAGAATATTAATTATTCTCGTTTTGTATATGAGACTATATTATTGAAAACTTAAAAAACTGATGTTGAAAGTCCCTTGTCCCCTTAATCTCGTTCTCAACATCCTCCCCACCCCTGGTCAGCCTCGAGGGGGATGACCAGAGATACCGGGCGGGTTACCTTTCGACCACTAACTCTCAGCTCACAGGATCTTATCTTCCCGTCACGTCACTGATGTAGGTTCATCACTCTGGCCTTCTTCCACATGTGCCGTGGTCGGACGTCTTCATGCAGGAGCACAATATCGCCAACTCGGGCGTTAAGGGGACTGTCTTGGTTTCGAACTTGATGGAAAGATCGTAGTTGAAGTAGATATTCCTTTGACTATATTTTTCCAAAAACAGTCAATTAAGTCCTGCTGCTGCTTGTAGATTTTCTTAAGCCTAGATGAGCAGGAGACTCCAAAAACTATATAACCTGGTCTTAAAAACGGATTGAACTTCCGATGCGGCTAGAATATCAAACAGGGGCGAATCCTCTAAACAGACCTCGTTTGCTATTATGTTGGCCTGATCATTGCCGAACAAACCCACATGTGACGGGATTCACAGAAAAGTAATTGATTTGGAGTCCAACATGCGAGAAAGGAATAGAAGAATGTCGGTATTAGTTTTTTCAGTGATAAATGGTCAGTTCATTAGATGTTGACTGACACTCATGCTGGCTGATTAATAAAGAACTACGTTTATGATATTGGTAAGTTTATCCATTGTAAAACATGTGATCAATTTTTTTGAAAGCTGCAGACATCGAATTTGAAGTCCACGCAAAGCTGGGAGATTTTGAAATTTCGGAAAAAGATTCTCTTTTGGGGTTTCCCCCACTTACGTGGTTATTTCAGGACAATTTAACAATATATCAGAGTACGACACAAAATATGAGATAAAAATAAGATCTAAAATATGAGATATTTATAAATATGACACAATTAATGTTACATGACAGCACAAAGAAAAGTTTAATTAATAATATATATATATATATATATATATATATATATATATATATATATATATATATATATATATATGTATATATATATATATATGTATATATATATATATATATATATGTGTGTGTGTGTGTGTGTGTGTATTTAGTTTTAAATGCGTTAATTCTGAAATTAAATTTCATTTGAAAAAGTTTTATCTCCTGTATAAATTGCATTCATGAGTTTATGCGCATGGAAAAAAAAGTATGTCAAATATAAAACTACTGTATTACTCTTAAAATAGCTAACATAAATATTTAATATACTATATTTTACTAAGTAAAGAACAAAAGAGATATAAAAATAATTCCACGGAAGCGCGGCGGAAACAAATGGAGTTTTCAGTATCAAGCTACTTTTGTTAGCTATAATTCATAAATTCTGCAAACTCAGTATCTGTTCAGATGCAAATAATGTTTAACATCCTATTGAATACATATTTTAAACTCAATATACATAAAAGTGCCATTCAGCAAAGTCCAATTCGTAGTTCTTTTCGAACATTTCATAAGTTCTGAACTGCTCACAAAAAATAATATATGACAACGTACTGAATTCATTTAATGAAACATACAATGCACGATCAAAGTTTAAGAAGTAGAATATAAGTGTTGGTCTATGAAATTTTTATGTATGAAATTTTTATGTGAAAACCAATTAATCTATTAGCCAGCCATCATTTTCAAACCATTTTATTCCCATAATTCAAAATTTTAAAGGAGTTTTTCTGAATGTATGAATTTTTTTGCATTTTTACGTTTTGCACGAGTTGAAGTTGTGGATAATGTATCTCCTAAAATAAATAGAGTGAAGAAAGAGTAGAAAATACTCAAATAATAGACTTTGTTGGCACCAACGTTTGCATGGACTATTGCCAAACGCGCCAATGTCTATGCTGGCGATCACCAAACGCGCCAATGTCTATGTTGGTGACCGTCAAACGCGCGTTTGAGCGCCGCCCTGTGTTGGAAGAGTTTGTTAGGACAGATTAACCTCACACGTCGTATGGTCGACATTAGCATTTAGATACTGATATGGTTCATTCAATATTGGGAAATAAACTTTTATATCTTGTAATATTTAGTCATATTGATTGAATAAGTTGCAGTTAATTAAAATTAAATGAACCAAACTTCATTATAGAAATCTTGTTATTGTTTTATTTTTATTAAAAAAATTCAGATTTTACGCTCCGTCATCAGACTGGCATTATTTATATGGTTGGTTTGGACTGATTTAGTTTGGAGCACTACGGTCAATTTTTGCTACATGATGGCTAATTTCACCAGGACCTATGCTTAAAGTCGATTACGAACACAATTTATAAGAAAGTAAAGATAATCTATTCGTAAATTTCTCTGAAAATTTAGGCCAGCATTGAAAAAGTTAGAAAAATTGCTTGTCTGGCTAATACACTCAAAAGAAACTCAATTTTCTGTATCAGAAATTCGATGAATTCTTACTCTGTCCTTGTAATTAGAGCGATATTCTCACTGAGTATTTTTTAATATCGGTTACTTGACATAATACCATGGTTGTGGGGCTTTTTTGTAATTAAATTGAGCAAAGACTACGCAATAATGCGTCATATCTGGAAGAGTACCGTAGTCTTGAATTGAACTGAAACATAATAAAAATAAAGAGGTACTGTCAGACTCTCGTCTCCCATTCTTAAGTGGAATTTATGAAGGTGAGTAATAGCGTCTTCAATAAGCCCAAAATAAACGCAAACAGGTGTCGAACGATATACACATTTGGAGATGTGCGACAATAGGTAAAAGTACGCGAGTCATTTAGAATGATTTGTGAAACCCATTAGCGGCGCGCTTTTCCCTTGGAAATGTCGGAAGGAAAGAAATTCACCATAGGTGGTCTGCAGAGGGTGGAACCGCAAAAGGTACGATATTCGAGATGGTTCGAGAAAGGGCTGAGAAGAAGGCATAAATAACGACGTGTTGCGAATGAGGGGGAGAATAGACTTGGACTGTTGAAAGGTCGCCACGCGTACGGAGAGACGGGGTCTCGTTTGGACTTTGAATAATGAACCCCGCTCTCAGGAGTGTATCAATGTTCTTCGGAATGAATCTTTGTAAATGATTATTTAACCAAGATTTTAATGTTTCAATAAACTAGATGTAAATAAGAGTTGGTTCTACAGTTATGATTACTTCTACAAGATACTGATTTGTCGGATCACGACCATAAAGGTTAACAGGTACCATTAAAATCGGATTATGGTTAATGAATTATACCTGCAGGGAGCTCCTGAAGGGGATTTTGGGAATAGTTGCATTCCAATGGGTACCATCCCATTGTGGTCTTGGGGAAACGGGATGGCGGACTTTTCGGCAGAAAAGGGAACTGATATTCTCCCAAGGTCTTGTAGAGACTGCCACTCGTTGTAGAAAAAATCGTTTTGTAGAGTGCCTTCCCATGCTGCTGGAGATAAGTCCTTGAGTATGTTTTGTGGATCTCACTGTGTCCCGGATTCACCCCGTGCAGCTGCAGTGGCCGAGTTTAGACTTTTGACCGGAAACGATTGTCTTAGTGTCCATTTGTTTCGTTTTAATTTGACTAATTCACCTGATTGTGTTTTGTGCGACTCTGGAGGAGCTCACGTGGACGAGTGTTCTGAATTAAATGATTTGCACTGTATTGTTAAAAAATATTGGAGAGCTCGATGCTCGCTGTCCTGATGGTCAGTGGCCTGACATTTGTTTAATAATAATACTAATAATAATTACCGAATTATACTTATTACCATGTTTTTATTAACTCGCTTTCTTGTTTGTTTGTGTGTGTGTTTGTCCAGTACAAATCTTGCAATCGATTTTTAACTAACTTCCCGACTATCTAGACATTTGAAACTTCTAGAATAGCTCAGAACACGAGGACAATACATTATTTTAATACTTTTATCCATCTGTAAGCAGAATTGAATTCATTTTCAGTTAATTTTGTTTTGTAGAATGGTGCAGCCATCTATTGCCGTGGACGGGAACGAAAAGTTAAACGCAAGTTAACTTCCAATTCTCGAGCTAAACGATTGATTATGCATATGATACCTCTTTATTACGCATTTGATCATTTTCTTTCAAGTTGATGGGATAATTCATAAAAAAAATTTTTTTAAGTATTTATTAATACATATAATTGTCAAGTTTATATGATTGAAAAGAAAAATTTAAAAACATGGTATTACAAACTCGAGCCTAATTACAAACTCGAGCCGTAAACAAATTTTTACGTTACTAGTCTTTCGTGCAAGAGTCACATGTACAAGTTCAGTGGTTGGCGAGGTAGTTTGTAGCCATCGGGAGGTAAAGTGCAATCGTTCCGTTATCGTTATACCTCAACTAGCAGTCATTCTGGTAGTTATTTAGGTTTGAACCCATTTTAGGAAAATACGATAGTGATAAGATCTATTAATGTTAAAAAAAATGAATAAATAACCGGTAGCTTCCAGATATGGTGAGAAATCTCTATAACCTCTCCCCCTCCAAAAAAAAAACAGAAAGAGAAAAAAGCGATAACTATACAGTTGCATCTAATAATATTTCATAGATTATCAATTTTTAAATAAAGATGGACAAAGGTATCCTTTCAAGTTCTCTTGTTGCTTTGTTGGCGAAAAGCGAAATCTTCTGCGTACAGAAAAACGATTCTATTTTCAGGTAAAAAAAAAAAGGCACTGAGTCTCTCTTCTACGTAGAAAATGAAAAAAGAAAATTTTTCGAATGTTTTTGAAAGACGCGGGGAACCAACCAAAAATGTCCTGAATATATATTCTTTGTTGAAATCTGAGAAGTTAGTTTTCAAAATAGCGAGGAATAGTTAGTTCCAACAATAGAATAAAGTGAGTCGAGGTAGACACCTGTCTTACTATTTCTTTTTATAAAAGATAGGAATATTATTCAGAGATTGACACTAAATCAGGGGTGAGACTACAAGTTCGAAATGCTGAAGAAAGTGTACTTGTTTGCCTCTCCGTCCACACTTTTTTTCAATTAGAAAAAAAATATAAATGAAGAATTCGTCTCGAGTAAGAAATAGGGGCTAAAAAACTTTGGTATGAATAGGTAAATTATTTAAATTTTAAAAAAAATATTATTTCATCTGTAATTCGCAGCACACATTTAAATTTCGATGCCCGAAGTAGCCTATCGGTAGCGTGTCGGCTTGGGGCTCTGATCGAATCCCGAAAAGCGTCGTTAATATCTTCGCGTCTAGGCCGGATATGGAGACGTTAAATACGTAGACAGTGTAAGGTATACACAAGATTCGATTCACAAGAATCGAACTTTTGAGTGAATGAATTAAAGAAGCTGCTTTAGATATGCTAATTTCGGCATACGTGCTTAGTATAAATACCATGCAGCGTCATTAATGAAAAAAGGTGGTTAGGGTTGAAGAAGGTTGTTAAAATTGATAGATAAGCGATAGGGAGCTACAAGGTATGCAGCTCCAGTACTATCCTGAGCTAGTGCTTAGGGGGCCCAAAGTTTACGTGGCAGAATTGCTGGTTTGACTTACTGTTTGTGAGTATTGAAAATATATTGTTCTTGAAAGCTGTATTTATATATTCCGTACAAGTAGTACGTATGCTTATTACTGTAAAAGTCAATTATATATGTGCAACGAATTCAATAAACATTGTTTCATGTATAAACTGTGTTTGCATCAAATTCAAATAGAGAGCCACTTCAAGTTATATACACCCAGGTCTGGGTAGAAGTGAGCCTAGATACTCTATAACCGGAAAGTCTTCCTTTGCGGTCAGTGAATTGAGAAGGTACGAACCCCCAGATGTCACCTCTGGGCATGCTCGGTCAAAATTGTTGTAGGCCACTTAGCCAGGCCTTTATGGATCTGGTCTGGAACTTCCGGCCAAGGGAAATTAGGAACAACAACAACAACAATTTTTTAGCTATGCGGTTATAAACTGCAAAGCATGATTATATCGTGTGCACTATTTTAAATTTAACAGGAGCGACTGAACACATAATGGAACCTCATCGAGCCTGAGTAATAACGTGTACAGAATTTCTCAGTGGCGAAGAAACAGAGTTGTTAATCAGGTTGAAGTCTGTTACCAACTCGCTCATAACGACTAATGTACAATTCATCCCAATCAGAAGTTTAAGTTAATTTTGGCGGGATGAATTTAGAACACGTGAAACTGCTATGTCTTCGTGTTTGGCAACTGTGCCATACTGAATGAATATCAGTTATTAGGCCAAATTTTGATCAATGACAGCTATGCTACAGACGTACAATTTTCTGTATTTAGGAACTTATCTAGCAAGGGTGTTTTTTGTGCATTGTATTTTACCTTTCAGTGTTTTCATTTTAGACTGGTAAAGAAATTAGGTATAGTGTTGTTAAAAATTAGGTTTATGTAACTAGTAGGTTCTGAAGGAAAGAACGTGCACCGGCTCATTTAACTAAAATATACTGCACTTGCTTTAGGGCATTGAACCAACTGAAATGCTATACGACTACTTAAAGCTGCTTATCGCATAGTCGAAAACCATCGAAATACTACATTAGGTGCTATTTCAGCTTTCACATTTTATAAGGTTCCGGTAGCGAAGAATTCGTTAGGGCCTGTTCACAAAGAATCCGTCAGCATCAGCGTTAAAGATTCCGTTGGCTCTGATTGGTTAAATGGGTCAATGATTGGTATATGATTGGTTAAATAAAATTACTCTGAAGGTGACGAATTCTGTGTTAACAGGCCCTTAGAATTCAGCTGATATCATAACGACGGCTCAAATCGTATAATAAAATGCCCCGTGTTGGAGATTGGTTTAGAATAGGTTTTGAAGAGGGCAGATGAATGTAAAAAAATTCTGCTTGATACATTACAAGTAGCAAGTTCAATAACATCTTGACGGTTAGTTGGCTCTTTGGCTAGAATTGCAGATTGTGTTTTGACCAAGAAATGTTAACTTCTTCAAGTCACTAATGTTCAACTTTATATTATTTTATAAATATTAAGTGATGATCTAGAAAAATAATTTTAAAAAAAATGTTTTCACAATAAAAGATAGGTGTCGAGTCTCAGTTGATTTTAAGGTAACTATACAAAGTTATACATTATGACTTGCATTATACTCATATAGCATAACTGCGATTTCCACCGATCTAGATTTAGGCTAATAAAAAAGAATAAACTTCAGTGCAATAGTTGACATGTATAAAAGCTGGAAAAAACCTATATTTGAGTACATTTTAATAAATTCTATTTAAACATACTTAAAATTAAATAAAATTAGGTAATATTTTAGGGATTACGCTGAAAAATAATTATCAGACTTGCACTCCTGACGACCTTTCTAGGACTGCACCTAATAGTTATAACTCGCAAATAATTTCTTTGAAGTGATAGTTAAGATTTCCAGTGCTCTAGATTTAGTTTACGGAAGAATGATAAAAGTAAACGTTTTAGGATGTATTGAATAGGAGGTAGCATAAAATAAAACTTGTTTGGATGTGAGCATTAAAAAATATACTATATATAAATTTAAAACAAAATGAATCTTTTTAAACTAAGAAATAAATGTGTATTTGATATCTGTATTAACTCACAAATTTCTCTTTTTAACTCCTAAATAAATATTCCTCTGCATTGATATCAAAAGCTAGTAAATGGAATAATTAATAATACGAATTCGTATTAAAAAGGGAATTTGCAGCAGTGAAAGTTTTGATGTAAATATTGAGAAATCTACTTTAAAAGTATTTTTTAAAAATGAAACCAAATCTTTAATAAAGGTTATAAATGAATGACAATTTTATGAAAGTCTCATACATTTTTTTAACAGCTTGTTGACGATGAAGATTTTTCCTCAGTTATATTTAAAAATTTCAGCACTCTAGATTCTGATAACGGAAGGATGGATGCGAATTTATTAGGAGATACTGAATTATGAATGTATTAACACTTGAGCGTGCCTATTCTGATGTAAGTGTTAATAAATTCATTTGAAGAAAGTTCGAAATATTAGGCGGTGAAAGGCAAAGTGGTGTAAGTCACATTTTCAACTTTTTTTTAATTGAGGGCAAAAATGCAATCTCCATGTTCAATTTATAATGGAATTGCAAATAATTATTATTTGCAATATTATAATAATCATTATAAATTATAATTTGTTCAATTTATAGTGGAATCTTTTGTAGTTTTTGCAGTAAAACGCTTTGGACTTACACCACTTGACTTACTGACTTACACCACTTTGCCTTTCACCGCCTTATATAGTAAAACCTCAATGTCTAATATCATTTGGTTAAATTTTCTTTTGGTTTGCTTGTTTTTATTTTATGAGTCAAATATTCATCTCGATACTTCAGATATATACTTTTCTATAATTACTGAAAACTTTTAAATGATACAAACTTCTGTGGAGACTTTAAAGCAGGGGTGGCCAACCTTTTTGGGAAGAGTGCCACTATCTGAAAAAAATATTATGCGTGCCACTTCCAACTTTTCCAACATACAAAAAATATAAAAAGGTGAAAAAATGTTATTTTTAGGCTGATTATGGGATTTTTACACAAATAGCACATTTTTTTTTATCTGAGTGAAGATTTTAGTGAAGATTTAAAAAATATAATAAATAAAGTACAAACTTAGGTTTTATTGTTAATAAACATTTTTAAAGGTTCAGTCAGTTAGGTTATGTATAAAATAAAATGAATAACTTGAAACATTTAATTCTAAATAATTATTAAACAGTCAGTACTTAATTTATGTGGCTTTTGAATTTGTAGTTTTTTTACCAAGTCATCTATATTAGGAATAGTTCTTGAAGATGCTAACAAAATTAGGTGTTTTAGGTGCATATCGGTTAATCTTGATCGATATTTTTATTTTATTATGTTCACAACAGAAAACATTTGTTCACAAACATATGTTGATTCAAACCTACACCTCGTTGTACTGGTGTCAAGTAGTGCCGCTTTCCTGCGCTGTTATTTTCAGTAGCGTATGAGTAGGGTTTTCACAGATTTTGACAAATTATTATTTTTTCAAATTTCTTAAGTTTTCAGTAAGTCTCCGCGTGCCACTGTTAAAACGCCGCCATGCCACACTGTGGCACGCGTGCCGCGGGTTGGCCACCCATGCTTTAAAGTATTAAAAATTAGGGAAAAAATACTTACATAGCTATATCGAATTTTATGCTCATTAAATACATCTGTTTAAAAAGTTGAATACAACTGTTGCAAATAATTTGTCCCCTTCAATTCAGAGCGGTTTGTTGATTATCCCTTAAGTACCCACGACAAGCCATTGTGGTGATTCCTTTGTTATCCATTTAAATGCGAGAATAAAACTCCCATATAACTCTTTTCAAAAGCATAATTTCACCATTTATGAGCATTAAACGCTTTCCAGGAATCTGCACTCAGTTATTACCATGACAAATGTTCTATTGCGTGACACCCACGAAGCCACCGACGCTCCCGCAGTGCGCCTTATCGGCGACATCAAAGTGAAGATTCAGGTCGCCCCCCTTCGCAGTGCTATCAATCAATTTTCTGACCTGTTGCCCAAGACTTGAATGATGCCTGGGTGGCAAGAGTAGCTTATATAACAGTGTCATTATAAGTGCTAGTTGCACTTGTGAAACTCGTGCTTGAAGAGTTTCAATGTTTCAAGTCTTTTGTTCTAATTGTTAGCTATCCTGCCATATGTGAAACGTGTAAATTGGAGTTTCAGCTTGTTCTAAGCGGAAATGATTGTGCGGCCTGGCGGATAAGACTGCCCAAGGTCCTTTTTGATCACATTCCACGCAAATTTATAGTAGAATTAAAGGAATAATCCAAAAGCAATACCAGCCATGCCCGAAGGTATACGGTAAGTAATGACTGACGACTAGACGCGCGATGGCTTACAAACTTCAAGAATTAAATTACATTTCTTACATAATTCAAAGCAGCAAAGTTCAAAAGCCTCATAGCTCAATACACGAGAAAAACTCAAATATATCAATAACTATAATTAATCATATATATATATATATATATATATAATTACTACAATTTAAACAATCACAATTGATACATAAAATACAAAATTTACTTTTTACAAATATAAACAACAAACCAGAATTATAAACTTAACTTTAAACATAAAAATAGCACCTTTACAAACAATACAAGCATAACCACTAAGCACACAAAATATGTTCAAAAATGCAAACAACTTACAAGCAATTTAAACAAAGCCAATAAACTTTTTGTATAAGCTCATATAGAACCTATAACTGCATTAGACATTTGTATACGATTATAAGCAACTTTGATAACAATTATACATAGCAAAACTCTTTCAATTAACTATTATTTCCATGAACATCGAAACAAACACATGATTTTATGACATTAATCTACGGAGAAATTCTACAGAACATCCGACCCGTCCGATGGGCCAGGGAAGGAATAAAAACAATACCAGGCCCAAGAACAAAAATCAAATTACTAATGGTAAACCAAACCTACTTAATGGTAAATATTTTAGGTAGTTATAAATAATAAATATAAGACAAATTTCGTTATTCACAACAAATCTAGGAATGTGAGGTACCCTGAAAATGGTAATGTTCATCTAATAGGTTGTTCATTACAACCGTATTAAACGCATTAAAGGAATAAATGACAGCTTTTGCATTAAACCAACTGAATGATTCCTTAAAACCCAAACTAAAAGTTTCATTTATCTGCAACCATTTTGACAATCGCGAAGTTGTCCAATACGTATTCAAGCAGTTTTCTACTTCTTCACCCGTGCAATATCCCACTAAGTAACTGTCCATTACCCTGCTTATCGCAAGGAATTGCATAATTATTTTTTTCTGCGTGCTAACCAGGTATTTAAGTTCGAATCTGTTGTGAAATTCTTCGGGCATAAAACTTTTTAATAAATCTTTCATTCTACTTTGGGAACGCGAAGAAGCATTACAACCAGATTCAAATTTGGATAATTTTATGAGGACGCGACCTACATATAAGAAAAACCGGCTAGTAAGCTTTTTATGTCCAGCGATTAGTTTAGAAGTGTCGAAGGCAAAGCAGACTCTTTTCGAAGCCCCTCTAAGAATCCTTCCATGCTTTTGAGGTAAATAGAAATGCTGAATAGTAGGATTCATGTAAAAAATAATTAGTGAAAGTTAGAGCTGTAGGTGAAAATTTTAAATTCGGTATTCAATGGTGCGAGCTCTGAGCAAGAGGCAAAGCACAATCCATGTGCATTAATTCCGTTTTCGTTCCCTTCCTCAGGTATATGGTAAAGTTGAGAAGCCAAAGAAAAAAGTCAAATTTGAAGTTCTATTGTGCGTTTGCTTTCTTACCCCGAGACCTTAGCAATTTATAATTCGAGTGTAATAATGGGAAGTGATAGTTCTCTATATCTTTCTTCAGCTAAATATACAGGGTGTTTCAAAAAGAATCATCCGATTTTAAAAAATCATATCTATTCATCTTTTAATCCGTTTTGATCGAATAATGTATAGGCAAAAAGAGGGAAATCTCGAGTTTTACGCAGTTGCCGACAAGTAGCGCTAACGCTCTTCCTTCGCCCGCCACTTCAGTGTTTGTAAAGATGTTGACTGCACAACAGAAATAATTTTGTGTTCTACGCTTTGTGAAGTGTGAGTCCGTAACAACTGTTCAGCGTGATTTTCGTCGACAAAACCCTGGTAGACTGAAATTCCTAACTCTCAGACATTAGACGATGGTATAAACAATTCCAAGACATGGGTTGTCTTTGTACGCATAACAACCGTAGAAGCAGTCTATGCAGACATGCTCGCAAAAGTTTGGGACGAATTTGCCTACCATATAGACATATGTCGCGCATTCAAAGCTGGGTATAATGAGCACCTTTAATTTGGATTGTAAAGAAAACTTTATGATTAGCCATGTAATATAAAATTAACTAGTTGGTACCCGTCAAAACATGACGGCTAGATAGTAAATAAATGTACTAATAGACAAATTATACTCAACACATCATTGCAAAATGTTGAAAATTATAATAATGCTCAGAATTAATGTGTTTAAACTGCCTCGTGCTTAGAGAGTATCTAAAGCCAGATTTAAAAATGTCACTGAGCATGCGCAGAAAGAAATTTTTTTTAATTGTAAATTATCGCTAATGAAACAGCGAGAAATAAGCAATTTCCATCAGGTTTTATCTTATATTTCACAAACATAATTATCATAAAAATAAAAATGGCAGAGAGAGATCTAGAGAGACTCCTCTGAATAAACGTGTTTACAATTAAAACATGTCACTGAGCATGCGCAGAAAGAGTGAGTTTCTAAAACCAGATTTAAACATGCCACTGAGCATGCGCAGAAATCAATTTTTTTAACTGTAAATTATCGCTAATTAATAGAAATTGCGACTACAAAAACATAATTTGACAAATCTACAGATTACATTCTTTCGTTTAAGACCAAAATGAAGTAAATTGATGCAGTAGTTTTCTCTCACGGACTGCCCAAAAAGTCGGCTTAGCAACTTAAATTTATAGATTTTAAGTTTCAATGTTCAATATTTTTCATAATATACTCATTTCAAATCAGATGATTCTTTTTGAAACACCCTGTATATTAACTCTTTTGACCCGCCCAAACAGCAGTCTCCAATTTAAAAAGACATTAATTTCTATGTCTCAGGGATTCTGCTTACGAGTTTGTGAGCGTCTGATTTGTAATTTCGGCAGTTTTCGCACGTCCCAAGTTTGTAGTAATAAGTTGAACTTTAGAACTGAACCAGATTAGGGCACCAGTTTATATATGTATATCTTTTGAACACCTTCCACTCATACATATGCAAACTTAAAATTTATACATTTACTTCCCTTGCTAGTATTTTAATAAATTCTAAGTGATATGAGTTATATATAAAATCTAAATCACAACTCCTTTAGAACTGAACCAGATTAGGACCAAATTAGGATATATATAAATATATTTCTTCTGACCACCTTCCGCTCACACATATACAAACATAAAATTTATACATTTAATTCCCTTGCTAGCATTTTAATAAATCCGATGTGATATGAGTAATTTATAAAATCTGAATCACAACCCCTTTAAGAGACATTTTACTGTGCTTTAAGAGTGTGAAATGGTGCTCCAAAGTTTAACGATTTCCTAGATTGATCATATTTCATGGATTTTACATTGGATAAAAGGAAATGTCTGAATCGGGTTATTGGATTAAAATCAATCTGCATGCAGCAGTCAGTTTTAAATAATAAAACTAGTGTATCGGGAAGTGCAGAAAAGTTTTTAAAAATGATATAAAAATTGAGTTAGTTTGGCTAAAAGCATTTTTAAGAGATTTCTGAATCAAGGTTGAGACCTCAAAATACATTTTTGGTATTATTTCTGAAGAGAAAGATGAGATCTCAAATACAATTTTCTAGGTGTCAAATTTTTAATATTTCGTAGTGAATTTTTTCAATATACAAAGTGCCTCTAAACAGTTCTGCAGAAAAAACAGGCCGATAAAAATTGTGTCGATAAAAATTGCATTTCTTTAAAATGTTTTCAAGAAACAATGTTTTTATATCGGAAGAACTTTTAAAGTGGGATAGTTTTTAAATTGTTCCCAATGCGTTTTTTTACGTATTTTGTTCAATTGTCTAGACTATATGCTATATGGAAGTAGTAGTTCATCATTCAAATTTCTTTGCCTGTTAAAAGAGTCCCTAAAAGATAATATATATCTAAGGCTTTGAAAAAGCCTTTAAATCCCGTCTCCAATGAGACAAATATATTCTCTTATACAACGTATAAATCCGATTGTAAATATATATTGCATTTTATAAATGTATATTGATCTTTATTTTTTCTGGAAATTTTTTTTACACAGTGAAATCTTCGTTTGACAAAAATCTCTACAGGATTTTAGCTAAAAGTCATTTACTTGAAAATCAACATCCACGTTACAAAAAAATTCTATAAAACAAAAATATTTTTCCATGTAGAATTTTCGAAAACTATTACAGGTTTAAAAAAGTTTTAAAAATGACGAGCTCTGATGTTTACAATCGTCAAAATTTTTATAAACCAACTGTTTTTTGAAGAAACTTATACAGAAAATTCCCTTTTTTTTGTACTGTTTTGAATCTGCATTAAACGGGAAACATTTTTGCAGTTTATGTATTTGAATTTTACGACTTAGTATCCATAAAGTTCTATTTCTTCTTCTTCTAGTAATTTATCAGCAAAAAATGCTTGTTTGTTTAGCAAGTTACGTTTTTTTTTTGTATAAAGTGCATCGAATAGAAGATTTAACTATGCTCGAAACATTTGTCACTTTAGTCTTTATCTTGTTAGATATAAACTCATTTCCATGCATGACAAATATTAGGAAATTCAAATTTTGGTCTTTTATCTATATATATAAAACAGTTCCGTAACTGACTGACTGACTGACTGACAAATAACGCACAGACCAAATCTCTGGACCTAAAGGGCTGAAATTTTTCATAGCGATTCTTCTTATAGTGTAGGGGTGCATTAATAAATATTTTTGAAACATTGTTCAAAAATTATTTAAAATAAAATTTTTAAGCTGTTTATGTAACGTTCTTTAAAGTTTGCATTTAAAATAATCTGAGGGTTATAAAATTTATATGACGAGAAATAACATAAAAATTCCTTTAAAATGAAATCTTTTTCAAATCTTTACCTCCATTTTCTGATTTTTGATGAATTTTTAAATATTGATTTTTAGAATTTAATTTAATAAATACTGATCAGGTGGTTTCTTTTATTTTTGCGATGCTTCAAATTAATTTTGCACCACGTGCATAACAACGAAATAAATAGGCAAAAAATATTAAAATACGGTAGAAGATAAAATTTACCACTAGACAAATTGAGATGAAAGTTTTCTAAGAATTTAATTCAAATTAGTATGTTTTATGGATATTAAACATACAAATTAATTGCATACATTGAACGTTGTGTTTAATTTGAATGTACTCCGTAGCGAAGAACGGGTATTCAGCTAGTTGTAGTATAAATACTAATTTAATTAGGTATTTTTCAATAATTTACATTAATATAACATTATAATAATTTTAATTAGCTTCTTATAAGGAATTTTAATTACAATAAAATTGTTAAGAGTTACGATGATCGTTGTTAGTTATTGACTAAAGTGTACTTTTATAAGACACTAGCTGAAAACCCGCACTTTGCTACGGAGTACATTCAAATTAAATACAACGGCCAATGTATGCAATTAATGCCAATATATATACATATATATATATATATATATATATATATATATATATATATATATATATATATATATATATATATATATATATATATATACACACAATAAATATGACGATCAATGTATACAATTGATGCAAAAAATAATATATTCATAAAAAAATCGTAAGGGATATTTTATAGACAAAATAATGTAGAAGAAAATATTCAAATCAAATCTAATAGAACATACTAAAGAATATAGTACAGTTGATATAGTACAGTTTGAGGAACATATCTTTTACTTTATTTTAGTATTTTTTTAGATAATGTCCAATCGTCTGCCACATTAGCAAAAAAAGAAAAATATTTTTTGTCTATTTCGTTGTTATGACGTGACGATAAATTTATTTAAAGTTCCAGAAAAAGAAATCACGTGATCAGCATTTAATAAATTAAATTCTAAAAATTAATCTTTAAAAATTCACAAAAAATCAGAAAATGGAATTAAAGATTCGAAAAAGATTTTATTTTAAAGGAATTTTTATGTTCTTTCTTGTGATATAAATTTTATAACCCTCAGATTGTTGTTATAAATGCAAACTTAAAAAAAGTTACTAAAACAGCTTAAAAATTTTTAAGCTGTTTTAGTAACTAAAGTCTAAGTAGAATTTTTTACAAATCTTTCTTAGTGCACCCCTACACTATAAGAAGAATCGTCATGCAAAATTTCAGCCCTTTAGGTCCAGCGGTTTGGTCTGTGCGTTGTATGTCATTCAGTCAATCAGTCAGTCAGTGAGTCAGTCAGTTACGAAACTGTTTTATATACAGTGGAATCTCGATCTATCGTTTTTCAAGGGACCGACTGAACTGACCGAAAATTGCGGGAAAAAGATAAATCAGGGAACATAACAAAGCAATATGATCGTCGGGACCGAGTGAAATGAACGACTCATACGGGTAAACGATGATTCCGAAAACGATCGATCGAGATTCCACTGTATATAGATTATGTTGATGTTGTTGTTGCTAAGCAACCTGGACTAGAAAATGCTAGACCAGGTCGTGTGAGCAAAAGGGAGGCAACAGTATGCTGATCGGTTTCAAGCACGCTCTTAGGGATACCTATACAGTCCAAAATCTGGGAATAATTCGCAGGAGTAACAGAACAGGAACAAGGAGGAATGACCTTTGTAGAATTGTCGAAACGCATACTTTTGTATGGCCACTCTGAAGACGAGCCATGGCAGACTGTATTGGTCTCGGACCTCTAAAGAGCAAGGCCAGACCAGGGCGTTTAGTTGCATACCAGTGAGGAGACTGTCCAAACATTGTATAGCCTGGTCATAAAAACGGACTCTAAAAAATAGGGAAGACTCCTCTAAGAAAACCTCATTTGTTAATAGGTCGGCCTGTTCGTTGCCGAAGAAACCCACATGTGACGGGATAAGTAATTGTAAAATTTGTGATAGGGTCTCAGGGTTCAATGAATCTCAATAGGGTTTCAACTGAGAATTATTATCCTACTGTGTCTCTTTCTTAGTTCCTATAGCTGGTCATGAGCCCTAGCTCCTTTATTCTAAGACACGTTCCAATGCCCGATCCATTAACCTTTTCCTCATGGGGTTTGTTATAGCATGTATCCCAAGAATATGGGCCCTAGAATGAACATATATGTATAATGTATATATATATATATATATATATATATAAAAGAGCTTGTCTGTTTGTTTGTCCGCTATAGAATCATAGACTGTTTCACCCACCGGGACCAAATTCGGCACAGTTAATGTTTTGGACCCGAGAAACTTAAATCAGGAAAAACGAAATTTGGGGCTCAATTATTTTTTTTAAAATTAATTTTTTAATGCTTTTTGTGCCCGATGGAGGTGCGTCTACCCCCTGTGGACCCCTCGACCAGCTGCGTTAAGAGGGGTGGTTTGAGGATGACGGAGGAGGGGGGGGGTCAAATTACAAAAGCGGGAGAAAGAGGGTTGGGAATGACCTTGAAATCAGACGAAGGTCCGCAGGCTCAAAGTTTCTTTCTTTCTTATTGTTTGTATATCATTTCAGTAGAAACGTGCTAAGCGCATTCTGTCTGGCCAGATTAACATGAAGAGCGGGAGTGCGGCCCAGTAATTTTTTGATGGAATACATGAAATATTTTATATCTATATATCTACCCGGGCAACGCCGGGCAATAATGCTAGTATATATATATATATATATATATATATATATATATATATATATATATATATATATATATATATATATATATATATATATATATATATATATATATATATATACACTGCTGGCCACCCAAATTGCAACACCAAGAAAGACAAGAGGTATCACAACAAAATTTATTTTGTAGATAACATGTTGACCAAGTATCAAATGATTAAATTTATAGACTTCTGTGAAGTGTGGTTCCTGCCAAAATCAGTAGCCAGAGTAGCCGCCATTGTTGGAGATCACCGCTGCCACACGCCTCGGCATTGATTCAAAGAGACTTTGGATGAGTTCTTGGGGTACAGCAGACCAAGCAGCTTCCACACGTTGCCAAAGTTGATCTGCTGTGGCAGCTGGGGATGGAATCTGGGTCAATCGTAGAGCAACCATGGACCACATGTTTTCTATCGGCGAAAGATCCGGGGAGCGAGGCGGCCAGGGAAGCAATTCAATCTGGCGATTGACGAAGAACCGTTGGACAATGCGTGCCACGTGTGGTCGCGCATTATCCTATTGAAATATGGCTGTGGGCAAGCCCTGAAGGTAAGGAAGGACAACTGGCTCCAACACCTCGGAGATGTAGCGCTGGCTGTTTAAAGTACCGGCAATGCGTACTAGAGGTGTGCGAGAGTGATATCCAATACCGCCCCATACCATAATACCCGGTGCAGGACCAGTGTGGCGGTGCATAACGCAGCTGTTCAGCATCCTCTCTTCACGGTGTCTCCAGACTCGAATGCGACCATCGTGGTGTTGCAGACAGAAGCGTGACTCGTCAGTAAAGCCAATTTCATTCCATTCTGCCGTCCACATCCTTCTGTCATCGCACCATTGGCGGCGCAGACATCTGTGGTTCTGCGTCAAGGGTAGACAAAGCAATGGACGTCTTGCGGACAGACCACTCTGCTGTAAACGGCGTCGAATGGTACGCGCAGACACTGGATGATGCGTTACAGACTGCATGTGCTGTGCTATGGTTCGTGATGTGACTGAGCGATCCGTCACTGCCATGCGCACAATTTGCCTGTCATCACGTGAAGTGGTGCGCTGAGGTGGATGCGATCGAACACGCCGGTCCGTCGTACCCTCCTGCATCCAACGATCACATATCCGCATTACAGTTGTTTGGATTCGTCCAACACGACTACCGATTTCCCTGAAAGATAATCCACAATCTCGGTAGGCCACTATCCTTCCTCTGTCGAACTCGGATACTTGATCAAAAGATGATCGCTGTTTTCGACGAGGCATAATTGATCGTTTTTTTGAAAAAACCACAAGAAAAACACAATTGCCGAACTTGAAATCGTTGAAATCTCCAAGCCTTAAATAGCGCTTTGAAGTGGCGCCACAGGCGCGCGTGATGTGCGTCTGCGCTGAAATTCTAATCATTTGCATATCTCACCTCCACTAATGCATGTTGTAAATTTCATGTTATTTGCATGTTTCCTTCAGGGTGTTGCATTTACAGTGGCCAGCAGTGTATATATATAACCTCCTTAATGACCGTTCTTACAATGGGAGTAAGAAATTTCCCGTTCTAAAGAGGGAATCGGAAAAATGGACCCCGTAAGCTGAAGGTTAATAAAAAATTCCTAAGTAAACAGTACTCTATAGTACAAATATGATAAAAATAAAATTTTAATATTTCTAGGATAGTTATTCATTTTATTGTATTCTCTCATGATTTATTCACCACATCAGCAGTACTTTATTGACAAATATTTAGCGGTTTCTTTTTGACTGATAAGAGTTTTTGGGTCTATTAGAGTCTATTAGAGTTTATTAAATTATTAATCCTATATTCTCTTTTTGGGTCTATAAGAGTTTATTAAATTATTAATCCTATATTCTCTCATGATTTATTCAACACATCAGCGATACTTTATTGACAAATATTTAGCGGTTTCTTTTTGACTGATAAGAGTTTTTGGGTCTATTAGAGTCTATAAGAGTTTATTAAATTATTAATCCTATATTCTCTTTTTGGGTCTATAAGAGTTTATTAAATTATTAATCCTATATTCTCTCATGATTTATTCAACACATCAGCGGTACTTTATTGACAAATATTTAGCGGTTTCTTTTTGACTGATAAGAGTTTTTGGGTCTATTAGAGTCTATAAGAGTTTATTAAATTATTAATCCTATATTCTCTTTTTGGGTCTATAAGAGTTTATTAAATTATTAATCCTATATTATCTCATGATTTATTCAACACATCAGCGGTACTTTATTGACAAATATTTAGCGGGTTCTTTTTGACTGATAAGAGTTTTTGGGTTTATTAGAGTCTATAAGAGTTTATTAAATTATTAATCCTATATTTTCTTTTAGGGTCTATAAGAGTTTATTAAATTATTAATCCTATATTCTCTCATGATTCATTTAACACATCAGCGGTACTTTATTGACAAATATTTAGCGTTTTTCTTTTGACTGATAAGAGTTTTTGGGTCTATTAGATACCTCTAAATTCTTATTTTCATATTTCAGACTTTCTGAACACGTCTTAAGATGAGAACAGGAACAGTATAATATATACCGCTATCTAAACACTGCAAAGAAAAGTTAAAATTATTTTTTGTTAAGGCTTTGAACTTGGAAAAGAGTTTGGGAACTAAATTTTGAGATTCATTCATTTATTTAGTGGAGAGAAAACGAAATCTGAACAGATTATGCATACAAAGAATTTTAAAGTTGCTATATATACCTCTTTTAGATTCGTAACGTAAAAATTACTATCCTGTTTTAAATTTCTTGTCTTTAGGTACTATTAACGAAAGTTTGTAAAATTTATTTCTTGTAAATAAGCTGGGATATTTGCACATGCAAATATTTTCAATCGCAGTCTCATAGCTCACTAAATTTATTTATAAAAAATTACTTAAGTATTTTTTAATTCTTTCCATATTTCTTCATTGGATTTATTATGAATCAATCTTATTTATATCCATACGCACCAAAATGCATTTTATTAAAATATTTCAGATGTTTTGACGTCAGGCATATCCTTAAGAGCAAACTCTAAGCTTTGCCCGAGGTCAAACATTCTTGGAAGAGTAGAGAGCAAACAGCACAAAGCACATTTATTTTCAACTGCTAGAGCTGCCCCATATATAACTTAACAATCTCCTTATTTCACTTTACATACCTCGAAAGAAATCTTGTTAAGACGATCTACATTGTTGGCTTATAACCCCTTATTAATCACTTGTTGCGGAGACCCGCGGGGCCACACAAGGGGGCAATTGCCCCTTTTGCCCTTTCTGCCCCCACGGCTCGCGTCTCCACTTAGCTAGAGAGTTGAAAAAAAAAAAAGAAAAGAAAAAAAGAAGTACCTCCGCATCACGATTTGTGTTTGCGGAAGAAAGAGAAAGAAATTCGCACCGCTCTCCAGAGGTGAAAAGGAGTTGTTGAAAAAATTATCCAGAATAAAAACATTAAACTTTTTTTTTTCTTCTTACGCGTTGCTGTCAGGTGATCTCAACGTCCTTTGTAGTCCCGAAAAATCACTTGTCACGAAGTGTTTCTTACACGGTGTTGCGTAATGGGTTTTGGCTGTGTAACACGAAGCCACACGCTCAGGAGCGTGTTTCTGATCTTTCACACGCGCGTGCGGCCTTTTAAGTACGATTACGTATTCATTTGAAAAATGAGAGTTTTGAATGAAACGGTAGATCAAAAATATTTTTATTTAGGAGGATTGGAAAACTTCATTTTCATGCAGCTTTGCTTCAAAGGCATTTCGCAATATCTAGATCAGCGATTACCAACCGGCACATTAGGGTGCCGTGAGATTTGGCCAAGGGTGCCCCGAGATTTTTTTTAGGGATAGAGATTGTTTTAGGGATGAAATTTTTTTAGGAGCTCTACAAAATTAAAAAAATTAGTAGGACCCACTTAAAATAAACATTAAGTTGAACTAATTACTCTCACGCCCGATAAATTGTGACTGACATCAAAGCACTCGTTACTGAGGATGAATTAATTTCTTACTTTAACGCCCACAACTGTTAGGCCTGATATCAAACATTTGTGCTTTAAGAATCAATCGTAAGTTCCCCGTTACTAAAACGAAACTCCTTTAAGCGATTTCCTTTGTAGCCATGAAGTGTATTACCGTACTGAATCCCATGGCTATTTTTGGAACTGTATTAATATATCTATGGTGCCAGGTATAAAGGGTTTAAGAAAAAAAGTGATTTTTAGATATTTGTTAGTATTGATAAAAAAAACAAAAATCTTTTGACTTGTATAAAATGCTTAAGTCTATCAATTTTGTATACAAAAGTACATTTCTTTGTACAAAAGACTGAAGTCGAAATTATTGTTCTGCAGTTGGTATAAAAGCCAATAACTTGGTATATTTAAATCACTGTTTTTGACTTATGCCCTTTATACCGGGAAACATAGATATGGTATTCTGGTGTTTATTATTTAAACCTATAAATTAATAAAGTTAGGAAGGGAGTAAGAATGTATTTGAACTTAAATTTAACATATTCTTTAGACAAACATTCTACTTTGATTAAATATTTTAAAATTAAAAAACAAACAAACTAAAATTCTAAGAAGAGAGCCTCAATTTTCTAATGTCATTCACAAGGGTGCAGCAGACGTAAAAAAGTTTGGATATAGATTCTCCAGATATTGGTCTCAAATAAGCATGGAAACTTATAATATGCTATTTATCCTTCCATAATTTCATTCTTTATCAAATATCAATCATATCCCCAAACACTGAGAGAACTAATATTTATATTTAACTAATTTATACTATAGTTATATTTATACTATAGTTAATTTATAGTTAGCTATTTATATTTAACTAGCTAATATATTTAACTAATATTTATATTTAACTAATATTTATATTGCTCCTCTTGACTGATTAGATCTTATCAGAACTAAAGACATCGCTGTACCATTCTATTTCGAATTCAGCGATAGGTGGGCTTGTCTGGAAAGAATTATATGATTCAAGAGATATTTTGAACACTTATAAATCAATTTTATATTTGAATTTGGGTAATACATAATCCATTGAGGAAAACTGTCTAACTGTAGAACTGCATTTCAATGTAAGAAATATTAAGTTAGAAATGACACTTTCACTTGGATCTTCAAATGAAATATAACAGAGGAATCGTTAAACTTTGTGACATATTTCCGAAATCCTTTCACCCTGTATCCACTTTATTATTCCATTTGGGTGAAATTTTTGTTGATTTATATTCTGCCTCAGAAGCTAAATTTTTAGGAGCACTTAAATATTTTATTACTTCATGAAAATATCTCAATATCTTTCTATTGTTTCTATAAATATACCCTTTTTTCGTTTAAAATAAAGATATATTTATCAAAATGATTATTTTGACATGAAATCTCTTTTTTTAGCTGAATAGACAGGGGTATGATAATTAACAACAATTTTTTTTACTTTGAGTCAAAACAGTAAGTCAGGGTAATTTAGAGTTTAAAAGAATATATATATATATATATATATATATATATATATATATATATATATAAATATATATATGTCTACAAAAGTACAATCAGAAATCAAACCAATGAACAACGGCAATCTTACTATGGCGCTACGCTGCTCAACCGTAAGCTGCTATATATTAAATAAAAACATTTTTAACCCTGACAACACCAGCACAATTCATCAACCTGAAAGATGAAGAATATAAATGACCGGGGGGAGTTGTGACCCCCAACACTCCGGTTAAACATGTTTTGTACCTAGGTAACACTCCCGGAAGTCATCCTTCATCTGCAACCTGACGTAAAGTCAAAACAAAGCAAGGAGCGATGAAATAAAAAAATAAAGGAAATGGAACTTCGTACATTTAAAACGGTACTTATAAAATCATCCACCAACTCACCAAGTTTTAATAATAAAATATTAAAATAAAAAGGTATTAATCAGAAAGCCAGATAGAACAACGACTCCAAGACAGCCACCCAGACAGACACGACACTAGTACTTTTTCTTCCTGTAGTCATGTTGTATCTGGGTGGCTGTCTTGGAGTCGTTGTTCTATCTGGCTTTCTGATTAATACCTTTTTATTTTAATATTTTATTATTAAAACTTGGTGAGTTGGTGGATGATTTTATAAGTACCGTTTTAAATGTACGAAGTTCCATTTCCTTTATTTTTTTATTTCATCGCTCCTTGCTTTGTTTTGACTTTACGTCAGGTTGCAGATGAAGGATGACTTCCGGGAGTGTTACCTAGGTACAAAACATGTTTAACCGGAGTGTTGGGGGTCACAACTCCCCCCGGTCATTTATATTCTTCATCTTTCAGGTTGATGAATTGTGCTGGTGTTGTCAGGGTTAAAAATGTTTTTATTTAATATATAGCAGCTTACGGTTGAGCAGCGTAGCGCCATAGTAAGATTGCCGTTGTTCATTGGTTTGATTTCTGATTGTACTTTTGTAGACATGTATCGTTGCATTTTGTATAGCTGCATAGCGCTTATGGATTGTCAATGTTTAATGGTATTTTATACGACACTAGTACTTTTTCTTCCTGTAGTCATGTTGTAGCTGGGTGGCTGTCTTGGAGTCGTTGTTCTATCTGGCTTTCTGATTAATACCTTTTTATTTTAATATTTTATTATTAAAACTTGGTGAGTTGGTGGATGATTTTATAAGTACCGTTTTAAATGTACGAAGTTCCATTTCCTTTATTTTTTATTTCATCGCTCCTTGCTTTGTTTTGACTTTACGTCAGGTTGCAGATGAAGGATGACTTCCGGGAGTGTTACCTAGGTACAAAACATGTTTAACCGGAGTGTTGGGGGTCACAACTCCCCCCGGTCATTTATATTCTTCATCTTTCAGGTTGATGAATTGTGCTGGTGTTGTCAGGGTTAAAAATGTTTTTATTTAATATATAGCAGCTTACGGTTGAGCAGCGTAGCGCCATAGTAAGATTGCCGTTGTTCATTGGTTTGATTTCTGATTGTACTTTTGTAGACATGTATCGTTGCATTTTGTATAGCTGCATAGCGCTTATGGATTGTCAATGTTTAATGGTATTTTATACGACACTAGTACTTTTTCTTCCTGTAGTCATGTTGTAGCTGGGTGGCTGTCTTGGAGTCGTTGTTCTATCTGGCTTTCTGATTAATACCTTTTTATTTTAATATTTTATTATTAAAACTTGGTGAGTTGGTGGATGATTTTATAAGTACCGTTTTAAATGTACGAAGTTCCATTTCCTTTATTTTTTTATTTCATCGCTCCTTGCTTTGTTTTGACTTTACGTCAGGTTGCAGATGAAGGATGACTTCCGGGAGTGTTACCTAGGTACAAAACATGTTTAACCGGAGTGTTGGGGGTCACAACTCCCCCCGGTCATTTATATTCTTCATCTTTCAGGTTGATGAATTGTGCTGGTGTTGTCAGGGTTAAAAATGTTTTTATTTAATATAAATATATATATATATAAATAAATATATATATATATATATATATATATATATATATATATATATATATATATATATATATATATATATATATATATATATATATATATATATATAAGTCGGGCTCTATTGTTAATCTTCGATATCATTCCTACAATTTCGAGGTCCAGACAGCTACAGTTTGAAGTGGAAAGTGCTACCGTTAGTTCAAAGCAATTTATTTTCCAAATTTAGGTAATTACTGTTTAGTAAAATTAAATATACAAGTTCTTGAAGTTCTTTATATTTCTTAAAAAGTAAACAAATATTGCTCTCTTATTATGAGTGGTATTCCAAGTCTGGTTATTTTGATTATATATTGCTTTTGCCGTGGCAATAATTATAATCTAATACTTAAATTAATTTTTTGTAACCCTGTTTTTAAGATATTTACGAGGCACCTTGTAGAAGTAAATAAATTTAAAATACAGTTACACGCAACAGAAAACTTCTATATAGTTAACAACTAAATCGGCTGCACTTCTCTTTTATGTACTAAAGATATTTTCGTTGTTTACTTTCCTCATAAGAATAATGTGATTTTAACTCCAGTGTCGTGATATACTGTCATAAAGGAACTGGATTCTGTCCATTTTCCATCTCGTCCTGTGCTTTTAATCTAATTTGAAGATCTTTTTTTAAGTCCGTGCAGTAGATTTATAAATAATAACCTTTTTCCTAGACTTTAAAGAAGTATAAATATCTAGACAGTAAAATATTTTTATTTATGCGAGATTTTAACATTTAGGTAGATTGCTATATTTTATGTTTGTTCCTTGTACTTCATTTTTACGTACAATAACTAATGCCGGTTATATGAATGATATACCTATGCCTATATATGGGTACAAGAAAGAGAAAACAGAATAAAATTACAGACTGCCTAAATATAAATAAAGAATAAAATATGAGAAAAAATTATATATATATATATATATATATATATATATATATATATATATATATGAATGTGTATATACACAGTCCAGTCACATTAATGTGACCACCTGTCGAAATCTAGAATAACCACCTTTCGCAGAGCGGACCGCTGCGAGACGTGCAGGAAGAGAGTCAATTAGGTTCCTGAAGGTGTTCACTGGGATGTTGAGCCATGCCGACTCCAGTGCCGTGGCCAACTGCGCTAGGTTACGAGGGTGAGGATCCATGGTGCTAACAACCCGATCGAGGTGGTCCCGCGGATTCTCGATTGGGTTCAAGTCCGAGGAATTTGCTGGCCAAGGGAGTATGGTAAACTCATCTTGGTGCTCTTCGAACCACGCACGTACACTGCGAGCTTTATGACACGTCGCATTGTCCTGCTGGTAGATGCCATCAGCCTGAGGAAAAACAATTCGCATGTAGGGGTGAACATGGTCCGCGAGGATAGATGCATACTTGTGTTGATCCATCCTTCCACAATGATGAGTGAACCCAGAGAATACCACGAAAACATTTCCCAGACCACAATGCTCCCTCCTCCAGCTTGGAAACGTCCGGCAATTGTTGCAGGGTGTTTGCTTTCAGACATGCCACGCCGTATACGCCAACGTGCATCTGTCCGATGGAGCATAAAACGTGATTCATCGGAAAAAGCCACCTGTCTTCACTGAGTTGAAGTCCAGTTGCGGTACTGGCGTGCAAATTTCCCGCTTCGTCGCCGATGAACAGCAGTCAGCATAGGTGCATTAACCAGGCGTCTGCTGCGGAGGCCCATACGCAGCAACGTTCGCTGAACCGTCGTTGTGGAGACACTGTTGGTAGCCCTTGGTTCATCTGGACGGTCAGTTGCTCAACGGTTGCACGTCTATTCGCCTGAATGCATCTCCGCAGCCGTCGCTCACCTCTGCTATCTATGGCCCGTGGTGCTCCACATTTGCCATGTCGCTGATTTTGGATAGTGCCATTTTGCCATGCACTGTATACTTTTACCACGGCGGCCCGCGAACAGTTTACAAAATTAGCCGTTTCGGAAATGTTTCCACCCTTAGACCGAAAGCCAATGTTCATGCTCTTTTGGACGTCGGATAAATCGCTCCGTTTCTGCGTGACTGCAAGAACTGAAATGTTTTTCGAATGTCTACAACACACTTTATATATCCACCAAATTGGCTGATGATACGTGCCTTCTGCGATTGGTAATTTAACGTTGACGTCAAAAGTAGGCGGTGGTCACATTAATATGACTGGATATAAATATATATATATCCCAAGAAAGTTGACAAAGTTGAAAGTGGAAAACCAGCATGAGCTCTATTACTACTTGCAGCCAGGAACTAAAAACATGAAAAGATAAGTATTAAAAAGGTTTTATACAGCATCTCTTCATCAGCGGTGCCGATACTGTCTAAAAACCAATGGACTGTTTCTGATAAGTATCATCTAACTAATAAACATACTTAGACACAGTACAATCCATAAGAAACAGAAGAATTGAATAAAAAGTTGCTCAATCAAAGAACACCAAGCCTGGCTCTAGACAAAGTTGAAGTTAAGAGAAGCAAACCACAAGAAGACTGACGTCACAAACCTTGCAACCATGATGTTAATGGATACACAGATGCAGACTTACTATAGAGACTGTGTTATAGGACATATAAACCTAAATTAATTATGTCTAAGGGTAACCTAAACTAGTTATGTCTAAGAGTATTATTTCTAAGAGTAAAATATTACTATTTATTATTTATTATTATTATTTTTTTACTTAAGAATATTATAATTATTATTAATTAATGAGTATTATTTAGTATTAAGGAGTATAATTTTTTAGTAGTTATATTCACTAAATAAACTTATTATATTACTTATTTTATTTTATTACAAATTAATTGCAACAGAACAAGCTATTCATTAAATCTAAAACACAAATTATGTGCTTGGAAAGACTATCGGGGTAATGATTACGTTTTAGCACAACTAAAATTTACTTATTCCTAATGTCTTTAGAACAAAGCCTATTTATACGTACTAGCTGATTTACAATAATGTTATTGAAAACAGATTTATGTAAACAAGTCAGGTAATTTTGAAGCTTAACAATATTAAATTCATAATCTGATCTTTTATCATATAAGTCAAAAGTAAAATTGTTATGATAATTTACTTTGATGTTAATATCTAAAATGTTTACATTAATATTATTTTGGCTACTTTGTATTAGTTCCAGATTATGAGGGTAAACATTTAAGGCTATATTATTACTACTTTTATTAATTACTATTATATCATCAATATATCTATATACTTTGTAATTGCCATTATCAATATTTTCAAAATTATCAACTTCAAAAAAATCTAAGTATAAATTGGCTAGCATACTAGAAGCATTTCCACCTTGTGGTACACCTTTAGTCTGTAAGTATATACTATTATTGTGTATTATATAATTATGTTTACTAACAAAATCTAAAAGTCTATTGAAATGAGTAAGATTAAATTCTTTGCTTAAGTATTGAATATTATTATGTACTAACATGATAATTACTTTATTTAAATCATTTATATTGATATTATTGAATAAATCTTTAAAATCAAAAGTAACTAATGATTTACAAGTATTTATTTTTTGTAGTTTGCTAATAAGACTAAAGCTATTATCAATGATACCACAAACACCAGAAGTTATTATTTTATAAATAAATTTTAGGTAATTTAATAATATAACATTTGCTTTAGTAGTATAAGTGTTGTGACTACAGGTAACAGCTCTAAAAGCAATAGATGTTTCATGAAATTTAGGAACTAAAGTGATATAAGGAAAGTGATAGTTTTCTGCTGCTATACCTAGAAGTTTATATTTAGCTATAATTTTCTTAATAACAATACAGGTAGTATCTTTTAATGGCTGAAATAGATCACTATTGTCTAGCTGTTTTTTTTAAACAAATAGCAAAATATTTTTTACAAATAATTGCATAATTATTGCCTGCTTTATGTACATAATTTATAAGAAAATATTCTTGTAAAGTTTTTTATAGCTTCTTTTATGTGTTTATGGGAATTATTAAAGAAATAACTATTATTAGGTAGTTTAGACTGTACAAGTTTAAGTAAGTTAATTTTCCATTGATTAAAGGCTTCTGTTGGGATAGAATAATTAATAGCTATTTTATATACAAATTTATCCAAATCAGTATTTAAGAAATTTATAATGTTTGTATTTTTAAAAGAACTAGGAAATCTATATTTAGTTCCCAAATTCATCAACTCATGTAGTGGTAAATTTTCAACTATTTCCGAATTGCCGGTTATAACATGACCATGTGTTGTGTCTACATAACTATTGTATTTGGGCAGACGACATAAACAATTTATATTGATAGATTGTGAAAAATTTGTGACACTTGATTATAGTTAAGTATACATCTACCCATAGGCAGTGTATATTTAAAGGCACGTTTAATTTTTATTTCTTTTACAGGAAACATATCATGTAGTTTATCAAAAATACTATTGAAATTTATATTATTTAATTTAGGGTTAGTAAAGTTTATTACACAATAAGTATTAGTTGCTATGTTATATTTTAAAATATGTATATATATATATATATATATATATATATATATATATATATATATATATATATATATATATATATATATATATATATATATATATATATATGGCTTCTTGGATCAAAAAGTTGTGATCAGGATTGAGCAGCATAAAATCCACTCAAACAGTCTACTCAGTGGTATTAGTACGTTTCTTGACTTTAACACATTATTGATATTTAATTGTTGAACATTTTATAAGTAATGTAATGAATAAAAATTATTTATAAAATGTATTTACATCGGAGACAGTTATTCACCCCATATACGACACGCTAAAAGATGCGTAGTTCGACTTTCATACCAGAAGAAAGGAAAGTTAATTCTGTTTGTCCTCGTTTCGCATAGAAACGGAAGTAGTCCCATAAGGGTAAAGACGAAAAAAGTGGCCGTTTAGAGAGGTTTCCGTTGAATAGGAATGGCAGGCTAGAAAATTTTCACTGTATATATATTTTACACTGGTTTAGTTTTTAGCAACCGCATACACATTTTAGATGCAGTGAAACTTCTCCAGCCGACCACCTCTATTCGACGGTCACCCTGTAAACGTCCATATTTTGTTCAAAACTGATAAAAGATTTTATTGGGAAAATATTAGGGAATAAACCTCTTTCCGGCGGCCACCCCTGAAAGCGGCCACTTTTTTTTCGGAACCATGACTGGCTGTCATAGAGAAGTTTCACTGCATATATTTTTTTCTTAAACAGATTGTTTCTGCGATGAACTACGATAAATTTTATCCCACTGCTCCAAAAACAAATTCACTGATCAAAGTTGTTCCACATGCATTTGTAATCGTAACATATGTGAAGGGAAAAACTAATTTACGCTCCATTCTACATTTAGAATATCCTAATTGCATGAATAAAAACTTTGCCAAGAACTAAATAAATAAAGAATGTTAAGATTTTTTTTTCAAAACAATTTAAAATTTTACCCTAAAACCGCACTCTTACGCACCCAAAATCCGTTACGATACATATATCATTTTTTTATGCATCACTTTAATAAAAAAAAAACCCCAAAAAAACATTAACTTCGCTAGGTCTTAATAACCGTTAAAATCGTGATGGAAGTTTTTGAAAAACTTCCTTTTCGCCCCCTCGTAACCCTAACATAGAAATTCTACTTCATATATGAAGGCTTCGAAATAATAATTAAGGAGCCTGAAGTTGAAAGATCAGTCTGCAGGATGAAAAAAAAAACCCTAAGACGAGTCAACCTATTAGAGAGTGGAAAATGTTACAATTTAACACCTCGCCGCTTAATTGGCCGCCAGAAAGAAATAATTAAAAGCAATGGCATGCGGTTCATTTTTTTTCTAACCATTTCATCGCCGAGTTCAGCGCCATATTTCTTAATTACTCTCTGATTGGAAATGAGAACATTTAGAAATTGTATGGAAGAGCCAGTTCTCGTGGTTAACTGCTGACGGTTGAAGGCTCTTACGTTTTGAATAGTGTGTGAGTCAGGGAATTTTCTTCCTGGCGTCCAAGTATTTGGACAGTTGCTTTAAAGTTAGTCTAAAAAAATTTTGCTAGGGAAGAACATACATATCAATCTCAAATCGTATAGAGAATAAGAAGTTAAATAAAAATCCGATTGGGATATATTTGGGGGTAGGCTAAAAGAGGAAAAGAAAACTGATATACACCATATATATATAAATATATATATATATATATATATATATATATATATATATATATATATATAGTATATTATATTATATTATATTATATTATATATATATATATATATATATATATATATATATATATATATATGTATATATATATATATATATATATATTATATATATATATATATAAATATATATATATCAATATATAGTGGAATTTTGATCGATCGTTTTCGGATCCATCGTTTTTCCGTATGTGTCGTTCATTTTATCCAGTCCCAAAGATCATATTGCTTTGTTATGTTTCCGCATCTATCTCTTTCCCGCATTTATCGTTCATTTCAATCGGTCCCTTGAAAAACGATAGATCGAGATTCCACTGTATATATATATATATATATATATATATATATAATTTCAAATCGCCATCTCTCAGAAGGGAAAAAATTTTTAAACCATGACTGACAATAATAAATATTATTATAAAAGTATAGTAAAACCTCGTTGATCCGGATCTCCGGACAATCTGGATAAGATTTGTAGACTTTTTTTTATTTAATGTTCGCATTAGATAATAATTTTTAACTATGATAGCAAGAACGTAACTATAAGCACGCCAAATGTTCGCTTTTTAGTTTGATTCAATGTACAGTTCCTGCATACATTGTACGATAAATTATGGTAATAAAATGGTTTTTGTTAAGTTTAAGAAAGTTTTACTTGAGTGTCACGGGGCGTTGACATGGATTGACTCAGAAAAGTTTCTTACTTATTTTTTAATGTCTTGTAAACAACATTAAGTAATTTTGTTACAAAACATAGTTTTTATAGTAATGAAAGGTAAGTTTGCTTAGTTAAGGATTTTGTTTTGCTTATTACACATATTGCCAGAATTTTTTATTATCCGGATTGCCTATCGGATAGAATTTCACTGACGCAGTATAGCTCGTATTTTACTAGGTTTCGGCAAAGGAAACCAATTTTCTGGCGTAAGGAACCCAGTCATTTGGCAAAAGCGACATATTCTTTAATGGCACACAACATTGGATCGTATCACTTTGCCATCTCTATCGTTTTTATATTTATGAATGTATTGTTTGAAATGCAGTTGTTTACTGACCTGTCTAAGAAATGTGTGTGCTGAAATGCGTACTTGCACGACGAAAACAGTTAACTCATTAATCGAAGAAAGCTGTTAACCTTATCAGACTTCCAAGTTCAGTTATCAGTCTTCTTTTTGCAGCGATGCGTAGTGCTTGGAAATCCAGAGTTTACTTTGATTTCTGAATTTAAAAAAACGTACGTATAGGCAATAAAAATAAAATTTTATAAATCAACCCCAAGTCCCCCCCCCAAAAAAAAATACAAAATAATGGTACATAACTTTAGCCCGACGTCCTTTAGATCCAACGTCCGATTTGCATTATACTGAATTTTCAACAAGTTATTGCACTTATTCTCGTGGTTTTGTAAAAATATTCGTAAAAAAAAAATGCTATATGTATCATGAGTGAAAAGAGCGATGCCTGTACTCGAAGCCATTTCGCAATCCCCCCTCGTCCGTATTGAAGCTCTAAAACTCCTGAAATAGAGTTATTTACACCTGAAAGAACTTACTTGTGGCTTCTTTTCTTTTGACCAGAATGTGGTGTAAAGGAACAGAAATTTTTTAATGCAGTTTTTAGAAATAATTTGCATTCAAATAATGTTAAATAAAGAGTATACTTATTCAATATATTTCATTGCATTTTGTATTTTCTCAAATTTGTTATAATAGCACCAGAAATTCAATCACTAGACCATAATTATTCAAATCAAGCAATTCTGTATATAATGCATTATACTGAATTTTCAACAAGTTATCGCCCTTATTCTCGTCGTTTTGGAAAAAATATGCGTAAAAAAAAATGCTATATGTATCATGAGTGAAAAGAACGATGCCTGTACTCGAAGACATTTCGCAACCCCCCCCCCCTCGTATTGAAGCTCTAAAACTTCTGAAATAGAGAAATTTACACCTGAAAGAACTTACATGAGGCTTCTTTTCTTTTGACCAGAATGTGGTGTAAAGGAACAGAAATTTTTTAATGCAGTTTTTAGAAATAATTTGCATTCAAATAATGTTAAATAAAGAGTAAACTTATTCAATATATTTCATTGCATTTTGTATTTTCTCAAATTTGTTATAATAGCGCCAGAAATTCAATCACTAGACCACAATTATTCAAATCAAGGAATTCAGTATATAATGCATTATACTGAATTTTCAACAAGTTATCGCCCTTATTCTCGTGGTTTTGTAAAAATATTCGTAAAAAAAAATGCTATATGTATCATGAGTGAAAAGAGCGATACCTGTACTCGAAGACATTTCGCAACCCCCCTCGTCCATATTGAAGCTCTAAAACTCCTGAAGTGGAGAAATTTACACCTGAAAGAACTTATTTGTGGCTTCTTTTCTTTTGACCAGAATGTGGTGTAAGGGAACAGAAATTTTCTAATGCAGTTTTTAGAAATAATTTGCATTCAAATAATGTTAAATAAAGAGTAAACTTATTCAATATATTTCATTGCATTTTGTATTTTCTCAAATTTGTTATAATAGCGCCAGAAATTCAATCACTAGACCATAATTATTCAAATCAAGGAATTCAGTATATAATGCATTATACTGAAATTTCAACAAGTTATCGCCCTTATTCTCGTGGTTTTGTAAAAATATTCGTAAAAAAAAAATGCTATATGTATCATGAGTGAAAAGAGCGATACCTGTACTCGAAGACATTTCGCAACCCCCCTCGTCCATATTGAAGCTCTAAAACTCCTGAAGTGGAGATATTTACACCTGAAAGAACTTATTTGTGGCTTCTTTTCTTTTGACCAGAATGTGGTGTAAAGGAACAGAAATTTTCTAATGCAGTTTTTAGAAATAATTTGCATTCAAATAATGTTAAATAAAGAGTAAACTTATTCAATATATTTCATTGCATTTTGTATTTTCTCAAATTTGTTATAATAGCGCCAGAAATTCAATCACTAGACCATAATTATTCAAATCAAGGAATTCAGTATATAATGCATTATACTGAAATTTCAACAAGTTATCGCCCTTATTCTCGTGGTTTTGTAAAAATATTCGTAAAAAAAAAAATGCTATATGTATCATGAGTGAAAAGAGCGATACCTGTACTCGAAGACATTTCGCAACCCCCCTCGTCCATATTGAAGCTCTAAAACTCCTGAAGTTGAGAAATTTACACCTGAAAGAACTTATTTGTGGCTTCTTTTCTTTTGACCAGAATGTGGTGTAAAGGAACAGAAATTTTCTAATGCAGTTTTTAGAAATAATTTGCATTCAAATAATGTTAAATAAAGACTAAACTTATTCAATATATTTCATTGCATTTTGTATTTTCTCAAATTTGTTATAATAGCGCCAGAAATTCAATCACTAGACCATAATTATTCAAATCAAGGAATTCAGTATATAATGCATTATACTGAATTTTCAACAAGTTACCGCCCTTATTCTCGTGGTTTTGTAAAAATATTCGTAAAAAAAAAAATGCTATATGTATCATGAGTGAAAAGAGCGATGACTGTACTCGAAGACATTTCGCAATCCCCCTCGTCCATATTGAAGCTCTAAAACTCCTGCAGTGGAGAAATTTACACCTGAAACAACTTATTTGTGGCTTCTTTTCTTTTGACCAGAATGTGGTGCAAAGGAACAGAAATTTTCTAATGCAGTTTTTAGAAAGAATTTTCATTCAAATAATGCTAAATAAAGACTAAACTTATTCAATATATTTCATTGCATTTTTTATTTTCTCAAATTTGTTATAATAGCGCCAGAAATTCAATCACTAGACTATAATTATTCAAATAAAGGAGTCGCTGGGAGCTATAAAATCATTAAGTCCGATCGATCACTGTATCAGTTCATTTTTAATTATCTGTGTCTTTTATAAGCATGAAATTTTTGCCCCAGGAATTATGAAACCTATTCTTAAGTTTCCAGATTTATGCAAATGATTTTCATTACATAAAAGAAGAACATGTTTTCAAAATAAACCTTTTTGAGTTTAAAAGCATGCAGCAAACTTCATAATAAATATGAAACCTTTTGTTGAAATTTGGCTAATATATCCAGTTTTATATTTGAAAAAAAATGTGTACCTATATATGGAAAAATTTGCATTCAGTACAGTTTTTTAAATTTGAAAATAATAGTCATTTTTCTATATATATATAAAATATTAATTTCATAAAACTATCTTTAAAATATGTAATTGCTTTTAAGTAGTGGTTTTATTTTTGAAAAAAGAAAATTCAATTTCCCGTAAGTTTATAGTGAAATTTGTTTGCAATGGCAATCCTGCTATTTTCTGTAAAATTTCTATATTTGTAAAAGATAGAAAATTAGAGGGATAAAGTGATTTGGTAGATATGAGAAGATCGGTAAAATAAGATTTCTTAGTGCCTTTAATAGTAAAGAGAGTGGTATCCGATCGTTCAACATCCACCATCTTTGCCCACGTCTCCATCTGTTTATACAAGCATAAAATGGCGTCCGGTATAAAACAACATCTCGTTCCCCATTTAGGTTTTGTGATGTGTTTGTTTATAAAATGGGTGACTAATAAAGTGACTGGGAGTTATTTTCCTTTAAAACGCTATCTATCTCTTTTTGTTGGATATTATTTCCAAGGTTGATTTCTAAACTGATGGGTGTACATTGAAATCATTGCTAGGGTCTCTAAAAGGAAGTATCGCAGACGTCAACTCTTCTCTTTTTTCTACGTGAACTTGTGCATATGGAACTATAGGTTGATCTGACAGGTAGAGATTTAGATAATATCAACGGCGAGAAAGCTTTTAAGCCAGCCTCTTGGAGCTGTCTGTAAGCGTTAGACTGATGAAACTGATAAAAATGGCGTTTAGATTTCAAATAGTGATGGCGGTTTGAGAGATGCCAGTTACAGTGATTACAGGAGTGACTTACCTTAACTGGTGTGTCGAAGGTTTAAAGTTCATTTTCTTTCGCGTCGATACCAGTTAAGTATATTGCAGTCTAAAGCTAGTTCTAAATTGTATTAGATAATTCTTTTGAAAATAAACTTTCAAGAAATACCTCAGAAAAAAATCAGGTAGTCTCTTCTAACGAAACTATTGCGGGTTATTAACGTAGGATTACTTATCGTTGCTTATCTCTTTTGTATGTATATATGTATGAATGTGTTATGTATATATTTATCTCTCTCTCTCTCTCTCTCTATATATATATATATATATATATATATATATATATATGTGTGTGTGTGTGTGTGTGTGTGTGTGTGTGTGTGTGTGTGTGTGTACGTATGTATATATATACATATATGTATGCCAAAACTTTGACGCATTTTGGTACTTTTCTGTTTAACTGTTTACTGCTTATCTAAGCGATACAGACTGGTTTTGGCGCGTTGCCAAAATTATAACTCGCGAGGTATGGACTGACGGTTCTAGCGTCTGAAATTGTGCTTTCCGGAGGACCGTTATGGAGGAACGTAATTCTACGTTAAAATGACTTTGAAAATTATTTTGGTTTATTGATAGGGAGCTATAAGAGGGTTTTGTTTCCCTCTATTACAGAATGAGGAAAGTTTCGGAAAAGCGGTAAGAATGTGAGAGTTTTCATGTAAAGGAAAAACAAACTTTTCAATTAAGGGGATTTTTGACAAAGCATATATTTTATATCAATAATAAAGAGTATAATGAAAGTTCAGTTTCAAAATATTTTTTCGCGTTTTTTACTTACAAAAGAATGATTCAGTAATCATCGTTTTGTAAGTAAAAAAAGTAAATTCCAACTAAATGAAAGTTTTCTATTAATTTAAGGGATTTGTCCGAAGACAGTCATAATAAAACAAAAATTTTCAGCCTATTTCTGCAAAATCCTCTAGATCAAACTTCCAGAACATATGGTTTTTTTCCCCGAGAATAAGAGAAGTTAGTTTAATACCTAGAAATGAACTTGAACTTACTTCTTTTATCAGGGATTAATTTTACTTCTTCACAACATATAAATCCTACTTCAGATAGATAAAAAATTATCTAGACATCATCTCTATTTATACTGGATAAATGCTTAACCAACACATACTGAATATATCCCAAATAAAACTAACGGCACGAATCTAGCAATTAAAAATTACGTAAATCAGGGAGAAACATTGGTTACATCCTATTTAATATTTTTTAAAAGGGGATCAGAATTGCAAATATTACTCATACGTTATAAAAGCCCCAAAATACCAGATGCTTACTGTATAGTTTTAATGTCAATATCAGTCTAGAATGTGAAATTAATCTTACTTCTACCCAACATATAAATCCTACATCAGACAAATATAACAAAAAATCTAGACATTATTTCTAATTATATTAGATAAATGCTTAACTCACACATATTGAATATACAACAGATAAAACTGACGGTACAAAATTGTCAATTAAAAATTGCGGAAATCAGGGAGAAACATCGGATTACATCCTGTTTAATATTGCGTTTGTAAAGGTGATCAGAAAATGAAAGTATTACTCATATATTACAAAAACCCAAAAATACCAAATGCTTACTATATCGACTTAATGTCAATACAAGTCTAGAATGTAAAATTTATTTTACGTCTTCACGACATATAAATCCTACATCAGATAAATACAAAACAAATCTAGATATCATCTCAAATTATATTGGATAACTGCTTAACTCACGCATACTGAATATACCACAAACAAAACTGACGGTAAAAATCTAGCAATTAAAATTTGCATAAATCAGGGAGAAACATCGGATTACATCCTGTTTAATATTGCATTTGAAATGGTAATCAGAAATGCAAATATTACTCATGCATTATAAAAGCACCAAAATACCAGATGCTTACTGTATAGTTTTAATCTTAGCATAAGTCTAGAATGTGAAATTAATCTTACTTCTTCACAACAGATAAATCCTACATCATACAAATATAACAAAAAATTTAGACAGTATCTCTAATTATATTGGATAAATGCTTAACTCACGTATACTGAAGACGTATACCACACATAAAACTGACGGTACAAATTTAGCAATTAAAAATTGCATAAATCAGGGCGAAACATCGGATAACATCCTGTTTAATATTGCGTTCGAAAAGGTGATCAGAAATGTAAATATTACTCATATATTATAAAATCCTAAAAATACCAAATGCTAACTATACATATTTAATGTCGATACAAGTCTAGAATGTAAAATTAATTTTACGTCTTCACAACATATAAATCCTACATCAGATAAATATGAAAAAAATCTATACATCACCTCTAATTATATTGGACAAATGCTTAACTCACACATACTGAATATACCACACACAAAACTGGCTTTAAAAATCTAGCAATTAAAAATTGCGTAAATCAGGGAGAAACATCGGATTACATACTGTTTAATGTATTGCTCTTGAAAAGTTGATCAGAAATGTGAATATTACTTACAACATTATAAAAGCCTAACAATACAATAATTTCGATCATTAAAAAAATGCTACCAAATGCTTACTATATAGCTTTAATCTCAATGCAAGTTTAGAAAGAAAAATTAGGGTAATACAGGTTAAAGCATTAGTTTGGCTTTGTTTCCCACTGCGTTAAGAAAGGTAAGAGTAAACTCAAATATTAACACAAGAGAAAATATCTTTAATCAAGCGGTGGTTCTTTATCAAAAGTAGATGACGATGACCTAATAACAATAAATTACAAGCTTTTAAAACGACTTTTCATGGCCCTGGCAAGTGAGGTTTGGAGAATTTATCAGATAATAGACGAATATAAAACAAAATATATCACGCGCAGGAAAATAGAGTAGATTCTGCTACTCTTATATAAATTTAAAAGTACAAATTCCGAAGAGTTTACAGCTTTACCAACTTCGGTTTTTTGGGTTAATTTTATTATTAACGTGCAGTCTGAAATCCAAAGAAGTGAATGCAGCTTCCCACCACTTTTATGGATTACGTAAACATTTGATGTCAGACACAGATAAAACAGAACTTAAATATTATACAACTAAATCCTGATTAGATCTGTGCCTGGTTATGAATCGAAGACTGGTTCAAAGACCTTAAGAGTTGTAGATTCGTTGGTAGTATTCGACTGGAAAATATTGAGAAACATCTTTAATGATATCGCTATAGCGAAGTGATGGTACACAGAGGCAAATTTAGAAGTATAGCTACGTTTTAACACTAGAAAGGCGTGAATTTTCAAATTGACGTCAAACTGATGTCAAATTGATGTCAAATTGACGGCTTTCAGTCTTAATAGGTATGCGTAACATTTTCTTCCCCTATTTACTATCGAATATAGTTTTGTAAATGTGTCTGCATATTTTGCGTAAAATTAGAAAAAGTCATAAAATTTCAGAATCCTGAGGACATAAATACAGACATAGCGCTCAATAGTATGTCCGAAACCGTCAAAATGACGACAGCCGTCTTTCTATAGTCTTAAAGATTCTGGTACACTGAAGTTCTTCAAAATGCCAAAAAAAATGGATAGGTTGGTAATGCATTTAGAATGCTTAGCGAGAGAATTGTTTCAGCGATAATTTTATCCAACTAATTGGCATTCAGATTAGAAATGGGACTTGGTAAGGATGATAACGTTGTGTCCATAAAGACATTTCGATCATTAAAAAACAAACTAAAAGACTATTGTCACAATCAGGTCACAATGAAATAAAGTCCCTGTGAAGGTCACAATCCACCTTCGGCTTTAATAAGACCCTGCGACAAGTACAGATCATGTATGAAAATATATTTTCTGAATTCCTCTCCCATATTTTCCAAGCAGTATTTTAAGTATTTATTTCTGCAAAACAGATTCCTAGTATTTCAAGTCTGTATAATTGGTATATCGCTAGGTTTATATTAAAAATTACTGTTCTCAAGATAGGCATAAGGACATAAATAACAGATGAGATTAATTACATTTAATTAGCCGACAAGTGCCTCCGCTTGAAAAATAAGCATTTAGTTTGCCGGCAACCATTTCCGTAACATTTAAACAACAACAATTAAATTTCACAAGGCTAAATGTTGTTATTTCAGATTACTTAATATGTTACAGTCTCATAAATGTAATATAAGTACATAAAACTTTATTAATATTCAATGACTTTATTTTAAATGTAATTTTATTTTCATTAGCGTATGAACAGCATAACTTCTGAAATTAATTACAAAAATTCTTTAAGGAGTAAATATATTCATTACATTATATTTTTACAGGATAAAATTGCTACAAATAGATTTAATTTGAAATTAATATGTAAGGTATACACAAGATTCGATTCCCAAGAATCGAACTTTTGAGTGAAGGAATTAAATAAGCTGCTTCAGATATGCTAATTTTTGTGGCATACGCGCTTAGTATAAATACCATGCAGCGTCATTAATGAAAAAGAGGAGGTTGTTAAGGTTGAAAAGGTGTTATCCTGCGCTAGTGCTTAGCGGGCCAGAAGTTTACATGGCAGTACTGCTGGTTTGACTTACTGTTCGTGAGTATAAAAATATATTGTTCTTGAAAGAAGTGTTTATACATTCCGTACAAGTAGTACGCATGCTTATTGCTGTAAAAGCCAATTATATGTGCAACGAATTCAATAAACATTGTTTCATGTATAAACTGTGTTTGCTTCAAATTCAAATAGAGTGCCACTTCAAATTATATACACCCAAGTCTGGGTAGAAGTGAGCATAGATTCTCTATACTGGCGCCCGAAAGATATATATACCCTGGTAGTTAGCGTTACATTTGTAACGAACAACATAATTGAAATTAAAAACTGTGTACTGTGAACTTATATTGATAAAATTGTTGCAAGTACTTATATACTATTTAAAAAATGAGTGTTGTAGAACAAAACCCTGCTGGAAATTTTCCTCGGGTAATTATGGTTCAGCAAATTGCGCCATTCGAAGCCACATTCAATGGCGGCCCCTCAAGCCATATCCTAAAGAAAATTGAGCATTACTTTCAGCAACCATGCACCCCAGAGGGGGATAAACTTAAAATTGCTCTAGCCGCTTTAAGAGGTAGTGCATATCAGTGGTACACGTGTATGAAAAGCAGTAATCTGATTTTTGACTATTCGTCATTCAAGCAACAGTTTCTTAGCGTTTTTCCAAAGACCTTTAATCAAAGTGAAATTGAAGCGGAAATTTATTCGCTAAGGCAACGTGAAGGTCAGTCTGCATTAGATTTTGCTACGGAAAAGATTTCCAAGTGTGAGGAATATTTAGAAGGGGTAACGGAAGCGGTAATCTTAAAAATAGTTATCCACCGTTTGAAGCCAAGTGTTCAAGATTTTTTAGATAATCAAACAATTACAAGCAAGGTTACCCTCCTTCAAGCTTTAGCTAAACATTACAATAGGCATTTCTTCGCTACCCCCTATCCTAATTCAGGTACGAGAGATTTTATACACCCCAGCCAAAATTTTTCGCGAGTTTCAAATCGACATCGTGGACGGCATGATAGTAAAGCCCAACGTTATAGTAACATTAGTGCGCTTACATTAAAAAATGTGCAACTACCTTATGTGCACTTGCAAATTGATTCAATTCCCATAACAACTTTACTTGATACCGGCAGCGAAAGGTCGTACATGTCAGAAAAGTACTTCAAATCGCATTACGACATGAAGCGCTTAAACACACATAATAAATTACGAACACTTTCAGCTCAAGGGGAAGAATGTCAAATATTAGGCTCATTATTGACACACATTAGTATACAATCCCAAAAAAACGACCTTGTTTTTCATGTAATGCGAAATATGCAACTGGAGGTTATCCTAGGGATTGATTTTTGCTACTCGTGTAATGTAGCACTAAATTTCAAGCAGAATTCTATCTCGGTGCAGATGCACCAACAGTCCAAAGAAGCTGTGCTGCCCGTTCCGGTTGACTTGTCGAAAACGGACTTAAAAGAAAACGAAAAAGTTCGTTTACAGACTACTTTAAACAAATTTGCCGAGGTATTTTCAGACAAGCCAGGTATTACTCACGTTACAACTCACAAAATTGATACGGGAGACAGTCCCCCAATTCGTGCCCGCCCATATAGGTACGATACAAACAAGCAGAATGTTATAGACATTCATATTGATAAAATGCTTCGCCAAAATATTATTTCGCCGGTCGATAGTCCGTGGGCAAGTCCGGTTGTGTTATGTCGAAAAAAAGGCAACTTGCCTATTACTGATCCCGAAGCCTGGAGATTTGCAGTTGATTACAGGGGGCTGAATAAAGTAACAAAATTCTCTACATATCCTATGCCAATAATTGAGGATATTCTTCATAGTTTAAAGTCATTTAAATACATGACTACTTTAGATTTAACATCCGGGTTTTTCCAAGTACCTATGGCGGCTGAAGACGTTAAAAAAACGGCGTTTATAACAAAAAAAGGCACTTTTGCGTTTCGTCGCATGCCCTTTGGACTCAATGGGGCACCTGGCACATTCCAAAAACTTATGGATATAGTACTAAGGCCTGTTTTAGGAAAGAACGTTGCCGTATACCTCGACGACATAATTATTACGGGGGAAACTTTAACCGAGCACTTAGCTCTTTTACAGGAAGTGCTCTCTCTGATAAAACAGGCTGGCTTAACAATAAATACAAAAAAGTGTCAGTTCGTCCGCAAAGAACTACCGTATTTAGGATTCAAAATTACGCGTCAGGGCGTTCAAACGGATTCATCTAAAATCGACGCTGTAAAAGCGTTTAAAATCCCACAAACGGGAAAACAACTTTCGTCGTTTCTTGGTCTTTGCTCATATTACCGCACATTTATACCTGCATTCTCGGAAGTCGCCGAACCGCTTTACAAATTGCGAAAGAAACGCACTAAATTTACGTGGAGTTCTGAAGCCCAGAACGCCTTCCAAACATTAAAGCAGAAATTGATCCAAGCTCCGGTACTACGCCATCCAGATCACAAGCTACAATTCGTAGTGCAAACGGATGCTTCTAATGTCGGAATCGGCGCTGTACTAATGCAGGAAAACCAACCTATCGCTTTCACATCGCGAACTTTAAATTCCGCAGAACGAAACTATACAACCACTGAAAGGGAATGTTTGGCTATTGTCGTAGCACTCAAAAAATTTCGCTGTTATTTCTCAGAACAGCCGGTTCGAGTTATAACTGACCATGCTGCTTTAACCCGATTATACTCGGGCAAAAATTTTACGCCTCGTGTCATTCGCTGGGCATTAAAGATCCAGGAATACAACTTAATCATTGAGCATCGTCCGGGGAAAGGAAATCTGGTAGCGGATGCTTTAAGCAGAGACCCAGAGGGGGAGTCGATAACTCAATGTGAAATGCTCACTTCTATTGTGCTAGATAATAAAACGCAGTTAAAAGAAGAACTTCGTAAAGACCTGGAATTCGGAGATATAGTTAAATACCTAGAAAACCCCGAACAATTTTCCGGAGTTAATCTGCATGCTATACAGGGTAGAGCACAGAACTATGAACTAGTCGATGATCTCCTTTTTTACAAATCATCCACAAATCGGAATGGTAAAATTCGTCCCGTCATTCCATGTTCAATGAGAACACACATTCTACATACTCTTCACGATTTACCTACAGCCGGCCATATGGGTATTCGAAAAACTTTTTCTCGACTTAATGAGGTGGTTTACTGGCCCCAAATGAGGAAGTGGGTCACCCAGTACGTTCAAAGCTGCGACACTTGTCAGCGTACTAACTACACAAATTACCGCCCCGCGGGTTTTTTACAAAGTATCGTGGCCACGTTCCCTAATGAAATCGTAGGGATAGATTTATTAGGCCCATATCCCCGTAGTGCAAGTGGAAAATACAGGTTCTTACTCGTAATAGTCGACCATTTTTCAAAATGGACCGAAATTATACCCCTGCGTAGAGCCTCAGCCAAAGCAGTTGCTGATGCATTTACACATAATTATGTTTTGCGATATGGTGCCCCTGTAAAAATTATTACCGATAACGGTGTTCAGTTTGTCAGCGAAGTTTTCACGGACCTGTGTCGCAGGCTTCAAATAAAACATGCAAAAATGGTCACTTATAGACCACAGTCGAATATTGCGGAGCGGGTAAATCGCAATGTAGTTAAAATGATTCGCGCATTTATACAAAACAATCATAAAACATGGGATCAACATATACAGCAGTTTGCGTTTGCATTACGTTCGGCCGTCCACGACTCGACAGCCAAAACACCTGCCGAAGTTTTTCTAGGCAGAAAGATTATCACCCCTTTAGACAGTCTATTCTTCGTACCGGGGCAAGCGCCTCAATTTCAACTAGCTGATATTCAGGAGATGCTTCGCGAGGTCCAGCAAGTTAATGACCAGATGCGGAAGCAACAGAAGATATACTACGATAAAAATCGTAGGGAGGAGAAATTTGAAGTTGGGCAATGGGTTTTAAAAGCCACCCACTCACTATCTAACGCCAGTAAAGGCATAGTCGGGAAATTTTGCCCGAAATTTCAAGGTCCGTACCAAATAAAAAAGGTAGCAGGCCCAGTGGTTACCTTACAAGAAGGCCAACAGCAAGTTCCCGCAAATATAGACCAGATTAAGAGGTATATAAACCGTGCAGACTATACCCTGTTTTCAAATCAAGTGCAACAAGGTTCACAAGGTTCACAAGATGCTGGACCCTCGGGGGTCACCAACGAAGACCGTCCTCCCCCTACTCACGATTCCGGTGATAACCTGCATGAGGGAAGCAGCTCCACTCCTGCACAGGAACCCCGGTCAGGAGTTAAAAGAAAGACTCCATCGTCGGCGCCTGACTCTCTGCCGTTCGAACATCCACGCAAGCGGGGGAAGCAGACGCAAAGGAAACGAAAGATCTCTGCCGCCCAACAAGATCCTCCTCCCAAGAGACCTCCTGTCCATCGTCAAGCCGGACCAGCGCCTCAGGACCAACGACCTGCTGCACGAAGGATGCCCACACGGTCAACGAACCCCTTTACTAGGACTGCGACCGTCAAGAGAGGTTCCACGGATTGGACAGACTGGTGCAAGGAAGTTGCTGCATTCATGAGGAACAAGTCTTGTATCAACTTTCTTATTCTAACTCCCACCCTTTAATAAAACCGAACCAAATTGGTTTGAAATTCCCCAGTTTATATACTGTGAAAACATTTTGAGGGGAAGGGGTGAGCCACTGAAAAAAAATACGGCATACTGTTGTTTTATAAATTTTTGAAGGGGACATGTAGTGACTAGGAAAAAAATACATACTGCACAATATACCAATTAACCACTAATGTACTAACTTCACAAATCATGACACATGTGCATTATAAATTGGGGAAGAGCAGATACAAACAGTCAAGAAATGTCATGCTGTGCAATTGTGTTGACAATTTTAACTAAAATAAGTTTTTTAGGGCGCAGTTGGCCAGCCCAGTATCCGCAACTCTGCAAATCCACTGTGTGATGGTGTCACCTGGACCCTTCGGGGTTAGTTTTGTAAAATGGTAGTGGCGTTTTTCCTCCACACAACGTGTGGAAGGTTTTTTTGACTTTGCCACCCATTATGTCAAAAGTCAGACCAGCACGCGTTTTCAATTAGTTAACTGAAGCCGTTCAGACCTCAGTTACCTAATTTTTTTTTTCGAGGGAGGCCAGTGTAAGGTATACACAAGATTCGATTCCCAAGAATCGAACTTTTGAGTGAAGGAATTAAAGAAGCTGCTTCAGATATGCTAATTTTTGTGGCATACGCGCTTAGTATAAATACCATGCAGCGTCATTAATGAAAAAAAGGAGGTTGTTAAGGTTGAAAAGGTGTTATCCTGCGCTAGTGCTTAGCGGGCCAGAAGTTTACATGGCAGTACTGCTGGTTTGACTTACTGTTCGTGAGTATAAAAATATATTGTTCTTGAAAGCTGTGTTTATACATTCCGTACAAGTAGTACGCATGCTTATTGCTGTAAAAGCCAATTATATGTGCAACGAATTCAATAAACATTGTTTCATATATAAACTGTGTTTGCTTCAAATTCAAATAGAGTGCCACTTCAAATTATATACACCCAAGTCTGGGTAGAAGTGAGCATAGAAACTCTATAAATATATTCATTAAAAAAATGTTCAGGAATCTAATTTAAAAAGAAAAGTTTCAAAGTCAATTAAATAAGAGCTAATATTTCTTAATAAATTTTGCATCCAAAACTTTGCTTTAAATTCATTATGATGTGAAGATAATTACTTAGGTTGAGTTATTTATTTTTATAACGTTTAGTTAATTTTTCATGCAAATTAATGAAAGGTTCTTACAAAAGTTTATTATGAATCTTTAATGGCAAATAAAGGAGTTAGGCCATCACTTAAATTTTTTTATCAAATTTATTGCAACAGAAATTATCATCTATTACAATTCAAAACGCCCACTTTGTTTCAGTCGAAAAACAATTTTATGAAATATTTATAATTATTGTAAACAGAATAATAAACACATTATAAATATTCATAAGCAGAATGTTTAATCAAAAATGCTATAAATATATGCTAATATAAATATATGCTATATTTATATTTATATGCATATATTTATATTAGCATATATATAAATATATGCTAATATAAATATATGCTATAATATTACTTGAAAAGTTATTAAATTTTAAAGTTACGTAATTTAAATCTAAACTTAGTGCTGAGAAAAATATGTATAAAATTAGCGTGTATTATGGTGCTTTTGTATGGCTGTGTATACGTTTGCCTATAAAAGTAATTTACTTGCTTATCATTGGCGGCTCCAGTCCAGAGATTTGGGGGGGGGGGGTTCCAACGTCAGCTCTTAGGGTTATATATATATATATATATATATATATATATATATATATATATATATATATATATATATATATATATATACATATATATATATATATATATATATATATATATATATATATATATATATATATATATATATACATATATATATATATATACATATATATATATATATATATATATATATATATATACATATATATATATATATATATATATATATATATATATATATACATATATATATATATATATATATATATATATATATATATATATATATATATATATATATATATATATATATATATATATATATATATAAGAAATAAACATCCTCTCATTTTAAATTTAAACTAATTTAGTATTAGGTCTACGATTATATAATTTTAGGCTAAGAAAAAAAACCGCCAAATTTCTTTTTTTTTTGGGGGGGGGGGGGAACAATTGACCAAACTGATCACCCCTTGGAGCCGCCGTTGTTGCCTATAAAAGTCTAGAACTTCGGCATCGATATCTAGAGAAATATCTTGAAAAATGATAGGAAGACCTTTAGATTCGCTCAGAAAATTCGCCTGTGATTATAAGAGTAATTTATAAATTATAAAAGTTTTTTTAGAAGCTATTATTTGAACGTAAAGAATAAACGTAAGAATAAACGTAAAGATATTACCATTCTTTTCAGAATGTCAGTCTTCTTTAAATATTTATTATTTTAGATGTCAATAAGGATTGTTAATTGGGTCCGTTATTCTTTGCTTTTATTATCGTCCATTCCGAAAATAATCATTAGGGGCGCATTAGGAGACCATTTTTAATTACTTTAACGTTTCTTACTTCGTTGTTTACCGCAAAATAAAACAAACATCATAGGGATTAAAAATAATGCATCAAGCAAATCATTTTCTCAAATGACTTATTTATTTTCGGCATTTGAATTTTTAGGAGCCATGATCTATTTTTAATGTTATTATTATTTATGCGATTCATTTATATATGCTTTCATGTTTTTTACACTATTCCACGGGGTAATTTTTTAGGATGGAAAAGTTTAGCAACGGAAACTTAGTTTAATTTGTTATATTGCCTAAGGACTAAATTATTAGCAAATGGTACCGAGTATTGCAATAGCTTCAATCTTAAGGCTGTTGTATAGTAACCCTATTGGATTCGCTCACCTCATTAATTAATTGTACTTCGTAATAGAAAAAAAATTACGCCTTGGAGCATACTTATTTTGCTTTTTAAACATGTAAATAATATCTTCAAATTTTAATTATTCAGGGGAAAAAACATGGTAAAGTGTTAACCTATGGAGAAAACTTGTCTAATTTTCACAGCTGCTTAGATGTTGATAATCCAATAAAAATGGTATTTTCAGATAGCCTGAACTTTTCCGCAACAATATTCATTTTGTAAATTTCTTCCCACCAAGGAATTTATAAGCTTTTGAAACACACTTTACCGTGTTTCTTTCCCCTGAATAATTAAAATTTGAAAATATTATTTACATGTTTAAAAAACAAAACGAAATATGCTCCAAGGCGTAATTTTTTTTTCTATTACAAAGTACAATTAAAAAGAAAACTTTAAATCCAAGTCGGCATAAATTTCGTCCACCAAAGGAATTGATGAGTGCTTAAAACACACTATACCAGATTTTTCCCCGAATAATTTAAATTTATAAATATAATTTGCATTCTTTTAAAATACGAAAAATACCCCAAGGTGTAAAATTTATTTCTCTATTACGGAGTACAATTTAAAAATATCTTTAAAACCAAGTCGGCAATCCTTGGACAAATTTTCTCCATAGGTTAACGTTGAGGTGAGTGAATCCAATAGGGTTGGTACATAGCAGCCTTAACGGACAGCGCGTTCGAAGAATTATTAATGCATCTGCTCATTCCTTTAAAATCAAGTAAAATATCTAAAGGAGTTATTTCAGTTAGGAATTTAAAAAAAAAGCTTCTCTCAGTTTAATTTAACAAGTACTTTGATATGGTAATTTGAAGTTATTTTATTTTACCTACGAATAACCGCGAAATTCATTAGTAACTTACGTCCGCTATCATTAGATGAATTCAAAGATGGAAATAGTTTTATTTACTTAAAATCATAACACATGCTTCAAATAATGCTAACGCTGTTATATAGAATACTAACAGGTTTTAAAGAACCTACGTTTTCCTTTTCAGGTATTATATTCTAATCCTCAACAAAATTTTAATATATATTTGGTTTTGAAAAAGGAAATAAACACGAGATTGCTAAATTACTTCGATAACTTGCGTATTTTAGTAAATTATACGTATTTTGATCTCCTGCTGTTGATTTTCATGGCCTTTTGTTTCACATCTGTTGATGGACAGCGAACAAATAATGCTTACAGGAAATTTGAGGAGCAAGATATCGTCCTGACCATTAAGGTATTTATTGAATTGCTCGTCGTGGATTTTCATGGTAATGTGTGCATAATTATTCAAACTCCCTGATTACAGCTAAGGCATTTCTTAGAATTTCCATGAGTTAAAGATGTTGAATGCTTTACATGCTATTTTCTTCTTTGCTTTGTATGCTCTTTTGCACGGACTAAGGGAAATAAAAAGTTAAATGCATGATCTTTACATACACATGCAAATTTTAAAGCTTTTTCAAAGTTTTCTGGGCTGCTAAATTGAATTTAATAAACGAGGCTTTAAATCTTTTTCAAACCTAAACCTGGCATGGACAATAAAATTAATATGTTCCTTTATGCATAAAATATAATTTAAGTCTTAAAATCCTTACTTTATGAAAGAAATTCTTTCTCTAGAACTTTTTTTAATAACAATAAGTATATTTAATATTAATTGCTATTTTTTTTGCCAAAATCACCGGTCAGATGTTTTTCCAAATAGATGATATTATATATATATATATATATATATATATATGTGTGTGTGTGTGTGTGTGTGTGTGTGTGTGTGTGTGTGTGTGTGTGTGCGTGTATCTCAAAGAATGTATCTCAAAGAAAGTGTGTATCTCAAAGTGTGTGTGTGTGTATCACAATACTCAAAGAATACTATAAAGCTTGAACTAGTCTACAATAAAACTGACACAACTGCCCTCAGGTGGACAAAGTGCGAGATAGGAATGTGTCGCTTTTCTTGCACGATGGGGCAGTTCATACATATTTTTCAATGCCATAACCTCAAAATTGCCATTTTGTGACTTGTGTCACTTTTTTTGCCCGGTTGCGATATGTAGAGTCAGCTTATAAATATTATTTTAATAATATGTGTAACCTCCCACATTAGAAAGTGTGATTTTATATATGTTACGACCAAAGTTCGAAATGGCCAATTCACGAAATGGCTGGTCACTTCTAGCACTGGCCGAAAGGGCCAGTTCAGTCCACTTCTAGCATTGGCCAAAGCCTGCAATAATCGAGAATTGACGAATACTTTGGCTAGTTTGGTTTTGGTTAGGAAATTCGAGATGCGCCCGGCAATAAAAGGCCAGTTTGAGTTTTACCCCCTAAAGATTGTTCTTATCTCATTGATTTTTGAAGTGATTTTTTTTTTTACGTTGACTAAACTAAAGGGATTTTCCCCGTTCTATTAATATGAGTTAGAATTGGTACGATCAACTTCCGTTACTGAATGATCCAGCTCTGCAAAACCTCTAGCTTAAGCCATTTTTTCTTGGACAATCCGTGAACTGGTCATTGATTGTCGGGCGCATCATGAATCGACCGACAAAGCCCGAAGTAGCCGTAAATTCTCGATTATTTCGAGCTTTGGCCAAGCAACTTGGCCAGAGCTAGAATTCATTAGCCATTTCGCGAATTGTCCAATTTCGGACTAAGGCCGTAACATATACATAAGAGGAATTCCTTCCTTCATTTAAAAAATTTTATGGTCTTTGAGATTAGCGAACATAAATGTGACTATATTCGGGAAATACAGTGTAAGTCTAGTTGCGCAGACTTGGAAAACAGAGTTACCACGTACTTGCGCAATAAATAGTACGGCTTACTGAAGAAATTTGCTGAAATGAAGTGGTTGAGAGAGAAAATACGATGATGTGCAGATGACCAGAATTTGTAAGATGATCAATGATTTCAGTGGCATTTTTTTTACCATGTTTTTCGATTTTTATTATAAATTAATATTCATCCTTGCATACAATTCTTTTAGTCTTCTTTTAGTTTAAATGGTATAGAGAAAAATCTTGTATCATTTCTCTTGATATATTATTTTTCTCCTAGTTTTTACATATATTTCCTTTGTGTTTCATAGTAAATCAAAAATTTCCTTAATAAAGTCTACTGTAAAGGAAAAAAAAACAACTTTATACCTTTATTGATAACTTATGTCACTTAGATCAGTTTAATTCCAAAGACCGACGATTGATAAGTTTTATTAAATATTCGTTATAAAAATCTAAAAGGCAAGATATTAAATATAATTACAGTATAGAGAAAAATAAGAAAAAAAATCTACCACACTGAAACAAGAACTCTTTGAATTTCTATAAGTCAATGCCACAAACCGTAAATATGATATAAGTAAGAAAAGAATAAAACATTTAGATCTGAAGGTTTCCGATATCATTAATTTCACGCAAAATATACTCTATTAACACTCTTTTAAAGCTGTTTGTAGAATCTATTTCAGTGCTTTGTGTAGAAGTGAAAATGATGTAATTCCCACGGTGTGTGGACAATAAAGAATGTATCAGAAAGGATGCAGAGGCAGGGGTAAATACAGGATTGTAAAGCAATAAAAAATAGAAGAATAGCTGTCGGTGTGGCCAGTGATAGCGATCTGAAGTTTATATTTTACAAGATGGATGGTCGTTATTTTATGGCCCACAGTAAAAACGTCAGAGGAGAAGAATCAAAGTTGTTTTACAAAATAAACGTATGTGGGGGGGAGGTACTACATAGCCTATGGACAGAGGCGACAGAGGCGGTATAATAAAGGACCAATTAGGGATAGGAACCACTGAAGGAGAAACAGCCCACTGCCCAATGAAAGTGAGGGGCGTGCTAGAATGGCCCCCCTGTAAACGGACAACAGCTTCGCTAAGGACGGAAGGAATCAAAAAAAAAAGAAGGAGACGGTCTTTAGATTGGGTTCTTGAGAGTTAGATTCGAAGGCTCTCGTCTGCCCCATAGCCGTGGAGAAGTGCCAATATACATCCAACGTTTTCCTACACTGGAGATGATACTGGGTCCCGGTCGCCGATGCTACGATCATCGTTGCATACATCCGTTATAGTAAGTGCCTCCCCGTTAGATTCTAAAAATCATATTTGACTCTATAGTTTGCCTCTGCTTCTGGGTATTGTACGTCAAAATTGTTAATATAAAACTGATTGTAATACTATAGCTCTGACATGTTAATCGAAATTTGGGTTATCTAATAAATGTATGTGTAAGGTCAATGCGTTGTATTCCTTGCTTATTCCAACCCTTGCATGCATCCATTACTTCTAGGTGATTCACTCCTATACTTTGACAAATTAAAAACTTTACCTTAAGGGACTAACTATTTCCTTCATAATTACTGTATTAAATTTTTTAACATTTTGTTGAAACACTATGATAAATGGCCTCTTCATGTAGGGAAAAGTTAATAAAATTAACTGATAGAAAATATTCAGTAAAATTGTAAATCCTCATAGAAAGTAAATAATATCGTAAAACAGTTATTTCTACAAACATTAAAAAAATTTCATTTTGAAGTTAGTTAACACAAGTAAAAGAATAATGAAGTTTCTTGGACTTTTTAGGTAAAGGAATAAATGATTTTTTTAAGTAAATCTTGAAAATGTCATTCAAAATTTTATGTTTTAAGGATAACACATTATTTTCTTTTTACAGTTAACCTTATTACTTGGTCGCCTCTAATTTTGATAGTTGATTTTTTTCGTGGCTATTCGTTTTCTAATATGCAAGAAATAAGAGCTATATGCTCAGTCTTTTAAACGCAATAACTTATGCTTTATTAGACACTGGAAAAGAGTTTGCTTCTCGACTTATGAGATTTCGTCCATTAACCAAGTAATTAAGTTTTCTTATATAACTTAGTACTCATTTTAGAGAGTATAAAGCCGAATTTCTTGATGTAACTACAAAATAAATAAGAATGAATGTTAGAATGAATATTAGACTCCTTAGTGTTAAAATCAGTTATTTAAACAGTAAACGTAAAAAAATTAGGAATTTATTTTTTTTGCCTGTAATCTAGATTGTTAATTAAAATTAACTTATAGTTTTTATTCCTTTTACTGATTCGCCAAAAAATATCATGTTTAATTTCTTTAATATAATGGCTTAAATTAACCTTCGAGCAGGCGAGCTCGCTATACCAATGTGAAAGGTCGCGCGTATTTCCCAGATACGCGAGTGTAAAATATAAATTTTTAAGAGTTTAATTTGTGAAATTATGTTGCAATTAGTTAGGAGTTAATAAGTACGCTCTCTATACCAACGTGAAAGGTCGCGCGTATTTCCCAGATACGTTAGTGTAAAATATAAATTTTTAAGAGTTTAATTTGTGAAATTATGTTGCAATTAGTTAGGAGTTAATAAGTACGCTCTCTATACCGACGTGAAAGGTCGCGCGTATTTCCCAGATACGTTAGTGTAAAATATAAATTTTTAAGAGCTTAATTAGGCAAATTATGTTTTAATTAGTGAAGAGTTAATAAGTACGCTTTATTTAAACAAATGTTATTTAAATTACAAGATTAGTATTAACATTTAAACAATTCGTCGTTTCAACAATTATTAATACTAAATAATTGTTGAAATGACGTGAAAATAAAATAAATGAAATTGCGGATGACTCTACTGAATTATTTAAATCTGTAATATAAAGGTATAAACGTAATAGAAAAGAAAAAACGAATTTAAATTTAAAGGGAAAAATTAAAAGGGAAAAATTAGACTTTAATAGTAACTGAGCTGCAATATTGCAGTCTGAGCAAATGTGTTTAGAGTGATCCAAACATAGAAATTTCTTGCAAATCTCACAGCTGAACCTCGTGATCCTAGTGCGCTTGTCCTTTAGGTAGGGCTAGCACCTTTTTTTCCCTGACGTCTCTTCTTCCACTTCTTCAACGCCTAGTTCTGCTTTTCTTTTCAACACTTTAATTTTTAGTAATAGATGCAGTGCCTCTATTCAAATATTGAAAGCAATTAGACGCAAAAGTTACAACCATAATGTCTAATAATAAAACAATAAAGGTTTCTTACGAAAAAAAATGAAAAGACATATACCGAAAACTTATCCGAACAGTTGCGCTTATCTCTAAAATACAAATGGCGGATATGCGACACTCTATTATCGCCTCGAAACTCAGACGATGACTGAAAGTAACTCAAAGTGAGCGGGTAGAATAGACAAGTGATGGCGTTCGTAGCGCTCTCTGGCTTAACATATAAAACCGAATTCAACTCGAGTTATCTCCCACATACAAGCGACTGCTGGGCAGTAAAATATTTTGTTAGAGAAACATTCATAAACGAAATGATAATTAGAATGCAATATCACACTCTATTATCGCCTCACAGAGAAAAAAAAGCCGGTCAGTTTTCGAAAGTTCCAGGTTTGCAGACACACTTAATGTAGGTTGAAAATAAAATGGGTCGACAGACCTATCTAATGTGTTCACCGACTCACCCCAAAGCGAGCTGAATATCTCTTTTGTTGACTTGCGGGTTGATGAGATTTTCCCGTTTTCCTGGCTCGCGCTGCGGGAGATTTTCTTCGGAAGCGGGTCGAAAGCTGTACTTTGAAGCAATTAGTAGCTTTTTGGCTGAGGAATTAGGAAAATGGCGCTTGTCGACGAAACGGAGTGTCCACGTGTTATAGTGCATGTAAGTACATTTTTAATCTTTTGAACATTAAAATATATGCAAAATCCTTCATGTAAATCCGAATTATAGAGCATACTTCAACACAATAGAAATGTGAGGACTTGTAACGGAAGATTTGCTATTTGTTTAAATTTGAAATTGTTGTGTAAGGCTAAATTTGCGACAATCGCGTAAGCTATTGCATGTTTAACATATAACTCATATATGAATTATAGCTGTATATGGTTGAGCATATCATGATATTAGGTTTTTCTTGTCGCAAATCTTCCATGTGCTTGTGTGTGTGTGTGTGCGTGCGCGCGTACATGTATGTAATATCTAAACATTATGTATTAAAATTATTTTTACATTACATAAAAATCTCATCATAGAAAACTCTTAATTGAATACAATTTTAATGAATAAATAGATTTTTATGATTTAAAAAAACAAGAATACGATTTCTAAAAGTAATTTTTGACATCTACTGATATAACAGGAACACACAGCTTCTAAATATCCACTATAAAAAATAAGGTTGACAACTTATTTTACAGTTGTTAATGAGCTGTGTGTTCCTGTTATGCGCTTCCTACAACTTTTATTAATAACTCATCAATATTTTAAAAAAGCTTAAAACCACTGAAAAAAAAGTAAAAGGATGCAGTTTGTTTCATGCAATGCTACGAGTAGTATACGTATGTATATCTATTTGTGTGTACATATAAGTTGTGTTTCAAAGTCTAAGTTCATTCTAAAATCCAAATCTACAGATCATACCATCTGGGGATAACATTTAATTATAAACTCATTTGGCATGGTCGAATTTAGAAAAATGGATAAACAAGAGGGTGAAATCAGGTTTTTAAAATTCATCTATACATTACATTTATGTGTGGAAGTGTGTGTTTGTGAATAAGTAAATAAGACAGTAGGAAATAAAAGAAATATCTTGTAACAGATGATGATCTATCTAGATAACTAATTCAAAATTCTACGAATTCTTTTCCTTTTATACTAATAATTGTCAGTTTATAAAATAATTTATTATCCTAAAGATTTGATACATTTTTGCTTTATATAAACACTTTAAAAGAGAAGGAATTCTGTAATGATAATAAAGTAGCTGGAAAATTCAAATTGAATTAATATTTATGCAGAATAGGGAAGGGGGAAGGGAGATTGTTTTTGAAAATTTTCATGGCATGTATAAAGTAAAGTGGTGATTTTTCTTATCTAATATTAAAAACATAATTTGAAGTTTGTTTATTTTACAAACTAATGTTATTGTTCTGAGTTGTCATTTTAGCTGTATAAAATTTAAATGATTATCTAATTTGGGTAACAAAATTTCATTTAAAAAATTAGATGCAAACACTTTCAGACTAGGCATTTTGGAAAATTCTTTTAAACATGAAGGATAATGTACTACAAAAGTTAAAGATAAAAAGAATTATTTTTAAAGTGTAAGTATTTATTACTAGTTGTGAAGTATGCTTTATAACTTTTAATGATAATATTTTTAATGTTCAATAGATTAAAGAAGTGCTAATTTGATTAATTTTAATTCAACGCAAACAATGTCATCTTTATATAATTTATAGTTTTCAGGATGGCAAGTATCAAATAAAGGTGTCTGGAATAAAATTATAAATCACTTGCTTCAAACTGAGATACATAATGCAGTAACTAGGAATTATTACCAAAGCTTTAAATGATCTGTGTCTTATAATATTAAAAAAATAATTAAATGCGTGTATATATATATATATATATATATATATATTAAAAATTATATATATATATATATATATATATAGGCTCAATACACAACTCTCTTTAATTAACTCATTCAAAGAGTTTTTAAACTCACAAAGGCAGGTAAATGTACCCGTTTTCGAAAGTGGGTTGTAGGACCCACTTTCCAATGTGGGATGTTCGACTCACCAAAAGCGAGTTCCCCTGTGCAGTGGATTTCAACCCAGCAAAGTGAGTTCACCGACCAACTTTTTTTTCTCTGTGCTCGAAACTCAGACGATGACTGAAAGTAACTCAAAGTGAGCGGGTAGAATAGACAAGTGCTGGCGTTCGTAGCGCTCTCTGGCTTAAGATATAAAACCGAATTCAACTCGAGTTATCTCCCACATACAAGCGACTGCTGGGCAGTAAAATATTTTGTTAGAGAAACATTCATGAACGAAATGATAATTAGCATGCAATATCACACTCTA